>CALNXK010000009.1:6425000-6447500 GCA_942486035.1 Porites lobata | reverse complement strand
TACCAGTGATAGTATGATTCTAAATACATTGTTGTAAAAGTAAAAACTTGTTCATCCTTGATGGAGAGTTCTTTGCCAATGCCAATTTACCAATTTACGAGTACGTTTACAGTGTGTATAGGTGTTGTTACCGAAAGGTTTTCTTACTGTGGAATTTTTGCTGGCAATACCATATTTCAAACCCCGAAACCTACAAGAAATCGCTATCAAAACCATAATCAATATCATAACCAATTCCATAACCGTTATTGTAAAGAGGGTCTCAAAGCATTTAACTATTTTCATAATTATTCATAATCTTAACCGTGGTAGCTGTACAATCATAATCATAATTGTAATCTTAATCATCATAGTCATCATCATCATCATACCTGTAATCATCATCAGAAACATATTTGTTATATCCATTTTGAAATCACTAGTGATCCCTGCAGTCTGATTGGTTCTCAACAGTGTGATTTATTCACAAATCACACTATTTTTTTGGCTCTAAAACACATCTGTTCTAAATCCCATCATTGATCTGTTTTAAAATCGCACCATTTTTTTTTTTACTCAATATCGCATCATTTCTGTTTCGAATACAAAATGCGATGTAAAAGCCTTTTTTCCCGCTTTTCAACAAACCGGCAACTTGATCAATAAAATATTAATACTGACTGAATTTTGCGATTGCAATATGGCTGTAATAAAGTGGTAATTGTAAAAATCACGTTTTAATCATTATAAGTGGTCAGTGAAGTAAGTTTTTGACCCTTTTAAGTTAAGGTCTTAGCTTTCAGGAATTGGCGAGTGGAAAACGGCGCTAAAGCGACCCTTGAACTCAGTACTCTGTATTTCTACGTCAGGTGGTCGTTCCTAAGACGTTCAAGGCGGTATTCTCCATGCCGCCGAGAATGACAGAGATCGACCGGCTTGTCATCCGGGGACTACAGGAGAACCCTTTACTGGAAAAGGAGGTTTGTATTTTTATATTACTTAACCAAATTGGCGGCTTCCAAAGGAACTTATCTTTTTCCTACTTTATCCGTCTAATACAAAGACGCGATTAAAATAATTGTTGTCCGTATTGCTGCCATCCTCGGAGACCCAGGGGCAGTCAGTCGGGTCAGGAGAAAAGGCGACGGGCTCCAGGTTTAATCCAAGCTGGTATTGCAGTGTTTTTTTGTTTTTTTTTTTTCAGGACACCTGAGTGTCTGATTTGGCATAAGTACTGAACAAAGATTCTGTTCACTTCGATGAAATTACTTAAAGTCTGTGCAACATGACTGCAATCTGCGGTGTGACCACCCAATATAGCTTCTGATTGATTCTAATTTTTTAATAGTCAGCATCTGTGAAGGGAACAAAAGCAGAGCCCATTGACGGCACTGCAATGACGTTTGAAAACCACAGATATACGCAGCTCCATTGAAGGTGGCCTATTTTTGGAGCAGATTTCTATGCAAAAGAACGCTATAAATCTAAAATGTAAATTTGCATTTATTAACTATATGTATTAACATGCATTGCTGTACTACAATAAAAAAAATCCTTAATACAGGCTCGTGAAGAACAGAAAGCGGTTGATTTTTCTCTTGTGCTTCGAGAAAGACATCGAGGCGAAAATGTTCTTATCTTACAAAGTTACATAAAGCCTGCCTTTACAGATGTCCAATCAAATTTTGCGGATATAAATTTACGCGCACAACTAAATTTTCTCTCCCTAAGCAATTTAGCTTATTTAGCTTTAAATTTTCTTTTGAGGGGCACCCAACGCGAATATAGTTCAAAACCACTTAAACATAGCATTGTTAAACGTATTTTAGTATTTAAACGGTAGATATAGGCATATTTTTATCCCCTAAAAATTTTTCATCTGTTCGGATTTCCTAGCTGAAAGTCTAGTGATCCGAAAATTATAGGGATCAAAACTTACCAAGTTTTCGAAAATTTCAGCCAGAAAAGAGGCTTCCGAAAATTCTAGGTGACCTTTTTAGGGTAAAAATCCGTTAAAAATAGGCAAAGATACCATTTTTTGGATGTTCAAAAATCCTAGGAGAGGCAGGCAAGCAAGAAATTTTACAACAAATTTTCCGAAAATTCTAGATCTCAAATCGTCTTCCGAACAGATATTTTTCCGAAAATTGTCGTTGGGTGTCCCTGATGACATTGCAAGAGGAAACGGATGAAGCAAGGCTAAGTCTATTCCTCACGTAGTAGGCAGGGCGAGTAAAGAAATAATGGCTGCTGCTGACCTTTACTCACCAAAAGTCTCCTGAGGAGGAACGTCTCTATAGAAGCAGCGAATTAACAAAACAATTCCCTCGGATGAGAAGAAGGAACGTAAGTTCTCTATATTTAAAAACATTCGACAAACTATTTGTCTGGCTCAAAAATACGGGAAAAAACCCCCCACGCTCAGAATCTGCGGAATGCAGAGATTTTGATGACGACATCTTTCATACTTCATGAACTGTCTCAGCCACGACACTGGTAAAAACATTCGTTATCATATCACAAGGTTATAGGCTATTTAACTCTTCGGTGCTTGGACAAGCTGAGTTGAAAAAAATGTGAATTGAAAGTTTTCTTTAACTAGTTAATAAATAACCGGAAATGGGAAAAATGACAAATAATAGCAGTTAATGACCCGACTAAACGGCGTTTCTTTGAGATGAACAGTTTACACAAAGAAACGGTCACGTGAAAATACTACCGTCACCTATAGATTGAACTAATTCATATATTCTCCCTATATCATAAACTCGCATAAATACAGTCGTGATCGATTAAGTGTTTATAACATGATAACAGCAGATCAAGTTTCCCGAATTTCAGACTTTCGGGGGAAAGAACAAAACGTGGCGCCAATCTGTAAGGAGGTACGTACAGAAATAATATTTTCTCAGTCAGTCCAAAAGTATGCATAAGCTCACTTGAGTCCCAAAAAATTGATCGAATTGTCTTCTTTCGCGGGTTTTTTTTTCTTTTAGTTACCCAGTACTAAAACAGTTGGAAAGCCGGGAATCCGTAGAAAGCCTAAAGACGAAAAATCCTCTAAGTCCTTTTCCTCTGACAAAGATAATTTAAGTGTATATTGCACAAGTATAACGTTGAGGAAATATCATCGGCAAATGTTAGGTAAGAGCGGACGCTGACATTGACACAACATTTTGGACAAGTATCTTAGAACAGACGCCACTTTTCCCGCTGAACACGAGATTTTTTAATCGTTGTCATTAATTCTTTTGATTTCGAAGTGCAGATGACCAATAAGGGCATAGCTTGATAGCCTGCGTAGCAAGCGTTTCCTCGCTAGGTTCATCTAGAAAACTGGGACAAGAGCAAAAAAAAATGAATGACGGGGGAGGGGAGGGGGAGGGGAATGAAGGTTTCCTCTTCTCCCCTCCCCCTCCCCCTTCAAACTTTTTTTTGCTTCCGCTCTAACTTTCGCTCAATAACTCGATCGGAAACGCTTGCTACGCAGGCTAATAGCTTGATAACTTTTCATTCTCCTGTGCTGATGAATTTCAAACAATAAAAAATTTGCATAAGCTGATGTAATTTCTTTCAGCGCGACTTTTATAAACAAAGAGCTGGGTGGAAAGAGAATAATTTCATTTTGATTATTATCTATTTCTTGCATGTTTTCTGACTTGTCTTTTAAAGATATCCTACACTCGTGAAAAGGATAGTAGACTGCTATGCACTTAGGACTAATAGATACAATAATTAATTCCACGATTTTGTTTTATTTGTAGCTGTTAGATACTGTTTCCCGGGTTGTTTAAAATCAGTCTGTTATTCGTTGTACATTATTGTACGTTACTGTTTTTGCGTCGGTTTTGTTGGGAAGACTGTGTATTCCGAAGAGCATTTGAAACAAATCACAGGAATAGCAGGAGCCCTGAAATACTTCGCCTTAACGGATAGTTTTTCCTATAAACTGTTCGAACGTAGCTAAGATTTCAATTCAAAAGGTCAACGATTACCTCTTTTTTCAACAACTTTGGTAGTACAGGTAGTAGGTTAGCAATCCATTTGCCCTTTTGTAGCAAGTTCTAGAACATTCGCGATGTGTAAGAGAGCCGGGAGAAATTTACTCTCAAATGCATAATAAAACTAAGGCCCGTTTCAAACGTCATGCTACTGCAGTGCCGAACTAAATTGATCGAATTAAATTCGACTTTAGCACGGCAGTAGCTCGACTTGGTTTCAAACGTCACGCTACTGCCGTGCCAAACTCAATTCATAAATTATAAATGCATTAGAATACATTTAAAAGTTTGACAAACCGTTTCTTTAATTTTGTGTTTTGTTTTCGGCAACAGCCGCTCTATTCGACTGAATTAAATTCGACGTCTGAAACCAAGTCGTGCTGGTGCAGCTGGTGTCGTGCTAAAGTCGAGCTACAGTCGATCGCAAGCTACAGTCGAGCCAGCTTAGCACGGAAGTAGCACGACGTTTGAAACAGGCCTAAGACTCATCAAGCTATGATCTTTCGGGTTCGTATAGATACAAGTATGACCTATACAACAACGGTATGGAGGTCGTCGAAGTGAAGCCCACTCTCAAGATTCTAGAATTTACGTTGGATAGGAAGATTTCCTACAGGGAACATATTTTAGCCAATTGCAGAGTATTTATTCCAAGACCTCACCGGAACACTGTGATTCTCCTGTAAAAAACTTTTCTAGTTCCACAGGCGTCTAAGTGCAGAGCACTATAGCTAGACGCCAGAAGTGTAGCAAGTTGGCAATGCGGCAAATATTGATTTCTGGGGGGTACTCCCTTAAATTTGCCTTACAGAGTATGGTTTTTGCGCCGTTTTGGTCTGAAAAAGGTTTAGACTTTGCCTATTTTTGGTCTGAATTCGGGTTTAGTTTTCGAGGGAATGCATGAACGCATTTGTCGTTTCATGAATGAAAAATTCGAGATGGATTTTAAAAAACCTTTTTGTTGGCGTTCTAATCTAAGTAATGAAAACATGATTCCTGCCTAAGCCAGGTCTGAAGACGGGTATTTGACGAGTATTTAATTCAGGGTTGAGGCATAGTTAATTGAGTGGAATGGTTATGAAACCCGTCAGACTCCTTTGTTATATGTTTTTGTGGACCTGAAAGTGCACAACGTTCAAAAGAATTCCTATCATTTTGATTGTATTGACCAATAAAAACGTTGAATTAATTTATTCCGTAACAATTTGCCAACAGAAAACAAAGGATTGTGCACTTTCACGGTGCTTTGAACATGAACTGCAGCACTGTTGTTTTTATCATTGATGTTTGCCGCTTTTCATAACCAGTCTCCTCTAATAACTATGGTTGAGGTAAACCCCTTTCAAAGTTGCAAAACTAGTGTCCAGGTAAGCACGGTCCCAAATCTGACCGTGTCCCTTGAAAAGGACAAGAAAAACTTCCAGTAGCCTAATGTTGGAGTGACTTATCTGCGTGCGCACGTCGTATTTACGTATCAAGAGGCGAGCCTCATATAAGCCTTGCTGTATCGGTTAATTTCCTATCCTCTCTTGACAAAAGAATGTGTACATGTCTGGAGCTCCTGTGCACGTGCGTTTACAATAAGGTATATTTAGTAAAATACGCAATGGCAGACAAAAAATTTGGCGTTACTAGAGCTGGCGCCAAGGAATTTAAAATGGAGGGGAATAGGGTTACCAGTACAAATTACACGGGAATGACAATCTGATTCGCGCTCATTCATTTTCGCACACTGGAAGTCACGCATTTTTCCCCTGTAAATTAATTCAACGAAATGAATGTAATTCCTCAGTTCTCATGAAAACGAGCCCTTTGTAAAAAAAAATCTCAGCAATGAATCACTCTTATATTATCAGAATATCGCTACTCACCCACTATTACATTTCCCGCATTTTGCATTTTTCGTCGCTGTGCAAGGACTAATGGTTTCCTCATTTGGGTCTCAGATTGTGCATGGCTTACATGATGATATATCATGCTTGTCCGAGTAACCCTCGCCTTTTTGACAATGAACACACTCCACACTGACGTCAGCAGTGATACGTGAGCCGCACTGTGGGACGAGGCCCTGACCCGCGGGACACTCCGGGCAATTGAAACATTCACTTCCTGTCGGTTTCAGGATCGTAATTTGGTTCCATCTGCAGCTCCTTCCTTGTAGTGCATTTTGGGCAGATACCTGACGAATAATTGCTTCGAATAAAATAAACGAAAAGACTCAATTCCTGGAGAAAAAATGCAATATTATTACATATACAGTCTCAGACAAAAATAGTTCGGACACTTCCACCGAAAGCTCTTTTTTTTACTTCTGGCCCAGGCTCTACCGGTCACGCTCTGAATGTTGTTTTTCGCGCTTAACTCACCAAATCTTTAACACCGACATTGGGAAGGCGAGGAGACAGTAAAGTCTCCCGGCAATTTTGACTGAGACTGTAGTATACTTATGAACTGTGAGGGTTGCTCCATGGCATGGCCACTCGTTAAATAATACAATAGAAAAAAAATACGATAGCAAAACTGCCGCGTACACGTCCAAAGCAGAACAAATGCGATACCTCCTCAGTTTATACATGTCACTGTTAATTTCATTTCCAACACCTGAGCTACAATCATGAACCGACAAACTAGAAAATCAAGCCCACGTAAGCCCGCCCCGCCCTCTCCCACCGCCATCCTTACCGGAATCAAACATTAAGCCACGCGAGGGCTAAAACGCTCATATCATCAATCACCTTTGATTTCGAGTTAGTGTGGTCTTAATATTCCGTTTACTCTGTCCAAGATTGTAGCCCCCTATGCATGTAGTAGCTTATTTGCCCGTCACGCACAGGTCCTCACGAGCTTCTTTTGGGGAGGAAGCGTTGTCTAGTGAAACAACTAAAGGCTACGTGACTATTCCTGAACTGAAATATAAGGAACTCAAAAGTCTCTCTTGCAAATGCATCTCCCCCTTCCTATACCAGGATCAAATTTTCTGATCTCGCTTCAGAATCGTAAAGAGCTGAAGCCTGTGTTTATATAGCGTGGGAGCTGCCAGCAGTACTAACCTTGCTGTGAGTCGCTGAACCAGGAGCCCAGGGCTCCTAGCTGAACCTTAAATTAAAATATATTCCACAGCAGTATGAACCTATACTAGTTAATGGCCAACTTCACCCCCCTCCCCCAACCTGTTTTCTTGGGTCAGGGAAAATGACAGGAGAAGGGGAGAAAAATACGCCCTCCCTTACCCCCCATTCCTTACAGGGACTTGGTTTTTCTGTGAGGTTGGAGCCCTCACTACAGTCACTTCCGCCCACAAAAAAAATTATTGCGTTACTGTGAAAGAGAGCCTGATTTAAATGCGACATCTGTTTGCCTTTAATTTTTACAAACACAAAGCGTCTGCTAAATATTAAGAAAAGTTTTCCGTAAACTTGACATCTAAACGTCTTTGGCAGTCTAAGATTGACGGCTTCAAAAAAAGGATGAAAAATGCCGTGAGAGATTAATAAGTCTATTCCGGGCTGTGGTTTATTCAAGCTCTAAAATTTATGGTATCTATAGCGACTTGTTTTTTGTGCATGCCAAATCACCCGCAAACAGGAAGTGACGTATAGTGATCTCATTGTTTGATCTCATTGCGTGGTCTGTTGGGGTTTACCCCGTATCGAAAGTCGACAAGCCGGATATTGAAAGTGAAAGTGAGTCTTAAAAATGCCAATGACATTATATCACTTTCGTTTACAATTAATCATTTAAAGAGATTCTCGAAGTTCCGGGTGTTTTGCGTGGGGCATTATTAAAGAGACGTCTAGAAAATTCGGTTCCTTTTGTTAACGTAAACTAGAATAAAGATCTGATAAGTGATATAGCCGGTGAGCAAATTAGAGAAAGAGAAAATTGTTAAGGTGCAAGAAAATGCCCATAAAACCTTAATCGTTTGTATTTGTTTCAGTTTTTCTTTTTACTTTGTAAGTTGAGAATATTAGCCCGTAGTTTAAGGCTTTGGTCTTCTATTTCTTTCATCTCCATGCCTTTCCTCAGTCAAAGACATGCACTCTTTAACACTTTTCATTGCAATAGTCAACTTTCAGGAAGCCATAGAATATTCTCGCTCGCGAGTGTCGTGACACCGATATCTGCGTGGGAGACAATGGGGCCGACTGCCATTGGGACACATTGTCAGTACGTAACGGGCGATTCATTTGCATATTGCAGATTAACTCAGTGATATTTTAAACAACTTACCATGTAATCTCACGTATGAAAACAGGAAAAAGGCAATGGCAACACAAACAGGCTTATGTTGAGAAGTGTATCCATTGCTTTACGCTGTCTGCACAACCTAAAAGTATTTCATGGGATAGAGTTAAGCAAGGTAATGTTCTTCTTCCTTGCTTAATTTTTTGTCTATTTTGTGCTGCGAAAAAAAGGGTTAATCAGAGGCCATTTGGAGGGGTGGTCACACGGCAGATTGCAGTCATGTTGGCAGACTTTAATTTCATCGAACAGAATCTTTGTTCAGTACTTATGCCAAATCAGACACTCAGGTGCCCTGAAAAAAACAACACTGCACTACCAGCTTGGATGACTGTTTCCGCTTTGTTATTACATATGTCCAGAAAACCTGGAGCCCGTCTTTCGCCTGCACCCCCCCGCCCCGTCCCCCACCCGACCTATAAAAGGCAGAGGTCCAACATCACCAAATGTTATGCACTGATTCTAAATTTTTAATAGTCCGCATCTGTGAAGGGAACAAAGGCAGAGCCAATCGACGGCACTGCAATGACGTTTGAAAACCACAGATATCCGCTGCTCCATTGAAGGTGGCCTATTTTTGGAGCACATTTCTAATAAAAAGAATACTGTAAATCTAAACGGTAAATTTGCATTTATTAACAATATGGTCGGTATAGAGGTATACATACATTGCTGTACTACAATAAAAAAAATCCTTAATACAGGCTCGTGAAGATCAGAAAGCGGTTGATTTTTCTATTGTGTTTTCAGAAAGACATCGAGGCGAAAATGTTCTTATCTTGCAAAGTTACATAAAGCCTGCCATTACAGATGTCCAATCAAATTTTGCCGATATAAATTTGCGCGTACAACTAAATTTTCTCTCCCTAAGCAGCTTAGCTTATTTAGCTTTAAATTTTCTTTTGTGAAGAAATGTCACATGTGGGACTCTGGTCTAGCAAAAACGGAAAGAAATCATCAAGAAATACTTCGTTCACTTTATGCTGACTAATGACATTGCGAGAGGAAACGGATGATGCAAGGCTAATTCTACTCCTCACGAAGTATGCATGCCGAGTAAAGAAAAAATGGCTGCTGCTGAGCATTACTCACCAAAAGTCTCCTGAGGAGGAACGTCTCTATAGAAGCAGCGAATTAGCAAAGCAATTTCCTCGGATGAGAAGAAGGAACGTAAGTTCTCTAACATTCGAGAACCTATTTGTCTGACTCAAAAATAAGGGAAAACCCCCGACGCTCAGAATCTGCGGAATGCAGAGACAAGTTCGTGAACATTTTTATGACGACATCTTTCATACTGCATGAACTGTGTCAGCCACGACACTGGTAAAAACATTCGTTATCATATCAGCAGGTTATAGGCTATTTAACTCTTCGGTGCTTGGACAAGCTGAGTTGAAAAAAAATGTGAATTGAAAGTTTTCTTTAACTAGTTAATAACCGGAAAATGGGAAAAATGACAAATAATACCAGTTATTAAATGACCCGACTAAACGGCGTTTCTTTGAGATGAACAGTTTAAACAAAGAAACGGTCACGTGAAAATACTTACATCATCGCCCCCGCGGTCCTCAAATTGCACCGTCACCTATAGATTGAACTAATTCATTTATTCTCCCTATATCATAAACTCGCATACATACAGTCGTGATCGATTAAGTGTTTATAACATGATAACACTAATATCTTAAGATCAGGAGAGCAGATCAAGTTTCCCGAATTTCAGACTTTCGGGGGAAGGAGCAAAACGTGGCGCCAATTTGTAAGGAGGTACGTACAGAAATAATATTTTCTCAGTCAGTCCAAAAGTATGCATAAGCTCACTTGAGTCCCCAATAAATTGATCGAATTGTCTTCTTTCGCGGGTTTTTTTCTTTTTAGTTACCCAGGACTAAAACAGTTGGAAAGCCGGGAATCCGTAGAAAGCCTAAAGACGAAAAATCCTCTAAGTCCTTTTCCTCTGACAAAGATAATTTAAGTGTATATTGCACAAGTATAACGTTAAGGAAATATCATCGGCAAATGTTAGGTAAGAGCGGACGCTGACATTGACACAACATTTTGGACAAGAATCTTAGAATAGACGCCACTTTTCCCGCTGTACACGAGTTTTTTTAATCGTTGTCATTAATTCTTTTGATTTCGAAGTGCAGATGACCAATAAGGGCATAGCTTGATAACTTTTCATTCTCCTGTGCTGATGAATTTCAAACAATAAAAAATTTGCATAAGCTGATGTAATTTCTTTCAGCGCGACATTTATAAACAAAGAGCTGGGTGGAAAGAGAATAATTTCATTTTGATTATTATCTATTTCTTGCATGTTTTCTGACTTGTCTTTTAAAGATATCCCACACTCGTGAAAAGGATAGTAGACTGCTATGCACTTAGGACTAATGGATACAATAATTAATTCCATTGATTTTGTTTTATTTGTAGCTGTTGGATGACAGTTTCCCGGGTTGTTTAAAATCAGTCTGTTATTCGTTGTTCATTATTGTACGTTACTGTTTTTGCGTCGGTTTTGTTGGGAAGACTGTGTATTCCGAAGAGCATTTGAAACAAATCACAGGAATAGCAGGAGCCCTGAAATACTTCGCCTTAACGGATAGTTTTTCCTATAAACTGTTCGAACGTAGCTAAGATTTCAATTCAAAAGGTCAACGATTACCTCTTTTTTCAACAACTTTGGAAGTACAGGTAGTAGGTTAGCAATCCATTTGCCCTTTTGTAGCAAGTTCTAGAACATTCGCGATGTGTAAGAGAGCCGGGAGAAATTTACTCTCAAATCCATAATAAAACTAAGACCCGTTTCAAACGTAATGCTACTGCCGTGCCGAACTAAATTGATCGAATTAAATTCGACTTTAGCACGGCAGTAGCTCGACTTGGTTTCAAACGTCGCGCTACTGCCGTGCCAAACTCAATTCATAAATTATAAATGCATTAGAATACATTTAAAAGTTTGCTAAACCGTTTCTTTATTTTTGTGTTTTGTTTTCGGCAACAGCCGTTCTATTCGACTGAATTAAATTCGACGTCTGAAACCAAGTCGTGCTGGTGCAGCTGGTGTCGTGCTAAAGTCGAGCTACAGTCGATCGCGAGCTACAGTCGAGCCAGCTTAGCACGGAAGTAGCACGACGTTTGAAACGGGCCTAAGACTCATCAAGCTATGATCTTTCGGGTTCGTATAGATACAAGTATGACCTATACAACAACGGTATGGAGGTCGTCGAAGTGAAGCCCACTCTCAAGATTCTAGAATTTACGTTGGATAGGAAGATTTCCTACAGGGAACATATTTTAGGCCCGGTTCAGACGCCGAACTTTTCATGAGCCGAACCTAATTCGAATTAAGACCGACCCAAATTATTTAGACCGGCTAAAGTGATTCCCGGCCGGGCTAGGCGAAAAGAACGGCTGAGCCGTTCCAAATTGAAACAGGCGTTCCTAATTGATTCAGACGCCGAACTTTTCATGTTCATGTACTTAATTCAATGTATTAGGTTCGGCTCATGAAAAGTACGGCGTCTGAACCGGGTCTTAGCCAATTGCAGAGTATTTATTCCAAGACCTCACCGGAACACTATGATTCTCCGGTAAAAAACTTTTCTAGTTCCACATCACCTGTGCTTCGCCTCTTCCACAGGCGTCTAAGTGCAGAGCACTAGACGCCAGAAGTGTAGCAAGTTGGCAATGCGGCCAATATTGATTTCCGGGGGGGTACTCCCATAAATTTGCCTTACAGAGTATGGTTTTTGCGCCGTTTTGGTCTGAAAACGGGTATAGACTTTGCCTATTTTCGTCTGAATTCGGGTATAGTTTTCGAGGGAATGCATGAACGCATTTGTCGTTTCATGAATGAAAATTCAAAGAGGAATATTCTGCGAATTCGAGATGGATTTTAAAAAATCTTTTTGCTGGCGTTCTAATCTAAGTAATGAAAACATGATTCCTGCCTAAGCCAGGTCTGAAGACGGGTATGAATTTAAGAGGCTAGGTCTGAAAACGGATGTGGAAAATCACAATTTTTTGGTCTGAAATAGGTTCGGGTTTGTAGAGCGGCACACCCCCACTACGAATTCCCAGGAATACTCCCCCCGGGACTGACTTATATTGCGACCAGTAGGACTAGTCTTCTAAAGTGACAGAGCAAAAGTAAAAAGTATGAGAACACCTCTGGATATCTAAAGCCGTTTATCTGATCACTGAATAATATTTTAACGGCTACAGATATATCAGCTTTTCATACGACGTACGTTCTTTACTCTCGTGTGACTACGAAAAACCACGCTTTGCCGTAAGAGGAATTTGCTGAACAAGCACATAACTTCATCATACGTCACGCATAGATGTTTGTGGTTACAACTAGCGAATAATTAATGATTAAGTTTGGTCCTCTAAATAGCTATGGTACAATTCTTGCTGACTCATGATCAGTCAGTATAAGATTTGGCTTTTACGCAATGCCGGCACACTACGTCTAGACTCGCTCACTCTATTAACCCAACTTGCTAATCGTGATATGTTGTCATCCATGAACCCATGTTGATGATGTTAGTGATGTTTTTGCAGGTGAGAGTTTATAAGGGCATGAACACTAATATTTAAAACCATTTTAATCACTGGCTCATGTAAATAATAAGATAGGCTCAAAAGGCACCGAAAATCGCTCCCTATGCCGTTCTAAAAGGAAAATTGTGTGTCATATCGAGGTACCACTGCATTGGGTTTTCAATTACCAGTGTTCTTGCCATTTAGTGAAAGAAATATTTTTTTTACGGTTAAGTTAAAAACATGTTGTTGCACTGTATTTACAGAATTTCATACATAAAATTGTATCCTTTTCAAAATCTCAGCCTTGGGTTTTATTCTTAAAATATTCTTAAAATTTTCCAAATTTCATCCTCGATAAATATCTTCTTACAGAAAAAAAGAGCCTACTGATGTAAGGTCAACAGAAGCTGCAACCACTGAAGATTAAGAAATAGCGTTTTTAATCAGTTATTTTGTAATTAGTTAGCTCGAAGGAATTAACAGAATTGCTACTCTGTAAATTTCAAAAAGTTGACTGTAGTTTTTATTGTCGCCCACAAATGAACATAGAAACAAATGATACGCTTGCCGCGGATTGAGGTGAACTTTAGACTACTGAAAACAAATCAAGCTAGCGGTGAGCAAGCGAAACTTAAACTGGCTCGGGGCATCCGAATAGCAAGTCCAGCGTAACCGCTCAGCATTTCTTTCAACTATAAAATTCGAGAATAAATAATCGAGATTATTATGTTAATAGACATTAAACCCGTCAGACTCCTTTGTTACCTGTTTTTGTGGTCTTGACAACCTTATTGACCAATATAAAAATAATATATTCCAACACGATTAATATGTGAACACAATGTTGGGACGTTCGCCAACAATGTTGCGTCCGTTTGCACTAGGCTATAAACTGCAGCACCGTTGTTTTTATCTTTGATGTTTGCCGCCTTTCATTACCAATCTCCTTTACCAACTATCGTTTATATATTTATATCCTTCCATTCTACATTTTAAAATTAAAGGCGTGAGTAGACATATGAAAAAAATAACCGCTGTAAAGGTTCTATCACTTTGGCAATATTTCTTGAATTTTCGGTCGCGCAACATGCTTACACCGATTGCGAGACCAAAATCAGCTTGTTTATTTTATACATCTAATATACATATAAATCTAGCCGAATTTTTGAAAACGTTACCGCCAAGTAAGTGTCCAAATTAACCAATATAAAAACTAAGAGTGCAACCATTGCTTTTTTTTCTCTTCTCCTCTTTTCTTCCTCTTCGCTTTTTCTTTTTCTCCTTTCATTTTCCTTCGCTAGTGTGATTTTTCAGCTTATCGGACGCAAAAGCTTTCCTTTTGGCCCTTTATCACTCAAATGGCTGTAAATTTCGTGAGTTTCGTTTTCAAAAAATCGGCTAGGTATAATGACACGGATCTTCTGTTACGCTCGAAATGCCTTATTCTGTCGACAGAATACTTGTCTCGCCTGTTCTGCTCTAAATTCTGCAAATAGAATTTATCCAAGCCTAAAATAACGGCAAATATGGAACAATATGAGAATAGGCCATTTGCACGATGGCGTCATTTTTAAAACTACGACCAGAATCCTTCAGGGTTTTTCTTTTTTGTGCAAATTAAGGGTTTTGTTATTTAGCCCTCACTGGGATTACCAAATTTAAATATGAAAGAAGAAAAGAAAAGAATTCTAGTCTAAGTAGCTAGTAAAAAGAAGTCATTGTGCAAATGGCCCATTAAAATCTCGTATATCTGAAATACCTTACTTGTTTACTATTAGTAAGTTTTGTTTCTGTGACTATTGTTTTTCCAGATGATCAGTGTCGTGAAAATTTGTTTGGTGCTGGCTTCGTTTTTTATCATCTCGTTGATGATAACACCAGCAAAAGCACGATGTTCTCCAACAAAGGAAATTACCTTATTTGACCCAAACAACACAAACTCTGAAACATGCAAAAGGTGTCCTAAATGCCCACGTGGTAAAGGACTTTCAGTCCAATGTGGGTCCAGAGTTAAGAATGGAACTTTTATTGGCTGTCAGAACTGTGAGAATGGAACTTACAGTGACCACTATGACAGATCAGACTGTAAGTCATGTGACCGATGTGGCCATAGGATTACCCTAAAGGAGTGCACCGCAAAGCAAAATAGCATTTGTTCAACCAAAGACTGCATTGCCGGGTATTACATGCATCCTGTGGTTGATGACTGCAAACTGAGTGAAACACCAACAAAGACTAATGCAGAGTCAATAGCTAGTTCTATCAACAATCGAACAGCATCAAAATCATTGCTGCCTAAGAACGTAACCCTAACGCCTACAGTATCTACTAAGCCTGAAGAAACAACTGAACTAGGTAGCAGGAAAGAAGATGAAAGGACCAAGCCACGGTCTCAGCCTATGAATAGCACTACGGCTTCCGTTGGCCCAGGTCAAAGCTACCTTGCGGCAGTAATTGGAGGAATTCTTGTTGTAACCCCTTGCTTCATCGTCTTCATTGTAGTCAAGTTTAAACGAGTCATCCACAGAATAATTTGCTGTATTAGGCGTGAGGGTTCAGAGAGAGGTACGAACGTTTTATAGAATTCTTATTCGTTTCTCTCCTAGGCTTAATATCCTAAGATGAGTTCTCGTTCTGATTTTTGAATCTCTGAACGAATATTTATTAATGGTGTTCTGCCTCGTACACAGGCGCGTTCTAGCGGATTCGAGAACGACTGGAGCGATTTTGATTCCACGTTAAGGTGTTTCGATACAGTTTTTCAGAGGCCATACCGATATTTTTCAATCGCCTTAAGTGTTTTTTCCTTGTCCGATCGCTATTAAATTTTCACCAGTAATTGGCTATGGATTGAAAATTGTGAAAATGTAGTTTTAAGTAAAATCGATATTACTATGACAACAATAAATAAAAAACTTTGAAACTGATGAAAGCCGAATTTTGTGTGATCTAGACCAGGTACTGAAAATCCAACACTAGGAATTTAAAGTTTGGTGTTAAAAAAAACAATCTCTGTAAGAGGTAAAAACTTCTGTATGTTTGAATTCGACTAAAACGAAAATATATTTCAAACCTTAAATTTTCAATAGCCGTGATAGATTATTGAATAAAAACGTTATAAATGACTCAATGTATTTTTAAGTAGCATCAGAATGCTGCTTAATATCATATTTTGGTGCCAGGAAATTTTGGTGTGTTTTTGTTTTTGCCATCTTGAAGACTATCCAGTTTTCTCACCACCTGTATAAGTGCAACTTCATTCAAAATTTGGACTTTTAGCGCTTTTTTGTATATCTCTAAAACGACTAGAACGAATTTTTTTTTTTTAATCTCTCCACATAATCTTCATAATGTATATAATAATGTCTGAAACTTTCATTAAGATTGAGTCACTGCAACATCTTGAAATTTCAAGACAAACCTTTTCTACGAACCTGTCAAAAATCTGCGTTACAACATTCACTGCTTTGACGTTATGCTAATTTTTCCAAAATAATGCGCACTATACATACCTCTATACGTACCTCCATGACTAGTACATTTTGGTTTGAATTTATCGCATCTTTTGAATGTAAAACATTGACAATACTTACACTGAAATGTACAGGTCATGGATATATGTATTGCCCGCATTAATTTGCAAAATTAGCATAACGTCAAAACAGTGAATGTTGAGTGAGGATTATTGACCGGTTCGTAGGATAGGTTTGTCTTGAAACTTCAAGGTGTTGTAGTGAATCAATCTCAATGAAAGTTTCAGACATTATTATATATATTATGAAGATTATGTGAAGAGATTTTTAAAAAAATTCGTTCGAGTCGTTTTAGAGATATACAAATAAGCGCTAAAAGTCCAAATTTTGAATGAAGTTGCACTTAGACAGGTGGTGAGAAAACGGGTTAGTTTTTAAATCGCAGGGCGAAAATACACCAAAATTTCCTAGCATCGAAATATGATATTAAGCAGCATTCTGACGCTACTTAAGAATAATTTGAGTCATTAACAACGTTTTTATTAAATAATTTATCACTTCTATTGAAAATTTAAGGTTTGAAATATACTTTTGTTTTAGTCGAATTCAAACATACAGAATTTTTTTACTTCTTACGGAGGTTATTTGCTAAACACCAAACTTTAAGTTCCTAGTGTTGGATTTTCAGTAGCTGGCCTAGATAGCGCAAA
Source organism: Porites lobata (assembly GCA_942486035.1). Lineage (NCBI taxonomy): Eukaryota > Metazoa > Cnidaria > Anthozoa > Scleractinia > Poritidae > Porites > Porites lobata. The sequence goes on along the minus strand of CALNXK010000009.1, from coordinate 6,430,541 downwards.
AGTAGGCGTTTATTAATTTGAAAGTTTTTTGTTTATTGTTGTCATAGTAATGTCGATTTTACTAACACCTACATTTTGAAAAATTTCAATCTATAGCCAATCATTGGAGAAAATTTTACAGCGACCAGACAAGGAAAAAATGACTTTTAAAGCGATTGAAAAATATCGGTGTGGCCTCTGAAAAACTATATCGAAACACCTTAAAAGTCCCATATGCGATACTTCTTGACCGAATCACTCGCAGTAGCGTTTTCCGTTCGACAAAACACTATAGACGCCTAGGAACGAGGCCGAGAATAGTATTTGCATTCAGAAGAAACCTATTTGGCATAGCTTTTGCATAGCACAATTTATTTCTTAGAATACAAGAGATAAAAATTCATTCTTTTTCATAGTATAATCTTTTACTTCGGTCGCCTATTACTCTCCACGATAAATGAAAGGGGTTGTGTCAAAGCTGGCTTGTTCATTTTTGACACGTCTCAATGTTTGCAATGAAAATCAGTGACAAGGTAGCAAAAATATATCTCCCAAGCTTTATTTCAAACATTACAAATAACAAAAATTAACTTCGAAAAACTGCAGTTAGGCCAACAAGTTTTCAAAAACCACAATCCCCAGAGAGGAGAAGTCAGTACGTTGCCATGGTAGCCATTTCTGGATGACAATAAACCGAAAACTTCACCTAAAAAGTGAATTCGCACTGTTTCAGACGTTATCTAATTCAATTTCATTTAATTTGTGCAAATGTTGGCAAAATTTTCTGGGGTTGAATCCGAAAGGAATATATCAAAGTTAACAGTTAAGAGAAAGGAAAAGGAAATTTTTGCGTTGTGTTCACCTACTCCATAAAACGGGCGTGAAATTAGGAATCGTTTAACGACGGCTAAGAAATACACAAAAAAGCGTGATGCACGTGCAAAGTTTTTGTTTTGCCAATATAAACCTGTTGCTTTTTTGTCGTTACTGTTGCTGTCACCGTTGTTGTTGGTTGAGCTCCATATTGTTGTTATCCAGAAAAATTGCTACCATGTCACACTTCTTTTCCCCATGCAATCCGTGTCGATCTTCCTCAAATTTGTCTATCTTATTCATACCTTTTTTAAGGTTCTGAGCGGTTATTTTTATGGCAGTGCTTGAATTTCGATAAATCTCGTGACACAGTTCCTTTAAATAGTCTACCAGAAGATGAAATAAGCAGTCAAAGATGTTCCGTTGTTTCTCTTATCTTTTTAGCCTCGCAAACTGGTAGTATTTTGAATATATCGAAATATTGTGGACAATGTAAGGTATTTCGTTACAGTTTTTCAGAGACCATACCGATATTTTTCAATCGCCTTAAAAGTGATTTTATCTTTGTCCGATCGCTATAAAATTTTAACCACTGACTGACTCTGGATTGAAATTTGTCAAATTGCAATTTTTTTATTTAAAGTAAAATCGATACTACCATGACAACAATAAACAAAAGAAATCAATAAATGCCTAATTGCGCGATCTCGACAAGCTACTGAAAAACCGACAACAGGTCTAATTGTGGTGTTTAGCAAAAATCTGCGTTACAAAATTCACTGTTTAAAATCACTCTTATAGCGATTGATTGATAGAATCACTTTTAAGGCCCTTGAAAAATATCGGTATGGTGTCCGAAAAACTGTATCGAAACGCTTTCATTACGCAATTTCTTCTCTCTCCAATTATTTCATTTGTGATAGCAAATCTTGAACTTCAATTAAATATTAAATTATAAAATAACAAGAGTGATAACGCCCTTAAACTGCTTCTTTGGCCTTACCTTTTTCACAGGTGAAAAAGTGCCATTGACTATAATTGGAACTGAGAATCACTTGGCGAACAAAGGCTCCAATGGTAACTATCAGTCTTACTATTGTGTAGGGTAGCTTAAAACATAACAGACAGACAACAGATTAGAGCCACATAGTAAAAAGGCTGTGATCAAGCCGTTATTATTAGTTATTATTATTATCATCATTATCATTATTGATTTTATTATTAAACAGCGAACTTCTTTAATTAGTAACAATTCATTTTAAGTCGTCGTATGCTATAACATGGTCCTCCTGACCGTGCTTTCGTTTTTTTTTTTTCGCTTTGCACGCCGGCCATTATTCCACTCGCAAACTTCAAGGTTGCGGCATCTGATTTCTTCTCATAAATTTTTATCGTTTATAAGCCAATCACAGTACCTCATTCTCAGAGACATTTGCATTTCTTTCTTTTTGCGTAATGTTTCCTTGTTTTCACTGTGCTTACTTACAGCTGCATTGCTCCTAGCCAATCACATTCAAGACATTTTTTCTTGTATATCATTAGTACTATAATCCCTACCAGCAACTATAATTAAATTGCTACTGACATAAAGTGAAATTTGCACAAATACCTACCCTGGGTACAAGAAGTTTTTCTCGCGTGCGGTGGGAATTTTCGGTGCTGGCCGAAGGCCGACACATTTTCGGCCGTAGGCCGAAGCCACTAAGTCTCTGGCTCCCAGGGTAACAAATACCTTATTGAAGACCCTAATTTGTTTTATCTAGTGCTGAACTCTCCAGTTCCTAACCCGTGATCTATTTGAAACTAATATCACCAAAAAGAGATCGGATTATAAACTTAGTATGACATTCTCTTCTTGTGAAAATAGACGTCAGAATGACGCCTTGCTCAGTGGATTATCACGGCAAAACCTTTGATACAGCTTCCTCAGCTGTTGAGTAAGCGTGATGTATTTGACAACTTTTTTCCAACATTTAAAATTCCTGCATCGTTTTTCAGCCTAAAGTGACAAAACAGGGTAATACCCTTCACCAAAACTCAGTGGTTTACGATTGTCTTACTACCTATATGTTGATACCAAACAGTACCCATCCGGTTGTTTTTATTTCAGTATTCTGGAAATAATAGAGAAAAACACTTTCGCAAAAAACACTGTGCACCCTATACCAGGAGCTAAATGCCCAACACTAACCCAAAGATACACACTGTACTTTGGTTGGCTGGTATAGAAGTACTTACTGGCACGGACGTTGCTAGTGAGGACATTTTATACGGCATTGCTCAGCAGCAGATGTACAACTTTTTAACAATTTGAGGAAATGAGAATCGAAATATCACAAGCCATCAAGGAATCAAGAGATACGAATAGGATCCTATTACGATCTCTTGACGAATATATGACGGACAGACATGAACGAAATCACTTAGTAAATTTCAGGATCTGAGAAATTTATTCCAGGAAACGTATTTGGCAACTAATTTCCTCACCGTTCTCTAAGAATTGGACAAGGCATGCCGTCATTACTTTTCCAAAAAACTAAGAGGCCGTTCTTAAGAAAAAGCACGTATAGACAATAAGGTTGTCAGCACTTTTTGATGATTCTTGCAAATCAATCCCTATCTCTACACTTCAGTGCAAACCATAATCTTAGCTCTATTTTGTCTGCTATTATTATCATTTCTTTTCGTATTAGATAAGCTTCCCTTGTTCTTAATGATTTTCCACTAAATATAGGCTTTTCTTCTTCTCTGAAAAGCGTCAAAGAATATTTCGACATATAAGCCTCGTGCATGAGGTGTCCAACCACCCGGCTTTGAGCTACAGCCAGACTCTAATTACGTGCCTTAATATAACTTAGCTTATACCACCATGTTGGTCAAGAGAGACAAAACTAGAATACAACGTAATCATATTGGCTCAGAATAGTGCGATCCCAGATAAGACCAGTTGTTGGCCAACGGGTTGCATTACATCAGCCGATTATTTGTTTCTTACAGAAAGTGTTTCAAGTGCAAGCGTAGCGTCAGCTAATGATAACGGCTTCAATATTCATCATATTCCTGAAGGTAATATAAAAAATTTTCTTAATTAATTAGTAGACCATGGTAGTGATGAACATTATTTTGGGAGTGCCCCTTTTGATTAACAGATTTTAACAAAAGCAAGGTAGATGTTGATGGCTTTGTGCTCTCCCGGGAGATGACATATTGTTAATGAGTAATACCTCCTTAACAGTAATTGTTTGTTGTCTCAATTGTGGTGATCATACGGCCCTTCGTTGACAGAGGAAAAGGGCTATGAAAGCCGGAAACCATCAAAATAAAATATAAAAACATCTTTGCTGCAGTTTAAATTAGATGATGAGGGCTCTCTTACCTTGTCTTTTGTTCACAAATTTGGACTTGATAAAACTAATGCGACGTTTCAAAATGATATGAATCTTCGTACTGAGCGCACAGTCAAGTCTAAAAAACCTAACAAAAAGAAATGCCGAAAACTGAAGTCTGACGGGCTTCATCTCAGTCATCTGCTTCGTAACCATAACACTTTTCAACTCCGTTCCCAGGACCCATTCTCTTCCTTTCTCATGAAAGAACTATAACCGAACTATGTCATGCTATGTACTGCCTAGATACGCTTGGAAAATCCGTTTTCTGGCTTTCCACTATGAGTCACTGTGCAACCGTGCCATTAGTCTGCGATTTAACCTGATCAAATCAACTCAATATGATATCAAATCACATCACAAAAATATCTTACAGATGTTCTGGTGAATGACGCAATCGTAACAAATGTTTTTGTCATGGATGAGCTTGCTCGCAAATTGGATCAACCGGACAACTCTGGGTCTCAGCATTGGAAGCATCTTGCTGCAGAATTTCAAGTACCGCAAGAAGTTCAGATGAAGTGCCAGCGCAGTCTAGAAAATAGTCTAAGCAAAAATATGTTTGAGAATAAAGAGGCAGATGACCCTAACTTCTCAGTTCAAGGACTCAAAGATGGACTCAAAGCCATCGGCAGAAACGATCTTGTGCTGGAATTGGAAAATGTTCCTGGTAAGTTATGATTTGCTGTTTGCTTTTGAACCCGTGAGGTTGGGGGCTCCCTATAAAGTTCTGTACTGTGGAGGCTCCACCCGAGAGGGGTTACCTTTTTCAGGCTTCAGATGCATGAAAGAGTAGTGAAATCTGTCGATTCTTTTAACTCATGACAAGTATTTCGAACATACACGTCTAATGCCGACTTCCTGTTTTAACGATTTAGTCAGTTACAGAAGTTAAAAAGGGATCCAGTGCTCTTTTGTAGGTATGTGGAAGGGGTACCATTTGTAGATGGAATTAAGGCCGATACGAAACGGGTACATTTTCTGTTGAAAATGTTATTTAAAAAAAGGGGAAAGGGACTGGTCCCTGCGTTGGTGAGTGTCCTCTCTAGGGTTTTTTTATCGGCTACACACGCCTGATGGTTGGCCGGCAAAGTAGTTACTGTTCAGTCTAACTCCAGTCAATGTCTATCAATCCAAACCAAAGTGTTCACGCTTTCGTCGATCGCGAGTTGCACTAGAAACTGAACCGCTCTAAAAAGGCAATAAATCAGACCATTCTCAAATGGCAAAACCAGTCAAGATATTGAAGCAAATTCATAATGTATAATGTATGAAAAAGCAAAGGGAAACAGTCGAGTGCCGTTATTTGTCATTTTCCTTTAATCAAGCAGAAATTCCAATAACTGAATTCTAGTTTTACTGA
>CALNXK010000009.1:6407500-6420000 GCA_942486035.1 Porites lobata | reverse complement strand
GTGTCACAGAGGTAGTTTGGCATCTTCGAGACCAAGAGGATTATAAGAAATGGAGAGGTGTAAAGGAGAGGATCGATTTATATGATTAAGTTTTTAATAGCAACTTCTCATTCGCCAAATTAACGCAAGCTGCATCCGAAAACCTATCTTACATCTTAAGGTTAGAGTGAGAGGCTGTCATGAGTAATGGGAGAGTTCGTCGGCGCCTCTTCCACCTGTAGAAGATACGATGTAGCTCACATTATAAGTTCCAGCTAGCCTGATAGGATTGCGTAGTTGCACTTTTCCCTTAATACTATAAACCATATCTCAAATTGAGACTCCCGGAAGTAAGGCACTGGGTGCCATCGTCCGATTGATTAGCCCTTGTGTTAAACATGTTTATATAGCGATCTATTTTCAGCTACTTCTGCTGCTGTCATCTTAAAACCAAACAATGGCTGTGCATACAACATTACGTGTACAAGTTAAGTACACAATAAATCAAAACTGAGATCTGATTTAGCCCCCAAAGTGCCTGTTTAGTCCTGCAGGCCAAAGTTGAATTCAGCCTCTTCTGGAGCCATTTGAGCACGATGAATTTACTCCAAAACAGCCCCATCTAAGGCTGTCCCCGCCCATGCTGGAACACATTTCAGCCCGTGGGTTCAAATCAGCCTAAAAATAGGACTGTAGTTTTAATACTCACCGAAACGGCCCAATTTTGGGACTAAAACAAATTTTTTTTATATTTACAGTGTAAAGCTACATTTTATGAAAGTCCGTGAAACCGCCGTAGCTATGAAGCTAGAAATTGTCGCACGCTCGAGACAATACACTCGTACCAGACGCAAAATTATGTTCAGGTGTCGCATGATTCAAGAGTACAGTTTTCTCAAGGGCCTCAACTATTTTGCAACTGCTTAAAATTCTAAAATACTGATTAACCCTTTGAGTGCTAAGAGTGACCAAAATCAATTTTGTCCTAAATTTCAGTTATTCAATCGCTAGAAACGTTTGAGGAGAATTTAAAGAAAGAACGCTAAAGGAAATATTCTCCCAACTAATTAGTTAAGGAAATAAATAGAGATCAATATTGAGAATTTGTATGTGGATATTGGCGCCTAAAGGTTTTCAATGTAAAGGAGACTACATGTAGAGCGTTATCCTCCTAAAGAAATTTAAATTTCTGGGCGTGTTGCAAGTGGCAGTTGCCAGTCAAATTCTAGGATGTTACATGAATCTTTCAGTTAAATATAGAGGTGTATCTATATGTTTAAAGTACCAGTCAAAAGGCGATTACAACCAAAAAGTTATCGGTGACTGTGATTTGACCGGTGACCGGCCTCAAAGCGCCAGACAAAGGCCCGGTCGGGTGGACATTCGATTTTACTTGAAACTATATTTTGCCACCATAGCACTGCTTTTGAACTAAAACGTTTATACTTTTAGCCATTTATATCAATTATAACAAAGCCCATCTCGTATCACTCTTAAGCATAAATTTTATAGAAGTTGTAGATTTGATATGGGCATTTATGACATTTAATAAAAGTTGTCTTTTTTAAGTGCAAGTTTTTTGCCTTCTCTTAAGGGATATAATAGAAATGGAAGATTTGATATAGGCATTTATGACATTTAATAACAGTTGTTTTTTTTAAGTGCAAGTTTTTTGCCTTCTTTTAGGGTAAGCAAGAAAGAGTTTGTAGGTTTTTAATACTGTTCTTAAAATCTCATTAACACTTTTAATGCAGCTTTTTAAGCTCAGTCAACCGGATCAAAACATCCAATCTCTCTCCCGGTCGTCCGCACATTTTTAAGCCCTTGCAAACCTTTCACGATTTGGTATAAGTTGAGTTCTGCAATAACTACGAACCTTCATGGAACGCGGAAATCAAATGTGGGAGCCTATGTGGGATTCCTGTTTGATGTACCTCTTCCTTTCAGTTAAGTTATATGCAAACCTCTTTTTACATTTGAAAAGCCTTTCATGCGGTCAATTCTCCCTTACGCATTCAAATGCCACCGAGAACTCCGTTCACGTGACATCTCATGATTATGTCGAAAGTGAAAGTAGTTATTCATGACATTATTTTCGTTTTCAGAGCACGTACAGGAATTTCTTTCACTTGACCTTTCTCCTGCGGCAAATATTTACCTTCAGTTATGCTAAATATAATGATGACATGCGTGAATGTCCATCGCAGCTCTCTAACCAAAAACGTTATGATTTTTTTTTAAGGGCGTCGATAAAACCCGTAACATGGAACATTCCGGAACATGCCGGTACATTCCGGAACATCCCGGAACATGAAAAAATAAAAATGATTTTCATAAAAAAAAAATAATAAAATAATAATAATAATAATAATAATAACAATAATAATATTTTTTGTAAAAATTAATAAATAACGTAAAATAACAAAAAACCGAAAAAGAAAGAAATAAAGAAAAAGAAACTCGAATTATCTCCGGGTATGAGAAAACAATATTTTATCGCAGATAATTTGTGGGCCGAGGGTCCATGCAAATGACAGTAATGAGTGAAGGTTTGCTTCTAAAATCAAAATATATTAAAATGGGTCGTGAGGAGGGGGAGGTTCAAGCTTTCCTCACGCAGCCACCCCTCGTAATTGTTTGCAATAAGTTGCAGTGGCAGTGGCAGTGGTAGCGCAGCGTTAGTTTGTAACTGTTATCAGTTAGCCTGAATAGCCTGAATTGTATCCGTCCCCCCCCCCGCCCCCCCGCCCCCGAGAGAGAGGTTCTTTTCATTTAGAAATTTCGTTTTTATGGCCTCAAAAACACTAAAATCCAAGGGTAATCGTCCGCTAAAATTGTTGCATTTTTTTCTGTCCTCATCCGGGACACTTTAAATGAGAGGCCGTGTATATCTTCTTCGACAATTGAAATATAACCCCACGTACGATATTAGATAGTAAAGTGCAATGGTTATGAAGCCCGTTAACCGTCTTTGTAATATATATGTATGTTTTTCCTGGCTTTTTTGGACTTGACCCGTGCACCACATTAACTAACATTTCTTTAATTATAAACTTACAAAAACATCGCATTAATTTATTCAGGCAAATTTTTATGAACAAAAATGTGCACGTTCAGGGAGTTCCCAAAATAATCTGCAGCACTTTTGTTTCCATCTTTGATGTTTGCCAGCTTTTCTAACCAGTCTCCTCTACTAACTATGGTCCCAGCAATGTTTTAAATATTCGCCTTGCTTTAGTTTTCCGACTTTCATAACCAGTCTCCTCTACGGTTCTACCAATGTTGTAAAATATTAGTCAGGGGGACCCCAGGTAAGTGAGGTAACCCGCCTGTCCACATAATCTCTCATTTTAATTTGATCACGTGGGGTGACCCGCCACGTTACCGCACCTATCTGGGGTCCCCCAATTCCATATAAACAGGGTCTTAGTTGCACAACGATTTGTTGACAAAAACAGCAACAACAAACACAGATCAAACCGATAAATTTCAGACCGACTAAAGCAAAGCCCATCTAAATTCTACAAAAACAACTGTCTTTGAGTAATTTAAAAGTTCCATCATATTTACGGCCGCTACTTGCGGCCAAGGGAGAGTGGACAGTGCTTAACCGAGGTCAAACATTTGAAGCGTTCAGTTTTTGTTTTATATGTAGAGGATATTTCCTCTATTAAGAGGAATAGTGTACAAGGATGTATAGAAGAATTATTTTATTAAACTATCTTTGCATTTTTCTCTTAGTAATGAGCTTTTGCCGTTGAAATCGCTTCTCGCTCAAGTGAACTTGACAAAGGCTGCGGGCAGTAACACCACTTCCAGTTTTCAAGCACCCAGAACTCTTAAAACGTTTTTCCGAGGAAAAGATTTAGTAAATTAAGAGAGTGTTAATAATGCGTTTAACTTTGAAAGTGAAAGTAATAACTCTAAACAGTGCGCACGCTTTCCTACCTCACGCGATCCGAGTACACAGAAAAAGTACTATCAAGGGGGCGGGGTACACGTAAACTAAGGGTTCAGCTACGGACGTGACCATGCAATAACAGGGAACTTAGGCAACGACGACGGTGACGTCAAAGGGAACAGCAAAAAAGCAATAGGTTTAGCTTGGCAAACAGCAGCTCTGCACGTGCATCACGCCTTTTTTTGTACATTTCTTTACCGTCACTGCACGACTACGACGTGAAAATACCTAATTTCATGTTTTATGGAGGACGTGAACACAAGACTAGATTACGAGTAGTCCCCCATTTTTCCTCAGGGATAGTGGAGCGAGCGAAACGCGAGCGCGCGTGAAAATCAAGGGACTACTCGTAGTCAGTAACACAAGACAATCACTTTCTTTTTCTTTTCCTGAACTTCGATACAGTTCTTTAGAATTCATCTCCAGAGAAAATTGCCGACATTTGATAAATTGAACGCCGCCATCCGCCATGGAATAAGCGCGATAACGTTTGAAGCAGCGCGACTTCACTTTTTAAGTGACGTTTTCGTAGCCGTCACCGTCGTCTTTGCTTAAGCTCCCTAATGACTCATGACACCGTTAAGGCAAAGATCCCTGAAATGTTAAAAAAAGAACTTTGGTGAGTCACGTTCACGCCAGTATTGGAGTTTATTAACATGCACTGTATCATAAAGAAAGAGGAAAAACATACTGAAATTATCACATTGACGAAGAACACTGCATCAAAAGCTTTTCACTGTCAAAGAAAAAGGGTGAAGGAGGGTTCACTAAGAGTAGCTTTAAAAAGGTACATATTACGATTTTTTTTAACCAGATTAATTTAAAACATTGAAGAGTCAAAATATTCAAATTTCAGTCTTAGCTGGCTTACCGGTGAATCAAACGCCAAAATGCGAGTGACATACTGTGAAATTTAAAAACGATGCTTGAGAATGCCACGTTCGTTTAGTGTACTCGAATCACTGGATTCTATACTTGAAAACAAAATACAACGTAAAATACCAAGCTAATTAATGCTTAATTAGTGAAATTAGATGAAATAGTCCTCATTTTTTGCATCTTCAATTTCTCCTTCTAAAATTATTTCGTGTGGAAAGGGCCAAAGTATTAGAATTTCGCATTTGACACGTCACTATAGAAACAAAATGATACCGATATCAAAAACACTTCCCTAAAGAGGGTTGCTTTAATAGTCTATTATAATAGCTAAACGTTACTATTCAAGTGCACCGAACAAACCTTTTTAAAAGTGACTGCAACAAACAGGTAGAAAGGAAGTGGGCTAAAATTAAAACTTGCGCACGTTTGGCTGAAATTTCAAAGCTCTTTAGTATGGTAAAGCTAATTCAATATACCGTTCAAAAACCATTGATGATGGTAATTTGCGGGCACCTTGGAGGATGAATACATATTCCCCTCCCCCTCCCCCTTCCCTTTCTGTCTCTGCCACGCAAGCAAAATTACGTAAGCGAGCGAGCGCCGAGCACTCAGTATTTGGGGTCGCGCCAAGAAGCTCTCAGAACGAAATGTTTAACTGTCAAACCAAACAATAGATGACCTAACCCTAAAAACAACAAGTGCGTTTCAAAAGCTAATTAATGAAAAGAGAGGTTTCTGTCACAGATTTCAGTATGGCTCCAGAGTATTTCACGAGTCAGAGGGAGGTCGAGAAGAGTTTTCTGCTTGTCATTAAAGACGCCTGCACTACAAACTCCCTGAGACCAGTCGCCAACGTATCATGTCATCATGTGCATGCAAATCACAACGATCAAGGAGGAGTGAAACCTAAAACTTAGATAAAAGTCTCAGAAAGGCTCTGGCGAACGTTCAATGATCCTGAAGGAGGATTATGTCATCGAAGAAGTTAAATTTTGCGGATGGAAAATTGCATTTAACAAAATTTTATGTCCCCATAAGCCAGCTTAACTTATTTAGCTTTAAAATCTTTTACTCTAGGAAATGTTACGGTCGTAGGTCTCTAGTCTAGTAGGAAAGGAAATAAATCATTAAGAAATGCTACGTTCACTTTATGCTGACTAATGACATTGCTAGTCAGAGGAAACGGGTGATGCTAGAGCTAAATATATTCCGCCAACGTTATATTGAATGCACGGTAAGGAAAAAATGGTCGCTGCTGAACTATACTCACCAACTGAATTCTCCTCAGGAAACTATCGAAACTATCGAAGCAGTTTCACGTTATGCTGACTAATGACATTGCTAGTGAGAGGAAACGGGTGATGCTAGAGCTAAATATATTCCGCCAACGTTATATTGAATGCACGGTAAGGAAAAAATGGTCGCTGCTGAACTATACTCACCAACTGAATTCTCCTCAGGAAACTATCGAAGCAACAATTTGCAAAGCAAATCCCTCGGTTTAGATAAACAGCAACGCAAGTTCTATGAAATTCGACAAACTCAATGATTTGTCTGACTCAGATAAGGGGGAAACCCCCGCGCCCTCAGAAACTGCTGAATTTCAGTAGAGATAAGGTCGTAAGCATTTTAATGACCCATTCTTGCCGACTCCATGAACTGTTGTAAGCTTGTTGTAGCAGCGACGACAATGCTAAACTTTACACATTCTTTAGCCACAGGTTACAGTCTCAGGCTACTCTGCGATACAAATTCTGTTTTTAAAATATTATTGTAAATTGCAACTTGTTTCCGGGTTGTTAAACAGGAGGTGACGCGAGGTTTAGGACACATCAAAATGAAAACAAATAAATAGTCTAAAAAAACAATGAAAAGTGGAATCCCGATTTTGCCAACCACGATGGGAGAAGTAATCGATTCTAATAACCAGGAGGTTTGAAAACTCGAGGGCAATTTTATACAGCATGCAGTGTTTGACTGGTGAAGGGAAGTTACGTTTGGTTTGAATTACCGAGAATTTTGAAATTAACCCGAGGGTTCGAGAAAGTTGGATCAAAATTCATCAAAATTCATGGTGGGTTGTTAAGACTTGCAACCCATCCTAATATTTACACACCATTTCTTGGCATAAAAAGGTCATAAACGGTCACGTGAAAATACAAGGCTGACTTCATCGCCCACGTCCTCAAATTACACCATCACATCAAGCACTCTCGCGATTCATTCATTAAATCATACACTTGCGCCATTATGGTTCGATGTCGTGTCAAAGTAATAACACTGTTTTAAAAACAGCGGAACAAAACGAGAATTTTTAAATATCCGACTTTCGGGGGAAGGGGTTAGCATACAGCAACGTCTTGGAGTAAACTGTGCAGCATATTTGCTTTGCGGAGGTGAACAGCTAACCGATGATATTCGCCAGAGAATTGCTAAACATGAACAGTTGGTAAGTTCACTTGATCCCCAATTAATTTATTGAAACGTATATTTGTTTTCTTATTTTCAGTTTATTGAGTAATAAAGCTTCAGAGAAAGCCTGTTGTCTGGAAAAAGTCTCTCGGAAGACGTAGACTGCAGCTTCGATAGACAGTTAGGGTCCCGGAATATATTGGAGCAAGTGTTTATTAATAAGTACGCTGAAAATATCACTGGCAAATGATAAGGTAAGAAAAGCGAACGCCGAGACTGATACAATATCTTGGGTAAACTCGTAGAATCTCAAACATTTCATTTTCCCTTAGGTTTATTATTTTTTTTTATGATTTTGATTTTCCTTGTTTTTGTGACGGCAAAGTCCCACAAAGTCCTACGAAAGGACCCACGAGGATGGATGACACAGGTGCATCATTTGCATAAACAATGAATGGTCAACTTCAGCTGATGTGTTATGATTATTAACAAACAGATCCTTCTTTCAATTCAAGACGCCTCCAAGTTTATTCAGTGCAAACAAAATCGGGGGTGGAACAAAAAAAACTAATTGACTGACTCGTTATTCTTTGCCTTTTTTCTGACATATAATCATTTCCTATTTTAACAAGTACACGATAAGTATTATTAGACAAGTGTGCATCATTGATTTTGTATCAGTAGTTACTTGGTAAAGCAAGTTTAAATTAAATTACGAATATTGCTCATTCATGCTCAACGCAAGATTTCAACATTGATGTTATAAACTTTCTTTTATGCACGGTTAAAAACCTCACCACTAGAAGAGACGGCACGGAACCTCGCAAATGAGTAATATTCCGTCTATACTAAAACAAGAAATGGCCTTTACTTTAAGAATTTTTTGTACGTTTGAAAAACATTGCAGGACTGTCAACAGAACTAAAAGATGCATACGTATTACGTACAACGTTTTTACCAACAGGTGCATGTCTATTGATATTTACTCCGTTTTGTCCGCTTTTACACTTATATTTAGAAAATAACTAAGATAGTGCACGCGCTCTGATTGGCCGAGAGGCGTGTTTGCATGAGAGTACGTAAACATGGTTGTGACGTAAGCACAAATTTGCAAATGGTTTTGAGTTGAAAAACTCGACAAGTTTACTTTATTTACCCATTTCCTCGTCGGTTGAAACTTGAAAAATCTTTAGAAACGTGCTGTGTCGGTTGTTTTTCGCTTGAGCTGACATTTTAAGCGAGAAAAACCCGTATTTTGGAAAGCATTTTTTTTGCAAAACAAAGACTGATTACGAGTACAAGCTTCGTGTACAAGACTTCGCGACTGGTAAGAATTTCTCTTTTAATCAATGCTTTAAACAAGAGAGTTTTGCTTTTTTTTCTCGGGAAAGCTATTTTATAAAAGCAATAGAAAACTGTTTTCCTGTGTTTGCATATCCTGAAATAAACACTCGAGAGGTTGGGAGAATTCTCGACAGTTATGCAAACCCTCGACTTCGTCTCGGGCTTGCACAATTGTCTCGAATTCTCCCAACCCGTCTCGTGTTTATATCAGGCTATGCAAACACGGAAAACGTTTTCTATTGCTTAAATGATGTAACGGGCTATTCTGAGATAATTTACAAAGGAATAATACTTACCTTAAGTTACAAGCAACCGAGGTATTAAAAATACGAACTACTCGTTCTTGCACATAAGCTTATCGCAACTGAAAACTAAATGTACAAACTTTAGTAAAAGCGAGGAAAATCTATTTATTAACAGTCACCCGATGATTAAAATCGATCACAATCAGTTCGAAAAGAAACATTGTCTTGCAAGTCGCAATATGTTTGGCGGGAAACCATTGGTTTAGACCACGTGGTTTCGGTCGCAGTTCGTCTAAAGACGAGGAACAAGATCCATTATTGCAGCGTTTATAAGTCCTGAGCAGTAGACCTCTGAAACTTTAAATTTGTCACACAAAGCCGACGCCATAAAGCATATTCAAGGATCACAAAATAATGTCGAAGGGAATGTGCTTAAGAAGCACAGTTTACGCATGACTGAATGACTCGTATCATTCATACGAGTCATAGGCTATGACTGCTATCAACTCACTACAAATATTGTTTCGTAATCTAAATAGCAAGAAAGCAATTCTCGCTGACTCAGTGATATTTTGGCTCTACGCATTATGTCGACTCACTCATCTTGCTAATCCATCTGTTCAGTTCGTCTTTTGCATCACTTCTCGTCACCTCTGAGACCAATGATATTCTATAAATGAATGACTACGTACTCATGATCACACAAGATCAAAAATCAAAATGATATTTTCTCAGGTAAGGGTCAATACCCTAGCGTTTGCACCAAATAACACAGGTGATCATTTTAAGCACTGGCTCTGAAGGGTGACAATTTTAAATGAGGACCTCGTATAAATGGTTCAATACACGACGAATATGGCTGGGGTTACTTGAAGTGTCTTTTGTAAAATTTGGTATGGATTTCGACATGGGCAAGTGGAATATTTTTAACATGACGCTAATATGCCTACCGTCTAACTCTAACGGGGGTGACAGAGGTACTCTCAATTTTCAATTATAAGGCGGTATTAGGTCCAGCAATTATTGAAAGAGGTTGAAAAAACATGCAGGCGAAAGCCGAATTTTCAATCATTTGTTTAATTTCCTAGTACGTAAAATATTTTCACCTTCACAAATATCCTCACATCCACGTACTAGACTTTCTTCAAAACATATTTATATACCTCGGCAGTTTTATAATAGTTAACTTATTTTCCTCAGAAGATACTCTTCAAAACAGCAGTTGACATCCATCGAACGTTTGCGGTTATTTTGTCTTGGTACTGCTGTGAACTCCTTTTTGCGCCATTTCCTAGCCTGGCGTCCTGCTCTACCAAAAAAGTCAAGTCTTGCGTGATGTCATAATATGCGATTACAGAAATCATTGACGTCAGCGACTGCGGAACTCAAGAAAATGGAATAGCTGATTCGACGGACGTTCGTTTTTTGAGAAACATCTGTGAAAAGAAACATCCTTTAATATCTGGAAACTGCCACGGAGCTGAAAAATGCTGTCAAAAAATTCTACTTAGTTAAGGTGGACGAGATAAGGATGTCATGAGGTTGAAATAAGTTTAATAATAAAACGCTTTCGTAGTGACATGACAGAGATATGCAGATCTCTGAGGAAGTTATGGCGTTACTGGCTTCATAGGATAATTTTGTTCTTATATATTTATTTTTCTCGTACTTCAAGTCTTTTCCAAAAACTGTTACAAATTGAATTCCTGCCAACAAACTTGCCTGAGTGTGGGACCGCGGCAGGATTAGCTCAGTCGGTAGAGCGTTTGACTGCAGGGCGGAAGGTCACGGCTTGGATTCCCGGGGCCGGACCAATAATCAGGGTCTTAAAATAACTGAGAAATGAAGGTACTCGCTTTGCACAGCAAGCGGACAGACCTAGGCTTCGAGTGGCTCTGATGACCACGTAAAATGGCCGTCCCGTCTCCAGCAGGAGATGTAAAAATGGTGTCCCCAATTTACTTTCGTGCTAAATACCTTGACACTCAAATAAAGTGTTTTTTTTTTTAGAAAAAAGCGGGGGAATAGTTATATAGGGAGGGGGTGAGAAAGAGATAGAGGAAAGTCGAAGGGAGAAGGCACACAAACGGGGAAGAGATAGGAGAAATATGAGTTTGGATTTTCTAGTCACTGCCTCTGAACGCATTGTATTTCAATATTTACAGATGAAAATCCTGAATGTTTGCGTAGTCCTTATCTGGTCATTCTGCATATTAAATGCTGGAAGTCGACGACCAACATGTCCACAGTTAACACACTTTACCATATTCTACCCAAGTAACCCAGATGCAAAAGAAACGTGTAGAATATGCCCAAAGTGCCCACCCGGCTATGGTCTACCTGTGCAATGTGGCAGCAGAGTTTCCAATATTACTTCCACAGACTGCGAACAGTGTATAGAAAACAAGACATACTCTGAGAAAAACGACATTTCTGAATGCAAATCATGCAATGACTGCACGGGAAGAAATGTTCTTCAAATGTGCAGCAAATTAAACAACAGCAAATGCGGAACATGCCTTCCAGAGTATTACTCGGTTGATGAAGTGGACGACTGTAAGAAGTGTTCATTTTGTTGCAAAGATGCTTTGGAGCATGAACATCTTAGACAGTGTAAGGCTCTTGGAATGCCACGGCACATGCAGTGTGAAGATACCGATAAAAACAGGAAGTGCGAAATACAAGCTCTACTTTTAAGCAGCACGACAACGACAACAAGTCGTCCTTTAGTGACAGTTTTACCCACAAGTAAGCCTGGTCAAACCAGTGGTTCTGGAGTTACCACTACCGGTATACCAAGTGAAGGCACTGAAGTTAAGAGTATCAGGAAATCGGTAGCTGCGCCCAGTGATTCATCCCACAATAGGTATGAGATTATGTACGGACTTGTTGGAGTTTTAAGTGTTTTGGTGCTGGGTGCTATAATGTGTGCAGTCAAACTCAAGACAGGCAACGGATCGCGAAATAGGCACAGGATAGGCAGGATCTACAACAGCATTGGGCAAGGTAATATCCTACTGCATTTTCTTTACGTATACTTATATCCTTCTTTATGTGCTGCATTAGGCTGAGCTCAATATTCTGGGCCCCAACAGTTGAATTCCGTTCCCGCAAAAGATGCCAGAATTGGGCTCCTAGTGGCTATATGCATGAGTACAAAGTCACTCATTTATAGAAAACCGATTCTAAATTTAAAAAAACAACATAGGCTGCTAGAGCTAGTAATATGAAAATCAACAGTGAGACTTGGCAAGAGGAGGAGAGAGAGCGGCCTAAATTTTAGCGGGAAAACAAATCCGAAAATAGGTTTTGTTCACCAGAAATTTATATTCAGACTGTCCTCCTATAGAAAGCTAAAGAGTGCAAGAATACGTCTCCTTGCACCACTACACCTGGTGACCTCAACTGTTTTTTATGTGCCATTAGCAAGCAAAATTTTCACTTACCTTAGATTTTATCCGCACCTTGAAAGTTAAAGGCCTCCTTTTATAAAGTAATGTGGTGGAACTGACAATTTCTTATTAACAGGTGATGACCCGAGTCGAACTTGAGAGAAAAATAATATGTAAAAAGACAGTCTGACTACCAAATTTATATGCAAAATAAAATATTTATCAGTTTCCAGCAGTGATGTCGATACTAACTGCTATGCACAGAAAAGGAGACTGTTAATTTGACTA
>CALNXK010000009.1:6335000-6405000 GCA_942486035.1 Porites lobata | reverse complement strand
AGCGGTTAGCATTTTCGTGCTTAAAAAATAAGAAGAATGCAGTTAGAATACAGCTCTATATTATAAAATGTTAAAACTAGAATGCAAAAAATACAATACGATCAACAAAACTCAACACTTAGTTTTATAATATAAATGATGAAGCGACAAGACCAGTAGACCCTTGCGTAAAATTTAAGAGACTGGATGATTTAAAGGTAAACTTATTGTCAAGATTGTTCTGGATGTTCAAAAAGGTTGGGTCAAATAATAAGCAGCACTGACATTTCGACGCTTGTAAACAGATCCAAAGTGATGTGGAAAATGAGAGCTTAATTCCATCATACAATGTATAAAGTTCAAACGACTCTTACTAAATCTTAAACAATGGCTGGTGTGTTTCTAAACTTAATGGAAGGTCCAAAATTGATTTCCAGTTACCAAATAATTGAAGTTTGAGCATTTGGAGGTACACCAAGTTTTACCATTACGTTGTATAATTCATAACTAAAAGTGTGCATTTCTTTTGCTATACTTAGCTAAGTGACTATTGCTTTTAATACTTAATGATCCTTTGCAGCCAATGGACAATCATCAAACAATCAAAGTACAGAGAGCTCTGCTGCGTCCTCCACTGGTAATCCTAGCTTTGCTATTTTTTCGCTCTTTTAGATTTCCTCTACAACAAAAACAAACAGGTTTTGTTTTATACAACTAGGTAGTTAAAAAGTAATTTTTAAAAAAACTGAAGCTCAAACACATGGCTTAATTTCACCCATTTTTTAGGCTCTTGCCAATACGGTCATGGTTACACACTGTGTAACACAACGGATCTAAATTAGCAATTGATACTTTGAAAAAATTGTTTTAAACAGTAGCTTCATGTTTACGTACTTGTTAGCATTGAGATCATGAAAGATTGAGTAGTTTAACAAGAAAGAGGGCCAAGACCCAAAACGCCTTCTTAAGATCACTCGCGCCTAGAAAACAAGAGTAGAGCCTAACCGAACAACACCTAACACGACAAACGACGACCACTACTGTACAACTACCAAACGATTGACCAAGACCATGTCCACCAACCACCACACACTGCCATCACAACCTCTTGGCCAACACCACCCCTACTGCTACCATTGTTCGTTGGCTCTCTAGTGATGTATATTCATTATACTAAAAGCAAAATTTCAGCATCCTAGCTCAGAGTAGCGGATTTTGCCCAATTTACATCGGTTCTACCAAACGCAGAATTTCTGCATCCTAGCTTAGTGCAGGAGATTTTGGCTGGGAGAGGGATAATGAAGACAAACCGCAGTTGCAGAAACAGCGGCAATCGTAAAATTTGAACAAGATATTGTTATAACATCTCTGTTTATCTTTTACAGAGTTAATAACACCTGTTGGTGTATCCAGCGTAACGACTTTTGATGCAAACAGCCTCAACCTCCAAGTTTCACGTATTCCTGAAGGTATACAGACAAATGTTTGCAAAAATCCTACTTGTCAGTTTCAACAAGAATAAAAGACAAGCGATCTTACAAAATAATAATAACAATAATAATAATAATAATAGTAATAATAGTAATAATAAAAGCATTTATTTATATAGGAAGAAAATTACAGCATAGCAGCTGTGGTCGCGTCAATCAAAGCCGCCATCGACCAGCAATTTTGACGAGTTATCTATCTATACGAGCCTTTTTCCGAGAAAGCGAGGTCATTTGTTTTCAAGACGACAACCATGTTATAATCTTTCAGTTCCTTTTAAAAAATCCTCAAAGCTTTCTTGTGTAAAAAACAACGAAGAAATATATCGAGCTTTTTAACAACTGCGACATATTAACTATGCTTTGCTTTGATATAAATGAAATATCTAAAGAAGTCTTAACTTTCAATGAAATATTACAACAATTGTTTATTACATTTTTAATTAATGTTTTTCTTATAATTTTCATAGTTTCCTCAATTTTATTCGTTTTCTTGGCGTTGTCGCCCTTCTCCTCTTCAGCCTTAGGCACTACCTCCTTCCAGACATAAAAAGAGAAAAAAAAACATAGGACTTTGTGGCGCCTGAAAGAGCATAAGATGAAAGTCGATTCAAGCTAAAAAGTGCTACAAGTACGGTGCATTACAACTAATCAACAATTCGTTTCATGGTGCTCTTCTTCGTATCTTGCAGATTTGCTGCTTACAAGTGTTTTAACAGACGTCAATGTAAAGGATGACGTTGCTCGCGGTTTGGATCCGGCCGGTCCTCTAGGAACCTCGAACTGGATCCATCTCGCTGAGGTATTACAAATACCGGACGAGATTATAATATGGTGTCAGAATCCTCACTGCAGTCCAAGCAAACACATGCTCGAGTTTAAAGAAGCCGTGGATCCCGACTTCTCAGTTCAGCAACTCAAAGATGGACTCCACGCCATTTCCAGAAATGATCTCGTCAAAAAACTTAAAGAATGTAAACTTCCTGGTAAGTCTGAGCTTCCCGTTTAGGTCCCTAATGTTGATTCTGATAAACGTTTCATTGTTTCTTTCCTCCACCGATATGCATATCGATTAAGGAAGCAATCTGACTTCCAGATTTGTAATGCGTGCTTTTACGAGCTGATACCTTGTCTCCCACTTAATTTGATGAAGCTGAACTGACTTGACAACATGTACCAAAATTAGCTGCATATTTATTGCAAAAAAATCCAAATGGATTATACTTAGAGGGTTTTTGATTAAACTATAATACACGAGCTAAGTCATAGTTGGTAGAGGAGACTGGTTAGGAAAGCCGGCAAACATCAAAGTTGAAAGCAACGGTGCTGTAGTTTATGTTGGAAGCTCCCTGACCGTGCACAATCATTTGCTTTTTGTTCACAAATTGTGACTGAATAAATTAATGCGATGTTTCAATTGGTCACCAAGTTCAAAACGATAGCAATGCTATTGAACTTAGTGCACCGCCAGGTCCAAAAAAGCGAACAAAAACATATAACAAAGGAGTTAGCCTGCGTAGCAGGCGCTTGGAAGTAGTGGGCACAAGAAAAAACGGGCGCGCGAGAAGGAGACACGCGAGGGGAGAGGAAGCGCCTGCACGGAAGGCCCCCGAAAATCGTTTCCCGCCCCCTCTCTAATTACTTGGCAGCCGTTGCGTGATCTGTCAAAAGTTTTGACAGAAAGCGACTGGACCTCGCACAAACAAAGCAAGCCGCCAAAAAGCGTTGTACATTTTATCTTCGGTCTAAATATATCTGTTATAAAGATCAGCTGGGTTATCTGATTATAGAGCGATGGAGCAATAAACTGATTGTTAACACACAGCTTTAAATCGTTTTTAACCATGGGCACAATAAATAGGAAATAACAAAGTCAAAACTGGGTATCTTTTAAAGAATGCATGCTGTGTATTATAAAAGCTAAAAATATTGTTCTGGTCAGACACCAACGATCACAGCGTACGTGGAAAATGACCATATTGCTTTTTACTGCGCTAACTGGCAGCCGTTTTTGGAGCAGACATGTCTTACTAAGCGGACCTAAACCTCAGAACACAAACTGTACCGACATGTTTTCTACTGCAGTAATGAGACATAAACAACAGACCTCAGGTCGCCTCCGAAAGGCGAATAGTACAATAGTGAAATGTTTTTTTCAAATTCATGCCCCTGGTAAGTGTTTCATTTCATCAATCATGTCCAAGTTTGATGGTATACGTTCCATCGACAACACAAGCCGCCAAGTTCTCCTGAGCAAAGAATATTTCCTCTGATCTTCATTGCAACGATTCGACAAATCTTTTGTCTCTCGCCACTTCTGCTGATGCGTATCCGATGTCAATTCTTTCCATCGTGAATACCGTTTGAACACTCCAACTTTTCTTTGAGATTACAGCCACATAGTCCCATTAAACCAGATTGAAGTGACCTCCGAGACCTGAACTTCGATTGTATACAATTTAGTGGTTTCAGGACCCAGTGGTGTAATGCAAGATCTTCACTACGTTGTCCATGTACTATTGATTGACAGTTTTCTCGCCCCGCGCGGTTAATTTTTCCCTCGGGAGCCTCTCGACCAATTGGAAATATCCGCACTCACAGAGTGCGAGTTGAAACGATTTTCGGGGGCCTTCCGTGCAGGCGCTCCCTCACCCCTTGCGTGTCTCCCTCGCGCGCGCCCGTTCTCTCTTTCGCCCGCTACTTCCAAGCGCCTGCCACGCAGGCTACAAAGGAGTCTAACGAGTTTCCTAACCATACCACTTTAATAAATATGGCTAAGTGGAATTCACGTTCATTACCTAATCTCCTACGTGCGTTATTTGCACAGATACTGCACCATTGCGAGACCTCCGTGAACATCACCCCAAGACCTTTAAGTTCATTTGCATGCACCTGGATTTAAAGCATTATTGGCAAGAGCTGGGGGAAAAGATCAACATCCCGGACAAGAAGCTGCAGCGAATCGGTACTTCCTCTACCTGTGCAAAAACGGTCCTTGAGATCATCGAAAAAAGAAACCCTAAGCTGACTGTGCTGGAGATAAAGCTTGTCTTAAAAGATATGTCGAGAAAAGATGTGTGCGATGCGCTGGATAAATATCTGCCACCAGGTATAATTTCTTATAAATTTCAATATGCAGGAAATATTCGATACTTACTCTTATAACGTCACCCAATATGAGCAATAGTGGTAGACAACAAGAGCCTAATGATTACTTAGAGTAATAGGCTTCTGCAAACGATCGAAGTGCACAATATCGTTATCACAGTCAGCATCTTCCCTCGGCCAACTCGCGCCATAGGATTGAACGGAAGAGGCTTGAAAAAAACGGGAGCGAAAGTTCGTGGCCTGAATTCCAGCATATGTTAGACGCTTTTTGCATTTCCTGGAGAATTTGGCTCTTGCCTTGCGACGCCATTTCTGAATTTACTTTATTTGATAGGCATCCAAAGTGAATTCCCCTGGCACTCTTGACGGTGATGTATACGTAACATTGATCTCATCGAGGATGACTGGGAATCCAGCTGTATTGTAGTATAGAATTCGACAGTTTTTCCCTTATCTGACATTTCGCTTCACATCTTGATTGCTTTTTGGTGCGAACGTGTACTATAAAAAAAATACCTTTACCTCTTTCTGCTTACCGGTATCCTGGTTTTTGTATTAGGTTTACTTAACTGCAACTATATCATTCAGATAATTTGACAAAACAAATTTGCCTTTTGTTTTTTTTGATATGCATTTTGATATACCAGCCAGGGGAGAATATAATTTATTTGATCTTGTACCCTTATTTATAATATTTTCCATTTTCACAGAGAGTTGCCACACAATTAAAACTGTTTGTGAAAACCCATACTGTTTGGAAGAGGTAGCCACCTTGTTAGAAAAAGAAGCTCGAGGAGTAGAAAACTGGCTGCATTTTGCTTGGAGGTTTGATGTTCCCAAAGAGATATGTGAAAGTTTAAAGCCCAAAGAAACACCAAGTCCAACCAGAGCGTTAATGGAACACATCGTTCAAGATAAACCAGACATGACAGTCAAGACGTTCATGAAAGCGTTAATGAAGATACAACGTACAGATGTCGTGAAGGCTTTACTAACGCGGCTTTCCTGGTAACTATGTAACTATATTAATTTTCAATCTTTGAACAAAACAACATGAAGGGTGTATTCATTTGCAACAAACGCGTATGGCTGTCGCAGTTGACTGTTGGAGATTTTTCATCGTTTTTGAACCAACAAAACCAATAAAAGATCCAACAGGCAAATGCGACAGTATACTCGTATGTTGCAAATGAATCCACCCTATTTTATATTTCTATTCCAACGATATTCCCTTGTTCGCAATTCCCTTAGTTTCTGTGTTTGTTTGTTTATATTTTGTTTTTGTTCAGTTCATTGTTTGTCTGAATTATTTTCTATTTATTCTGTCGAAAGATCCTCAAACAAGGACAAAACGGCAACGAACAGTAGTTAACTCATTGAGAGAGGGCTCAAGAGATGATTTGAAGGCCTTGGCAAAAGGACTGCCAGATAGTCTGTCAACAGGATACGGCTTTTTGAAAGATTTACGGGTAACAGGATCAACGATCCTAAACGTTTACGTTACCACCAAAGCCGGCTAACTTCAGCTGTCGATCTTGGGAGTCTCGTAGAGTCACTGAGTATGCATGTTGATTCAACTAGAGCCGATAAACAGCTACAGTGAAGAGAGCTTTTATTACCAAATCCTACCCATGAGGGAGGGACTCGGTGGTGCATGACTTGTAAAATAATAGTTAGGCATTGCACCTTCAATTAACTTTAAACCATATTTGACATGGAGACCGTCATAAAAAAGGGTGCCATTCAAGGGATATGTTCATCCAAATCTTCGGAAATAAATATTTTGTACCTTCACTACTTTCTATTATTCCAGTTGTTAGTAGCATAGCAAGTTTCCTTTTGTACCAGCCTTAAAATGTTATGCACACCTTAACTGATACCCCAAAAATGCGCTGGACATGTAGTTTCATTTAGTTAAGCACAAGGACGTACTATCACAAGTAAATACGTTCTCTCATGTGTAAAAGGAACTCGCATTTTAAACATCTTATCAGTAATGTATCGAGACTACGTGTGCGTCCAATTGCCAAAACAAAACGGAACTTTTAAAGAAGTTTTTAAGTAAAATAAAGTAATCTTTTATTTAGAATTCTTAGTCAGTAAGGACTTCACTTTTTATCTTTTTTGTCATGCATTCATAAATAAATTGAAAAACACCTTTGCAAAGCGTTGTTTGGTCAGACTGAAAAAAAAGCAATAAAGTTGACTTTAGGTAGAACCGACGATGACAATAAATGAAGTTACTAATAAACACTGAATTCAGCAAACAATATACCTCTTTAGCTTTTACATGTTTTGTTTTCCCAATAGAGGTTCCATGGGAACTTAACCCTTTGTCTTTTTTGCCGCATTGAGTTTTATTTGTGCGTTAGTATTGCTTACCTTCTCTCTGAGAACCCCTTATTGACTTACAACTTTATTTTCAAATGCAAAAGCTCTCATCTTGAAAATGCATGGTCACACAACTGTTATGAAATCAGAATATTTACCAATACTTAGCAAAAGATGGGGATTTCGTTCGTTTAGCCGTTATTTCGTGTGAGGTAGCATGGCCGGGACAGCTAAAATGCCTGGCCTAAAAGTTTCCGTTTATTTGGAAAACTTCCACTGAAACAAATGATAAACTAAAATGCTTTTCCACTTACAGTCAAGGCAGGTCAAGCGTACCCCCCAAGATCCTATTAATGAATTGATTATTTGAAAACTGAAACCGTTAGTCGTTCCCCTAACTGGTGTCAAATTCAAAGCGGCATTTCTGCATGCGTAATGAGCAGTGAATATTTTACGAGACCTTCTCTGCATTTGGTCATTTGGTTGCAAATCTTTGAATGGATTAAGTTTCTTAGAAGACATTTATATCAAATTCAGGAAAACTGAGCTGGTAGAAATTTCACAACTGCGTCGCGTGTGAATTCACGGCTCATTACACATGCAAGAATCAGGGGCACCCCACGAGAATATAGTTCAAACCACTTAAACATAGCATTGTTAAACGTATTTTAGTATTTAAACGGTAGATACAGGCATATTTTCATCCCCTAAAAATTTTTCATTTGTTCGGATTCCCTAGCTGAAAGTCTAGTGATGCGAAAATTATAGGGATCAAAACTTACCTTTTCGAAAATTTCAGCCAAAAATGGCTCCCGAAAATTCTAGGTGACCTTTTTAGGGTAAAAATCCGTTAAAAATAGGCAATTATACCATTATTTAGATGTTCGAAAATCCTAGGAGAGGCAGGCAAGCAAAAAATTTTACAACAAATGTTCCGAAAATCCTAGATGTCAAATCGTCTTCCGAACAGATATTTTCCGAAAACTGTCGTTGGGTGCCCCTGAAGAATGCAGAGAGATCAATCTGAAATCTACAACTAGCAACGGATTCAACTTTCGAAAAATAAATTCATTAATGGGTTCTTGGGGGTACGCTTGACCTGGTTTGACTATAAATACCAGCCGCTATAAAGACAAATACTACGAAAGGCGAAAAACTCCTTTCTCTGAATGAATTAGCATGAGAAAACAGACGACATTTCGAGACGGCACCAACTGTTTCCCCGCGAAAAGACGTGTGAGAAACGAGCGCAGAAATTCCTTCTGATGACGCGTCACTACCCAGATCTGGGAAGTGCTTTTGATTGGTTGAAGCAAATTTCACGAGCTACACGACCAATCAGAAGCACTACCCAGATCTGGGTAGTGACGCGTCATCAGTAAGGAATTTCTGCGCTCGTTTCTCAGACGTCATGCGCGGGGAAACCAGTGGTGGCGTCGCGAAATGTCGTCTGTTTTCTCAGGCCAAGAATGAATCCAGCACGCAGTTTTCAATTACCCAGATATAAATAACTGTTAAATGCAAGATTTTCTCTGTTTCGAAGACTTCCAGTCACTGAGGAGCAGACAGCCATCACCATCTCTCTCTCTCTCTGGTGTTCCGAGGCTTCTTGACCATCATGCACCGGGCTTTCTCTCCAACACAACCAACAGTGGTGGAATACCAGCAACATTTTCTTGAATACCTGCAATAGGTCGAAATTTGATTTAAGGAAAGTAATAGACACATGTTTGAAAATGTACTAAGAATCGCGTTCATCATTCTACATAAACTTTTCTTTCTTTTCATTGGCCGAAATCCCACCAAATGACCTGCAAATAACTGCCAACAAATAATGGTCTGCTCATGGGCAATGTCGTCCTACTGTGTTTGGCTGCAAATAATATTCTGCTCGTGCGTAACCACGTTTTTCTCCTTAGTGCGATCGCTCTTGCTTGAAAATGGCAGATCACTTCCAATACACGAGTTTATTCATTAAAAAAAAGGCTCGGTGATCGAATGATAAAACAATCATTGAACTCGGTTATCGCAAAATATCGTGATTTGTCAGTGTCTCGCAGATCAATCATTTGGCGAAGCCGAAGGCTGAAGCAAATAATTGATGATTGATCTGCTCGCCACTAACAAATCACGATGTTTTGCTCAACTTCGTCCAATAATTGTTAGTTGCTTCTGGCCGCGTCAATTAGGCTTTTTGCTTCCCATCATTTACAATTTCGTTTCCACAAATATTTAATAATCACCAAGAATGTGCAACCTCTCTTCACGGAATCCATGATGGTAACCAAAGCATCACGGGTCGAGAGTGCTCTACACCTTGCTATGACCTTGCTAGTGCTATGACATAATACAAGAGACTAAAAAGACCCTGGACAGTGCCCGCACTATACCTTAAAACTAACCCGTAACCCTAAGAAAATCGCCGCACAAAATTTTCAATCACGAAAATCCCCCACTTACCATTGCTGTCGTCAAAAGACTTCTTCCAGCCTGAATGAAACAGGAATAGGGTTTTTCGATGGCTTACGTACAGAAAGCCAATCACAATACTGACGGCCAAAACGAGCGAAACACAAATCAATACCAACAAAACTCCGTTTTTTCCTTTTTCATCTTCCGTTCCATAACCAAATAGACCTTCTGACCCTGTTGGTTTTATTACAGCGGAAGTGGCTGACGCATAAGCAGTTGTGCTGTTTCTCCTGGGCTTACACTTTATGGTGTTAACGTCATAGCGACACACTTGATTGACAGGCAGGTTGGTCTGCTCGATGCATTGTTGTTCTTTATCTGTTTCTTTACTACCAATGCAACACCACGAACATGGGTGGCAGTCGCCAGTGACGGCTCGATAGTAGCTGCGGTTTGAATAAATAAAATGTACACACGCACTTAAATGGCATGTAACGAATTACATTGTTTATACTACTACATGAGAAATTTCTGTAATTTGATTGGCTTAGAGCAGTGGTATTTCAGCTTGATTTGAAATACCTACATGTGAAAGTTACAAACCTTTTGCGAGTAGTAGTATAAACAAATAATAGCATGATTTGTACGTGATATTTGGCATAAATACCATTTGTGATATTTCAAAATTGTCTCAACATTCACCCGCCTAACGGCTCGTGAAATTACTTATAACAATTTCGAAATATCACTCGAAGTATTTATGCCAAATATCACTACAAATCATGCTATTACCTATACAAATTATCGACAATTTAAAACTATTATAGCTATAAATTTAGGTGTAAATAACAGGAATGGAAGGCATTTCCAGAGCAAGGCATCCACGCAAACCGCCTTTTAAATACTGTAAACACCCGCATATAAGAACAAGTGGATCAAGAACATCAAGCTGAAAGTTAGCCAATAAAGCACCACATATGTGAGAACCAATTCAGCCCAGAAGAGATCTGGTAAATAAAACACTGGCCTTCTTAAACAAAAAAAGAATAGGATGTCAGAATAATAAACCAATGCAGTAACTCATACTAACTGAAGTACATGTACTACAGTGTGCTGGACCATACAAACTCTAAGAGCAATACAGCACTAGCTCATTTATTGTAAGTGATAAAACATGGTATGTTAATTAACCCCTAGTAAGGTATAATGTATAGCATTTCTGAAACAAATTTTAAGAACATTTCAGGCTGCTGCTTACTAAGCACCAGGTAAATAAGAACTAGATCAGCCTGAGCCCCAAAATCATAGGTTCTTATTTGCGGGTGTTTACTGTAATTCCATTACGACTTAAAGTACCCGGATGGAAAGCTTCTCAACTGAGCCCTTATAACACTGGAACTAGTCATTGACTTGTGAGACGAGAGGACCCGAAACTGGAACTGCCATTTCTCAATACTTTTGTCGTGTGCCTCAGATTCAGGATTTTTGTCAGTGTCACAATGGTGGGTACAATTGACATTCAACCTAACCTGCGATCGGGCGAATTTTTTTTTTTTTCGGCAGAAGTGCGAAAGTCGGCGACAGAAAAAGAGAGGAAGGACGCCTGATTGCAGGTTAACATCGAGCCACATTCCTCGACGAGAAACTGTAATTTCACTTTTATTTGCGTATTTTTAAATTCCGGACAGTATGTAGGAACTGCATAAGTTGCGCATTTAATTGTGATGATCTCTGAATTTATTTCTTCACTCTGCAGTTCAAATATTTGAAATTCATATATCCATCTTCATCGAGTATATTAAGAACCAATTTAAGGCTGGATCAGCTCCCAGCTGGCTTGCTAGCTCAATTGCGCTACTGCACTGATAACGCAAAGGTCAGGGTTCGAATCCAGGCAAGCCTCAAATTTTTTCAGGCTCCTTTTCACAACTGCATAGATTGCGTCTTTAACTGTCATGAACTTCTCTGCATTTATTTCTTCACCCCACAGTTCAAGTAAATTAGGAAATCCAAATATATATATATGAAAACCCAGGCGAGACGATTCAAGCCAACTTATCGACGCTATCTACTGGATAGCGATTTATCCAGTGGATAGCGTTATCAAGCTTTTGAACAACTGGGGCGTGCAACTATATCTTACCCAGATTTGCATTTTCCACAAACAGCATTTTTTGAAGATGTACAAAGACTGATTGTTTGCTCGTTTGGGTCGCAGACTGTACACGGCTTGCAAGATGAAATATCGCGCTTGTAGGAGTAACCTTCGCCTGTTTGACAATGTACACACTCCACACTGACGTCAGCAGTGATACGTGAGCCGCACTGCGGGACAAGGCCCTGACCCGCGGGACACTCCGGGCAATTGAAACATTCAGTTCCAGTTGGTTTTAGCACAGAAATCTGGTTCCATCTGCAGTTCCTTGGCAATTTAAATTCGGCATTTACCTGAGAGAAAAAAATGCCTAGTTCAGTGGAATTGCACCTTGATTTTCCGGCTGCGTACCCTGACAACAGGAAGTCTGGATGCGTGAAAAGAACTTCCAATATTTTACTGATGCGTTCACGCACATAAGAGTTTTGATCCGACAAATTTTGTTCCGGATTCTTCCCTAAACGATTCTCTTCAAACGCTATTCAAAAACGTTTGCTCATAAGCGACCACTCTCAGTTCTGCATTCACCTGGAAAAAAATGGGTAGCACTGTATTTTTGTTTTTTTTTTTTTCGTGGCGTACCCTTATAACAGGAAGTCTGCATCGAAAATAATTTCCAAACGGTGATTATTTCACTGAATACAGATACGTTCAAGCACATAAGTGTTTTGATTCAACAAATCTCATTTCGTATTCTTTCTCGAAAAAAAGACTGCAAAAAGGTTGTTATTGTTTTGAGTCTAGGAGATATGTCATAAGTTGGTGGAACATACTCATCCAGGTGAGTGTATAGTACTAACAGTGACACTCAATACCCGTTTTGTTTCTATGTCAAATGCTATTCAAACATCTCTCGAAGCCAACCATTTTCGAAGCCAGGAATTGCTTATCATGTGCGATGAGCGACGACCGCAAACTACTGTTGCATAATCCTTGCCTTACTTGGATGAATGACATTGCAATTTAATTAGATGTTTTTTTCTGTACAAACTGTATATTATAACGCCCGATTTGGAAAACGGTTATTTCAAAGTAGCATTGTATGTTCTCTTCATTTTTTTAGGGAAAACAGCTAGTTATAACTATATGGAAACATTTTTTCCTGGCTTGTTTTGTTGGTTTTTCTTCAAGAGACAACCTTCTACGCGCCCATTTTAATTGCTCCAGGCGTCTTTTGTCGCTTAAGGGAGTTGCCCGTTTTAGACCCTATTTATCGACCTAATTTGCCAATATTATGATGTTGCAATGATGTTGGCCGTCTGTCAGCAAAGATGTTTATGGCCGTGAAGGTGAAAGTCAGGTGCATTTCATTGTAACAAAGTCAAAAAAAGTTATCCCTTTCTACGACGAGACGCTTAATATCAAATAAATTGCTTGTTCTTACAAATCTGGCTAACACTTTCAGTCATGCTTTTTAGCTCTCGATCTCATCATGGTATTTACCTACTTGATCGAATTTTCTTTTCTTTTCATATTGTTTCATGCGCATGACGTAATCACGAGGGAAGCTTTATAGGATAGTTTCAGCTGACTCCGGCAACTGACAAAGGTTTATCTTTGATCCGAAAATTCCAGAAAAAAATAATAAATGTTGCGTAAGCTACTTTAAGATGGCGACAAATTTAATGCTTTCACGTTTTGTTTAAAAAAGAACTGAAAAGAAAAAGGATCTTGACTGGGTCACAAATTTTCAATTTTGGTTTAGGACTTTACTCTAGGCACTTCAATTCTCCAGGGTGATAGAAGGACAAGACCACCAAAGAATGAACGGTAACAGCATATGCTTCCAATTAATTACTAGCCATGAAGGGAATTTAATTCATAAATACAAACGTCAAAGATATCTTGCTCATTGAAAATGAAAATGAAAGTGAGGGATTTAGTTATCAGTCATCTTTTGTCATAGATCGAATAACGGGAACATTATTTACATGTATACGACAAATGTAGGCAGTAGGACAGTTCCCGTCTACACGAATCCGGATATTTTTGAAACTGCATTTTTTTACATACAAACTGGCTTTCCTTTCACACGAGACCAGTGAATCAGCTCAGGAAATTCAGCCCCGACCTCTTTCCGGAGTCGGAGGTAGTAGGGATTGCCTCTATCATAAATTAAACAATTATTGGAGGATGAGGTCGGACTAATCAAGGTTTCGGTAAGTCTTATCAGCCGAGCCGAAGGCCGAGGCTGATAACAGTTACCGAACCCTTGATTATTCGGGATGCCACAAAAACCGAACCTAATAATTGTTTTATGTTTTGAGGAAAATAACGACAAACACACCGTCGTAAGGAAGAAAGGAAATCATGCATTGCGCGCGCAATCTACCGATTAGTTAGTCATCTGCTAGCAAATAACTAACTAATCGGTAGGTTGCGCTGATTCCCAAAATTAGCTGTAGTTTCTTAGCCAGTAAGAAAGGGCAGATAATGAGTAATAGATTCAGTGCTCAGCAGTCAGGGAATGACGTCAAACTTAGCGATACTGCATACTTAGCAACCAGTTAACTCACCGTGTGACACATTGCATGAAGAATGCAGCACAAATTTAGAACCACCAGACAGACATATACCTCGAGAGCCGTGTACATAGCCTTGATCTGTTACAGGCCTGCAAATGTGAAGGATAGATCGCTTTGTCTGAATCGAAATAGGAAAGAAGTGTTGGAAACTGTCCACACTTAGTGCCCGGGCTCCAGTGCCTGGGCACCGGCACAAAATAATGTTGTGTTCACACCTTGAGAACTCGATATGCATCTATGTACATAGTTATCTTATTTCGCCCTGTCAGACGCCACTTGGAAATATCAGCTTAGCAGCGAGTACAAAGCAGCGGCAGACTGCCCATGAACTAACAAAAACTGTGTGCACACAGGGACCTGGTGCCCATCACCCGAATTTTAGCGTGGGTACTTGAAAATAGGGTGTGTTCACATTAGCGCCCAGAGAGTACCGTACTCGGGCATCGTTCCCGGGCATCAAGTGTGAACGCTGCCCTAGATAAAATAATGCCGGAAGAGCCAAGTGTAAGAAACAATTGCTGGATTTTAACTTTGCACATTCGGCACACTTCTTTGGTGCAATTTCTGGCCCAGTACGTCATGAGCGAGAGTGACAATCACAACGAAGGTGGCGGGATTGCTTGGATAAGGGAAACCTAGCGTACGCACATTTCACTCGACAAGAACTCGAACACAGAATTTTATACAGAAGATATACTGAGCACTTTAAACTCCACTTTACAGATACACTCTTCATTTTTCCATCTTTTGCACCGAGGTGGTGAAAATAATCTTTTCGAATCCAAATGCCTTAACTAATTCTCTTACCATAGGCGGAAATGAGATTAAAAAGTAAATAATTATCATATTTGCATTTTACTACCGTGGTTAATCACGAAGATTACGAAAATAATGAAGAAACATTCTTTAAAAATTTGTCTACACGCAGAGTTTCATGACATCACACCATGTTATGCAAGACTGGGTTTTCAATCTTGTCATCTGCTTTAGTATCCTTTGATAGTGAATCGATGCTCGTCCCACAACGGCTCTAGACAAGTCTGGTGTTATTTAGATACTTTAGTCGTTTAGTTGGACTTTAAATAAAAATGAATGTTACATTTCCACAGATCTTTTCACGTATGACTTGTCAAGAACACCAAGATGATAATAATTTCCACTTCAAATTGTCAATATGCTTAGTTAACACAAACAAAGGAGAGGCAACGTCATTCACTCTACTGCCACGAATTATTCTGTAAGTTTTCATCTCCGTTTGTAGAATTATAAACAAAATTGAAGCACTCAATTACCTTCTTAAGAATCCTGATCGAAGTATAGTTTCCTTTTGACGAGAACTGCTACTTCAGGTTCAAGAAAAGAGGTATCGTTCCTTTAATAAGTGCAAACGTTAACGTTTTCATTTTTGTTTTTATAGAAAGGGAAAACCCCACCAAATATTTATTTTAAAATGTCACGACCGTTTCAGAATTATAGCGCGTACATAGGTCAAGTTGGCCCTTTAAAACCTTAGCCATGTTATTACACCAGAAAGCAACAAGGAATTCTCGTCTGGACGTTAAAGATTTACCCATTTGATACCACTTTTTCGTTCGTATTATTATCAGCAAAGAAATGCTCCAAAGTAATAGAAGTCACACAACCGGAACATCATATCGAAATCGTTAGTGCCGTTCAAAACAATCATACGAGACAAAAAAAGAATTAAAACAGTTTTCAAGCCCCTTAAATCGACTCCTGTTAGAAGAATCGTCAATTGCATTTTGCGTTTTACTTGGGAAAACGGTCACATGATTATGTGACAAGTGACGTCATAAAAATTACATCACCACCACTTACAATTGTAAAATATATTCATGCACGATATTCAGTTGAGCTTCAGATGTACCGAGCGGCGATCCTCGAGAAAAAAAAAAGATCCCGTCCTTGAATTTGTTTTCACACTTCAAGTAATCTCATGAACAGTCACGGTTAAGGCCGACTAGGCTTCTTGCGGAATTTTTTTTGACTTTGGACGCTTTTTTTAGGGTTATACCGCCTCCAGAGATTTATTGCTGAGGTAAACATATTTAAAATATGGAATGTAAAAGATTATTCCCGACCTTTTCTTTAATACTTGATCGTAAAAAACAAACAAGCCGCAAATAAGCATCTGTGGCTAGTACTCAGTGTTTCTTTGTGTTTTCAGGTGTCCTGCTTTCCTGGTTGGGCAACTGATAAGAGAGAACGGATCGACTTACGAAATTCTACGCATTACCACACTTAAAGGTGATGAAAGTTATGTTACCGTATATTACGTTTCAACAGAGCTTTATTTCGTTATGGGAGAAGGTATGGATCATTGTGTTGTGGCGTTAAACGTTATAATCAACATGTACAGTACATCATTGTCCATACATTTTCATTGATCGCTAATTCAAGGGGAATTTGATTGAACAGCAAGACGTTAGTATTCATGGGTTATCAAGTCCTTAATTCTCATGACCTTTAAATTTATTGTAAATTGATATAAATTATTATTATTGCAAATTAATATTATCTAAATTATAGTCAAGAGCCAATACGTACTATAGGTGAATGCTAATCTGTAAACATTCTTTGAAAGTTTCAGTATCTGATAATTAAACAATAGTAAATTTAACTTCTGAAAACAAACTCAAAAATAATCCTGCCGCAGTAATAATAACAACTATGAAAGGAAAGAAGGAAAATCCTCAAGTAGTCGTAGTCATTTTCCCTACGAACATTCATTGAAAAAACCACAGCTTTTTTTCTTTCTGTTTTTTTTAACTTTATCATTTTTCTCTAAATTATTGTTTTTCAGATGTTCAGTATCGTAGGATTTTGTTTGATGGCTTCATCTCTGTTCATCTCATTTACAATAAAACCAACAGAAGCTAGATGTTCCCAAACCAGGGAGTTCACTATATTGAACTCAAACAACCATGGTGAAAGATGCACAAGATGTCCAATATGCCCCCCTGGAAAAGGACTCGCAGTGCAATGTGGTTCAAAAGTAAAGAATGGAACTTTTCTTGGTTGTGAAAACTGTGAGAATGAAACATACAGTGATGCTAATGACACCTCTCACTGTAAGCCCTGTAACCAATGTGGCTTTAGGATAATACACAGGAAATGCACCTCAAGGCAAAACAGCAACTGTTCAATGACAAGCTGCATTCATGGATATTACATGGATCATGTACTAGATCTATGTCTACCTTTACCAGTTAAAATACACACGACCTTGGTATCAGTGTTAAAAAAAAAATCACTCACTGAACCAACAGAAATACCTGTGTCTTACAATGAGTCTCTAGGGACATCAGGACCATCTAGCAAGAATCTAAAAAATTCTACAACTACAGCAAGGTCTAAACCTACGAAAAGCAGTACTGTTCATCACAGTAAGGACAACAGTAAAGTTGGCGTGATGATACTAATAACTGGAGGATGTTTACTGGTTATAGCCTTTTTAATTTACCTGGTCCTCTTCATTGGAAAAAAGATGAAACAATTCCCCTTGTACTGGAGAAAACATTGCTGTCTTGATCCTGAGGGAGCTGAGGGAGGTAAGAATACCTGATTAGCTCATTACAATACAATAGTTTATTGACACTCCCCTGGTGGGGCTTTATCATTGACAATGCGACTAAAAAAAAATAATAATAATTAAGATAAGAGAAGTAGTTAACCATTCGATTAAAAGGAAAGAATGCGGTGAACAAAGCAATATAAACATACCTATTTAAGAATTAATCGTATAATAAATATTACCAATGGAATGCTACAGCATGTCACTAGAGACAAGGAAAACTCAGTTTTAACTTACATAGGTTATTAGGAATCTGCATTTGACCAAATAACAAAAGAATAGCACATCTAAAAAGCTTTTTCAGGCTTTAATTTCTCAAAGTACAGCCTAATAAAGAACTGAAATACTTTAGGTCACAAGTATAGTTGTGCATCACCTCATTTAGTATATATGTAGGACTCAGATTTACAAATAAACAAGGGATGGAGTTTTTTTTTGGGGGGGGGGGGAATTGTTGAGAAGCATGAATTTTTTTATTAAGATTTTTCCACTGTCTGAATTTTTTTAGGCCATCAGCTGCAAGAATATTTTTAAGGTTACTTAATTGGCATATTGTATTTTCCATTTAATTTTCACTTGCATGTATATTTTTTTGTATTCCCACCAATTGTGTTTTGTATGGGTAAATTGCAAGGAAAGATACTAGGAGCAGAGTCTGTCATGCACTTAAATGCCATGAGACATTACAATCTGCCACTTTAGAAATAAGAAGGTAATAAGGAGCTGAAATGTCTCCCATATTGATTGTTTCTGGGATAATGTCACTGAGGATGTACCAGTCAGCTATCAGGCTAATAATCCCAGTCTCTTGTAACAGTCCCAGAAGTTGCCCATCACTTTCTTCATCATTTCTAAAGTGGCAAATAACATTGCTTGATAGCCACAGGTTATCCACTTCTGATCTTTCAGAAAAGCTAAGATATGATTATATTTCTGGGCTCCCCTTCTTCAATGCAGCAGACAAAAGTTTTGCACAGCTAGAGAGTTTTTAATATTAAATTGTTTGACATATTTGTCCATATGTTTGAAAAATAGTATAAAATATTTATCACTGATAATAGATATATTTGTAAATTAATTTAATAATGAGATATTAAGTAAATAAGAGCAAAAAATAAAAAGGAGATCATTGACAAAAATTATGATAATGCATTTAAATTCAGCTTGATCTTGCATTCTGATTCTCAGGTGAAGAAATACCACTCACAGAGTGTGAAACAGATGATCACTTGGATTCAAAGCTTTCCAATGGTATACAACAATCTTAACTACTTTTAAGCAGGCATGCTGTCCCATTAGTTTGTTTACATAAAACTATCTGCCCAATATCACATATCAGCTTCAAGCATTACAAAATTGTCTTGTATTCTAGAATTCATAAAAGAAATATTCTGTGATTTTATGAATCATCAAAAACCTACAATCTTTTGAATTTCACCTGAGACAATGTGACTTTAAAACTTTATAGTATTTCCTTGTGTGATCTGGACGGAAGTCCATTGATGAAAGGGCCAACATTGGTTGAGCCAGCGGAAAACCGTGTATTGAACCCTAAAACAAACTGACAATTGATAATTTTGTGGGAAAGTATTCAAGTTTGATAAGTTTTTTTGCTAAGCTGGAAAAGGTCATTAAGTTTTTCTTACTTTGTTGACCACAATGAAATCCTGGTGTTTTGCCAAATTTTAGCGATCAGATTGCACCAGATTGCATCCTACAGTGTAGAGTACTTAATTTTTCAAAACTTCCCGAGGAGCATGCCTCCAGACCCCCTAGTTTATTCGCCATTGGCACTATGGCGCCAATATTACTTCCAGTTATACCCCACCAAGAAAAAATTCCCGGTGCCGCCCCTGAACCCTGTATATACATTTGCACAAACTCATTTATGTCAATACCATAAACCCCCATGTCTCTCTCATAGAAAAATGTTTGCCCTGTTTTAAACTGATATTAATTTTGATTTAATTCAACTTCCGAATCCTGAGCCATTAAAACATCCCCACACCCGAGGGCCCCGAGGGGTTAGGTACACCTGGGAATACTTGGTGGAGGTGGGCCACCCGGTTCTCCAAATCCCCACCGTATTAGAGACCAAACAATGTATTTTTTCACACCCGTTTGCAGACCTGACCTCTAAAATCCATACCCATTTTCAGACCTGGCCTCTAAGAAATGTCATCATAACTAGACATAGTTATTAGAGGAGACTGGTTATGAAAAGCGGCAAACATCAATGATAAAAACAACAGTGCTGCAGTTTATGTTGGAAGCACCCTGAAAGTGCACAATCCTTTGTTTTCTGTTGACAAATTGTTACGGAATAAATTAATGCAACGTTTTTATTGGTCAATACAATCAAAATGATAGGAATTCTTTTGAACGTTGTGCACTTTCAGGTCCACAAAAACTCTTCAAATGCATTTCGAATTCGCATATTTCTCTTTCTTTCTTACTCATTTGGAAATGAAACGATGAATAGGTTCACACACTCCCGTAGTTCCCTCGAAAACCATATCCAGACCAAAATGGGCAAAGTCTATACCCGTTTTCCGACCAAAACGACGCAAAAACGTTATAAAGGGGGACAGAAACAATGGCTTGAAGAAAAGTCTACTTCCTCTACGTACCTTCCTAGAGATGCTGTAACGGCTCAATCCTCAAAATCGCCACGTTGGTCATGTTGGTGAAAAGTAGCCTGCGTAGCAGACGTCAAAGTGGGCCTTTAGAGCCTGCCACGCAGCTAAGGCCCGAAAATAACATCGTGCACTAATTTGGCATTCTCACATAAGTCACACGAAGTATATGCCAGCCAACAACATACCATGTGATCAAATACCGCAAAAAGCCTTAGCCCCTTCGGACACCTCATGAAATTTACACAACGTAGTTTTCCCCTTTACTAATTAGGCACACCACCTTCTACAGATTAGGGTTTCAGCACTGTTTCGAAACTGGTTAGGTTCCTTTTTTGGAGTTGGGGTTGATGCTATATGTACTTGAATTATTTCATTTTTATCTAGCAAACCCTTAGTGGTCTAGCGGTTACCGTATAATTTTTTTTTTCTGTCAAATTGAAGAGACTTGCACTTTCATGAACATTTCCATCTTGAAGTGTGATATAAAAGCAGAAAACAGTTCTACCTTGGTGTAAATTTCATGAGGGGAGAATGGGGCTACGGCCGATGGGATCTAATACTGACCGAAACAAATTCCGTAAATAAGCCCCGGGAAGCCCCGGGGCGTCTTTATTCTTTGTTTCAAAGACCCTTTTTGAGGGGCTTATATTTGAAGGAGCTTATCACGGAGGGAGATTTGATTTCAAAATCGGCTGGGCTAATTTACATCTCAAAATCGATTGGACTAGCTTATAGTTGTAGGGAAATTTATGTCAGTAACTTGCAGAAAGTTTTTACTGAAACTCGCCTTGAGGACGTAGATCTTACTAAACCTCAGCCATGCAAGTACTTTGTTCTACTTAGAACGAGGAACGAGGAAATCCAAGCCAAGAGTTAAGAGTGAAGTGCGCAAACAGCAATATACTGTGACACTTTTTGACTGCAATCATTTGGCACACGTAATAGTTCTTTGGTAAATGCAAAAATTTATGTGTCAGGAGCCGATTACTTCACTACTGAAATATGTGGACGTCCTCGAAAACACATTACTTTCGCGGGAACGCCTGTTCT
This sequence comes from Porites lobata, assembly GCA_942486035.1. Taxonomy (NCBI): domain Eukaryota; kingdom Metazoa; phylum Cnidaria; class Anthozoa; order Scleractinia; family Poritidae; genus Porites; species Porites lobata. The sequence goes on along the minus strand of CALNXK010000009.1, from coordinate 6,383,719 downwards.
AAAACTAACTCTTTACGGGAATTGGTTGACTCAAGGGAACAGTACATATGGAGGATCCAAGTAATAGGCTCCTGGTTACTGTACAGTTTTTGCTTTGTTTGTTCGTTTGTTTTTTTTAATTTGAGGGCAATTTCCGAGTACAGGCCCCCGGGGGCTTATATTTGGAGGGGCGATTTAACGGAGGGTTTTTTGCGCTACCTGTTTGGGGGACTTATACATGGAGGGGCTTATTTTCGAAATTTTACCGTAGCTCTCCAAACCACAGGGGTGCTCCTATATAATTTATGGGCTATACTGGTATGTGGTATGTGCTTTATTTCTGGAGCCTAGGCCAGGATATTTTACTTCAATTTGATTCTGGAGCAGGGTCGATTTGTTTCTTCATAATCCCTGATTATTAACTTTGTTTTAGGTTCGTTCGATCACCTGCTGTAATCCTACCGCGGAAATAAAAAATGCAATCAAACATTCTTTTGCCACTCTTTTGCAAGTCGTCGCAAAATAAGACTATGGTCATGAAAGTCGGGCAGGGGAGAATCCCGGACCAGATTGACTCATTTTCAAAGGCTGCTATTGGGCGCTTTTCATTCAACAAAACTTTCGGAAATTCCACGCGCCCAATAGAACGGTACATTCCGGTTATAAAGACCCGACCCAAGCCACTGCGCGAAATGGTCCGTTCCATTTGACTTCTAACCAAAATTTCCGGAATTTTGAGCTGAATGGAAAGCGCCTGCTATTATAACTAACAATCACATCACTATCTTCCAGATTATAATTATCTACTGAGAGAGAAATTAAATGTTCATGTGATGGATGAGCTTGCTGGTCAACTGGATCAACCAGGCTATCCTAGGGCCAGTTACTGGGTCCATCTTGCTTCAGAATTCCAAGTTCCGGAGGAAGTTATCATGAAATGCCAGCACAGTTTCGAAAGTAGTCCAAGCAAACATATGCTTGAGTGTAAAGAGGGCTTCGACACTAACTTCTCTGTCCAAGCACTCAAAAAAGGACTAAGAGCCATCTCAAGAAACGATCTTGTACAGAAAGTAGACAGTTGTCGTCTTCCAAGTAAGTTCCCTAATGAATTGCAGCAAGAAAAGATAAAGGTCCTTTCATCCCTTCTTGATTCAAAGGCGATATTTTATCTTCTAGTCTCTTGATTGCAGTTAAGTTTTGATTGTAGTCTAACCACTTTATTTGCTGTGCAGATTTTTGAGCCAATAAAAAACTCGGAGTCCAGCTTCTGTGTGAATAGGGCCGTCTCAGTCTTACAGCTCCCAGTTGCTGGGGCCTGGGATAGGCGAGAGAAAAAGAAAAGCGAGACAACTCAGCAGCAGCGGAGAGCAAACAATCAGCTCATTTTATTTTCAGTGTTTTCTTTATCTGTTTTTCCTATCACTTTTCCTGCCGTAAGGATCAGTCTACTGTTCTAATTTTAAAATTAATTAATGGTCCAGATAAGAAGGAAAGAACCAAACGCAATGCGCACGTCGGAATGTATAATGGTCTAATGGTGCTAATTTTACTATTGCCTCTGATAAATTCAGTGACTGGTTTACACATCAAATTTCACGGAATCTTCGCAAAGCAGCATGTATGTTCATCCCTTCTTTTCTAACCAGCTTCCTCATAACAAAATCTCGTCCGAGTCTGAATAACACAGAAAAAAAAACACCCTTTAAAATGGAGTTTAAATATATTTGATGTCGTTAACTGCCTTAATTTGTAGGTTTATGCAAAAATAAAACTGAAGAACACGTGCACTAATATAAATGCCCTTTTTTACAGCCAGTGCAACATTACGGGAATTCCGTGAGAGACATCCAACCATTTTTGAGAGTATTTGTCTTCAAATGGACCACCACAACAACTGGAAAGCTTTAGGGCTGAGCATAAGTATTCCAGATGAAACACTGCAACAAATTGCGACATCCACCAGCTGTGCGAAAACAGTCTTTGACATCATTGAAAAGAAAAACCCCAGACTGACAGTAAAGGAGATGCGAGATGTCTTGAAAGAAATGTTGAGAGAAGATGTGTGCAAAGTGCTGGAAAAGTATCTCTTAGGTATCATTTTCTACTTCTGATTTTCAAAAGCTCATAGAAACAGAGCCGATTATTTTGACTCGCAGTAATAGATACAATTGCACAACCTAATAGCTCTTCTTTTTGAATTTGTCTTTTATTAATTAATTCATCTGAAGTGACAGCAGACAATAAATGAACTGAAACTATGGGTGCGTTCGATTGGGAAATCCGGATTTAGATTTTCATTATAGGTGGTTTTCACGTTACGTCATCGCCGCCATGCTGGTGGACGGTAAACAAAAGATCCTTCATTAGCTTGCTTTGTTTGTCCACCAGCATTTGTTCATTTCACCATTGTTTTTTGTGTCTCCCGAGATTGCATGAAAACCACCTATTTACCATTTTAAGTTTTACAAAGTGTAATAACGGGAAAAACAGAATTCTGAATCCTTATTATTTACATCAAAGCGACAAACGTTTTCACCCATAAATGTAAATTCCTTTAATTTCACATTTTGTTGATTGTCTAACCGACCGACTGATTGAATTTTAAAAATTGCCAGTCTGCAGAACGGGTGTTATTTTTCGCGTTTTTCAGGCAAGAAAAGGCAGGCGCGTATAGCGAAGGCGCGAGACACGCGCGAGGGGCCACACCCGCTTCGTGCTTCGCTCGCCCTAAAAACGTGTAAATTTAGCGCCTGTTCTACAGGCTAATTAATTGATTGACCGATCATTGACCGATCATTGACCGATCCGGTTTATTTTCCCTTTCCACAGATAGCCACACAGCTGTAAATTTGCGTGAAAATATAAATTGTTCGGAAGAGGTTGCAATCTTGTTGGATAAAGAAACACCAGGAATGAAAAACTGGCTGCATTTTGCTCGCAAGCTTGGTGTATCCAAAGAAGATTGCGACAATTTAAAGCCAAAAGGAAATCCAAGCCCGACCAAAGCCTTAGTGGAACACATCGTTCAAGTTGATCCGGGCCTCAAAGTCAAGACGTTTATCGAAGCGCTGATGAAGATGCAACGCATAGATGTCGTCAATGCTTTGGGAAAATTCATTTGAGGTAAACAAACTTTTTAAAAATGTGAAGTTATTTTTTTCTTATTTTTATCATTATTCCGCTTTTGCATTTGCTGTGTTAGGTCTTGATTAAGTTTACGTTGTTTGTTTTCTCTTCTCTCCTACCGAACAGCTTCAACAGCTAAACAAGCGTCCGACAGGGCCGAACATTAGTTGCACTGCATCAAGAAACAGGTTATAAGCTGTTACTTGAGGACCTGGATGTAATTAAAGAAGCATAACTCCCTGCACTGGTTTCAATGACTGATGTAACTCCATGTCCGTACAAGAATCCCAAGCACAATTGACACTTGTCACAATCATCTGTACCTCTATAAGGACATCAAAGGAACATAGCCACCATGCCCGCATCAAATTGGTGTCCGTATAATAGAGGTAGGGATGGTAAGAAGTTTAGTAAGTTTCATCTTCGCTGGAGAACAAGAAGATTGTGAGAAAAAGGGAAGTGTAGAGAAGAGGTTCGATTGATATGAACAAGTTCAACTTGTCATTCACCAAATTAAGGAAAGCCGCAGCAGAAAAACTATCTTATATCTCAGCGGAAAAACTGTATTACTTAGGCAAGAGTGATAGGCTTCCTTGAGTAATGGGAGAGTTCGTCGAAGCGTCCAGCACCACTCTCGTAAAAGATAAGACGTAGCTCGCATTTTAATTTTTTTCCTACGGCACTGCGTTTTGAGGCCTTAGATACACTTGGATGAGGTATCGCACTTTTCACTTAATGCTATAAACCATATCTCAAATTGAGACTCCCGGAAGTAAGGCACTGGGTGCCAACGTTCGATTGATTAGCCCTTGCGCAAAAATATTCCCTTTATGGATTTCTTTTGGCTACTCATGCTACTGTATATGTTATCTTTCTGTATACCCAAACAGTATTTGTAGATATATAAGCTATCACGTACAACTAGTCGCAGACTCAAAAGTGACATGATTCAGGAATTTAATTTTCGCAAGTGCCTCAACTATTTTGCAACTGCTTGAAGTTCCAAAAGACCTAGAATATTCATTAATACCAGGAGCCATAATCGGGGTAAGAGACCGTAACTGGGCTTTTTCCAGGAATGGAGTTGGTTGCATCCAAATAGCCAAAAGTGCTATTTTTAGCACGAATTGTGTCATCTCGTGTGACACGCGCGCGCATTTTTTTTTGCGAGGGCGCCGCGCAAAGGATAAACAGTCAAAATGGCGTCGGAAATTACCTGTATAGGAGTTGAATAAATTCCATTTCTGTCATTATTGCCTTCCCTGAATTTGTAGCAAGGCCTTGAGGAGAACCTCTTTGACAATAACTCTAAATGTGAGTAAATGTGACGCGTAGTGAGAGTGTTTTTGACAAATCCAGTGACGAAGAGATGTCGGAGATGACGTGCGATGAATATCCCGTTCGGACGAAACAAAAAAAACCTTGCGGGGAAAAGGAGGGCTGAAGATTTAAACGAAACAATAAAATAAAAAATATATTACATTTTTTGTTTTATTCTTCATCCTTCATCGCCCTGCCGTAAGGATCAGTTTGCCTTTTCATGATATCCATTACAGCCCGGCGTGTTTTTTTGCGATAAACGTATTTCTTGTAATGTTTATATACATTCTCTCTTGTTATATCATATTGGCTCATTCTACTGACCACTGTGCATGCATTGTCTATCGAGATATGAAGCACTTGGAAAGTTCAGAGTGCACTCAAATGAAGTCGCAAAACGATCGCCTATCTCCTGAAATTCCACCTGAGAGCCGCGCAAATTCGTGGGTTCCCGTGGCTATTTCGATATGATGGAACTGCGTGGACCCCGCCCTTGCGGTCTCCTACCCCGATAAGCGTAAAACGGCCAAAAATTTAGCCGATAGCCGTAAAAATTGAAAAATTTTAACCGTTGGCCGTAAATAGGGTAGAAAAGAGTTAACCGTAAAAGAAACTGTTCCCTAGATTTGCTACTTTTGACGAAGGTACTAAACTCACTATGGTTGCGTTTTTTTTATTTCTCGGCTAGTGTGACTCCGTACGCACGTTAGGCGAAGCGCCTTAACCAAGACCTAGGCTCCATCCGGCGCTCTCTCGGGGAACTAATTTTTTCCAAAGCGAAAGTGTGGCTTCTTTCCGGAGGTCGTGCCCTCGAAACACTAGTGAAACAACACGCAGAGATGTCACTGTTTGTAAAACACGTTGCCGATAAACACTACATTTCCCTGTTTTTCCCCGACGCTACGGTAGACATTGCCATGCCTAGTCTCTGTACGGCGTCTTCCCACGCAGTCTCGGTCAAGGCATTTCGGTGGTGAACTCACTCGGACCACGAGACCCGAAAGGCAAGAATAATGCGGCCTACGGACAAGGTAACGGCAGACAGTCGTTCCGTACAGTCCTTCGCTATCATTAAAAACACTGGACACAAGAATTTGGTTATTGGCCGTTTTCACACTAGAGTTAGAAATGGATCATCCGTCTGAGACTAGCCTGTGTACAGTCGCGTCCTCCCCACAGACACCCCTTCTCCGATTTTTTCTGAGGGGAGGGGGCGGCTGTACACAGGCTATCTGGAACAGATAATCCCGTCTTCAAAAGTCAGGTGGATTGTTCATTCAAAATTAAAACTATTCCATTTTCAAATTAAAACGTATTATCTATCTGACGCGAATCACCAAACGGATAACCTGTCTCACACGAATAATCCTTCTCTAGTGTGAAAACGGCCATTTCTGTACGTTATAATGAATGTCGCACCCCGGCCTTGAGTAGGGCGTTCGCGTGTCTGCGTTTGCTTTTTCACAAAGATTATTTTTAAATTGACTATTGACATTTCTAAGTGTAAAATAATATTAGAAGTGGAATACTTTATAAAAAGTATAATCTATCAAATGTTAAAATTTTTCAAAAGAATAGCTTATTTCATCCCGCGATGATCCGAAGACCTTTATTCAAAAATACAGGTTAATTAATAATTAACTTTTTGAAACTTAAAGAAGTTAATTTTGAACTTTTTCGTTAACCGTAACTGGAAAAACTTAACCGATAGCCGTAAAAGAGCCAAAATTTTAGCCGATAACCGTAAATGCCACCACCCCATTAAGACCCTCGATTATGGCTCCTGTTAATACTTAACTCCCGAGAGTGATCAACATCAATTTTCTTCTTAAATATCAATACTTAATCATGGGGAAAGTTTAGGAGAGCTTACAAAATGATCAACTATTGAAACTGAATTCTTTGATCTATTATCAAATTCTCCCAACTTATTCTTTAAGGAAATGTATGGCGATCTGTCTGTGAAATTTGCATAAGGATTTTGAGGCCTAGAGGGTTAAAGGAGAGATCTTGATAGCACGTAATCCTTCCCCCAGAGAATTTTTTTCTTCAACCCATGGACTCCTGGGCCTGTTGCAAGTAGCAGTTACCAGGGATACCAAATATTCTTTCGAATTTGCCAGTCAAATCCCGAGAAGGGTCCATTTCTCAGTTTGGTATGGAGGTACCGTATACGTGCATGTTAAAAGTACCTGTCAATGGATTACATTCAAAGAAATCGGTCACTATGATTTGATCGATGCAAATCAGTTATTCCCCCTACTAATCATAATATCCAGGCCATTCAACCGGCCTCAAGGCACTAGAGAAAGACTGGGCCTCGTCGTGATATTCGATTTTTACTTACTTTGAAAGGAATTACAGCACCGCTTTAGTACTTTAGTGATTTTCTTTTTTGCCATGTATCAATTGTAAAAAAAGCCTACGTTTGTCATTAAGCATTATTCTTTTAGCCTTTAAAACCGCTCCTTCAAGAGACGGTGTTGTCATAAACTCTTGAACTGTGATAACAATTTTATACCCCGCTTAAGCATAAATTTTATAGAAATTGTAGATTTTTTACAGGTATTTGATAACAGTTGCTTTTTATGTGCAACATTTTTGGCTTCTCTTAATAGCAAGCAATAAAGAGAGTGTGTTTACAATACTGGAGTTCTTAAATATCATAAACATTTAAGCTCAACCGGATATAAACACCCCGGCATCTCACTCCCGCCTCCGCATGTTTCTAAGCCCACGCAAACCCCTTGCGATGTGATATAAGCCTAGACCTTAAAATTGAGTTCTACCGTAACGAAGAAAAGTGGGGTTCTTGTTCCATGTATCCCTTTCTTTCACTTCAGTTTCCAGCAATACTCTTTTTCACGTTTTTTTTTTCCATACTCGTTAGGGATTCTTCCCTACGTATTCAAAATGCCACCAAGAACTCCGTTCACATGACGTCTTATGCAGATTATAGCGAAAGTGAAAGTAGTCAGATTCGTTATTTTCGTTTTCAGCTCAGAGCACGTACAGTGATTTCTTTCACTTGACCTTTGTTCAGCGGCATATATTTATCTTCAATTCTGCTAAATATAATGATGATATGCATAAATGTCCATCGAAGCTCTCTAACCAAGAATGACTCGGAAATGACTTGGTTTTAGAGAAATCTTTAGAGACAACGACTGTCATCCGCTCAGCATCACTGTCTGCGCCATTCACGATCCGACAGTTGGGCCTTGTGAAACAAAATCAAGCCTCTTCTTATTTCTTGTTTATTAAACTTGTATGCGAAACTGAAGCTGACAGATTTTGAACCCTTGCTTTTTCTTTTTCTAAAGAAATTTCGCCTTCATGGCCTCAAAAAGACTAAGACCCAAGGGTGATCGTTCGCCAAAATGAGTTATTGCATTTTTTTTTTCTTTTCTCATCCGGGAAACATGAGAAGTAGTCGTATCTTTCATCTTCATCGACAACTGAGAGTGAAGTTAAATTAGGCTGTGTTCACACTATCTACTGGATAGCTTTTCGTTTACAAAAATACCTATCCGAATTGTCAGAATTGTGTCTCTCCACTTTAGAGATCTGCGAGGCGCAGCTTCCCTGGACAGAAATCGCGACGACAGTCACCCTTCTTATGTGTGAACAGACACCCTATCGGTATGGTTGTCGTAAAATAGCCTTAAGCAACATCATAGTTAATAAAGTGAAATGGTTATGAATCCCGTATACTACCAGTAGTCCCCCATTTTTCCTCAGGGATCCCTGAGGAAAAATGGGGGACTACCCGTAGTCTATGAATCCCGTTAAACTTCTTTGTTATATGATTTTGCAAGTTTTTTTTACTTGATCGTGTACCACGTTCAGCAGCATTCCTATCATTTTCAAACCTCGCATTAATTTGTTCAGCCAAGTTATTCTGAACAAAAAAGAAACAAGAGATTGTGCACGTTCAGAGAGCTCCCAGAATAAGCTGATTCACTTTAAATTTGTTCCGATCTTTGATGTTTGTCCGCTTTTATAACATATCCGCCGTGACCAGGTCTTAGGAATGCTTTAAAATATTCACCATGCTTCTTTTTAGTTGCACAGTGATTTGACAAATTTGATAAAAGGAGCAACAACAACCAAGGAACAGACAAGATCAAAGCAATAAACTTCAAACTGACTGTGAAGCAAAACTCTGCCACACTATACATTCTTCGCGCCTGAGTGAAGTTGTCAAACAGCAAGAGTGACATCACTTTTAGTTTAGAACTCTTCAGGAGGCTTTCTTTTGAAAACGCTAAATTAACAGCGTATTAATAATGTGTTAAACTTCGAACAGTGAAAGTAACAACTTGGACAGTTAGAAAGGCTTTAAACGCAATATCAGATGACAACAAAACTTCAATTCATTGTTACGAATTTTACGCCTCCCCGGTTATTTCGAAACCCCGCTATTTCGAACTTTTTTCCATTTTCCTTGGGACTTCGAAATAGCGGGGTTCAACTGTAGTTACAGTAGGTCTGTACTGTCACACCATATTTTGGGGGCGGAGGGATCAGGGGAGGGGTGCGTGAAAACAAGTTGACGCTTTCTGTTTCCTGCTTACTTTTATTCATGACGGTGGGATTTGAAAAGTTACTATACAGCCTCGACTTAAAAATGGTACTATTTTTCTTGTTACGAAAGTCTTTCAAAAGGTACAATGTTCAAATGAGTGTATGTTGTCACCAGAGGATGTCATGCAATGGTCAGCGACAATGTCCTCAGTGTGTACAGACCTCCTCTCTCAAGCCCAGTTAAAATCGCCTTTCGGCGAGTTTTGTTTTAGTCCAGAACGGCGAACAAAAACAGTGCCAATTGCCGGCATGGCAATAAAGTTTGAAAACCACAAATATCCACTACTCCATTATTGAAGGTTGTCTATTTTTGGAGCACATGCCCAGTGAAAACAATGCTATAAATCTAAAATGTAAGTTTGCATTTATTCAACTTAATGGTCGCTATATATACTACAATAAAAAGGATTAATAAGCATGAAAAGAATCGAACAGAGATCAGAGCCGCAGATTTTTCTCTTGAGTTTCGTTAAGATACATCGCTGCAAAAAATGTGCCTATCTGCAAAGTTAATAGCCTCCCGCGCAGACGTTCTTAGGGATTCGTCACTCGTTCCTGCCACTGACGTTCGTGGGGCAGGAACGCGTGACGAACCCCTGAGAACGTCTGCGTGGTAGGCTACAAAGTTACCGAATGCCTGCCTTAACATATGTGAAGTTGAATTTTACGGACATAAATTCGCGTCCAACTAAAATTTCTGTCCCTCACTGTAGCTTAGCTAATTTAGCTTTAAAATTTCTTATGCAAGGAATGTTACAGTGGTGGGACCCTCGTCTGGTCTAGCAAGAGTGGAAATAAAAAAAAATGCTACATCAAATAAGGCTAGCAGTAGGTTGTATATTATAAGAATATGTAAATATTATGACTACTCTATCGAGAATTTGGACTTACTTTTTCAAAGTTTGATCCTTTCAGTCTTCACATATGCTTGAAGTTTGGGGTGCGCTTTTTAGAGTTTCGTTTAAGTAGAATTGATAAGCTCTTTGCTAGGTGTTATAAGTTAGGTTACTGCTTAAAGCAGCACAGTATCTCAGTTGGACATTCGTCGTAATAGAGATATGAAGTTATGGCGAAGGATCTCTTCCACCAACACTGCGTTGAGCGATCTTCTACCTCCCCAGAGAACACGGCAGATGAGAACTAGGTCGTATAATTATATTCTACCCGTAATGTCCGGACAAGTGGTTTTTAATCAGTTTTTATTAATAGATGTCTCTTTAATACTAATTGGTATTTATTTAGTTGTTTTCCTCATGCATTTTTTCGTTTTCCTTTATTCATTTTATTGCCATGTAAATTGCTGCACGTCTGTTTGTGCAATGAATTATTAATAAATACCTTTATTATTATTACGTTATGCTGACTATTCATCTTCAAAAATAAGGGGAAAACCCTTATCCCACAGAATCTGTGGAATGCAGAGATAACGCCATCTTTTATACTTTACTGGTAAAGACTTCCGTTAGCAAGAGGTTGCATGAACAGTTTAACTCTTGAATGACTTTCCATGCCTGCAGAAGTTCATTTGAAATGTTGTGAATTGCAAGTTTCCTTTAAGCAGTTAGTACATTATATAACTGGAAAAAGTGACAAATCTTTGAGATTTGCCATTTTTTAATAAAACCCATAAATAAAAGGAACAGAGTCTTAGACAACATTATAATACCCATCGAAATGTACTATCCTGATCCCCTGTAGCGACTAAACGGCATTTATTGAGTTCGACGGTCACGTGAAAATACTAAATTTACGTCATCTCCCCCCCGTCCTCAAATTGCACCATCAGATCATCTTTCTATATCATTCACTCGATCGCCTACTAGTGGATCGATTCAGTGTCAAAATGGGCCGAAAATTATAACACTGTTTTATGTTCAGGTGAGAAGATCAAGGATTTCCTACTATCGGACTTTGGGAGGGGAAAGTGTTTATAGCGGCGTTTTGAGGAAAACGCGTGGTACATATTTTCCTTGAGGTGCAGAAATAATCTTTGTTCAGATAACGAGTGATTTTTGCCGGATAGCTTCAGAAAGTATGTATGAGCTTACTGACGTCCTCGATTAATTTATCGAAACGTATAATTTTTAAGATCCGATAGTCAGTAGTTTGTTGAAGCATTTAACGAGAAACGTATCACACATGATTATTTAAAGAGCCGAGGTTTGAATAACTTAGCTTGTATTAGTGCTAAACTTTTCTGTTACGAAATCTACATAACAATGAAGCATCCAGGCGAAAATGAAACTAATTTATTCAAACTTTACATCTTTAAACAACTTTCAAACTTAAACATTTCTCATTCTGGATAATGATGTGTCCATAGAAATCTAAGTTTCATTTTTCTTGTATAATTTTTGCACGCGGTTTTTTTATTCTTTTAGTTACCCAGTGCTAAAACAGGGAAAGCCGGTAGTCTGTAAAAAATCTGAAGGGGACAGAAAATCCGCTTTATGTGGTTTTCCTCTGACAGACGGTAAGTGTATTGTATTGGACAAGTCATAATAGGGACCTTAGGCCAGAGACGATGACGACGGCATGGCAGTGAAAACAGCACTAAAAAAATGAATTTGCGTCCTTTCCAACTTTATCGCGTCTATTTGGAACCGCTAAATTCGTCAAATGTAGGCGACGTTTTCTGGAGTTGAATTCTTAAGGGCTTTATCCATGTTCAAATTTGTCTTAGTATGTCCACGTCCTCCATAAAACGTCGCATTGGGAGGCCGGGTTTCACGTCGTAGTCGTGAAGTGGACGTCAAAGAAATGTACTAAAACGCGTCATGCACGTGCAGAGCAGTTGTTTTGCTCATAAAACCAATTGTTTTTTGTCGCTGTTGTTGTTGTTGTTGATGTTGTCGTTGTCGTTGCTTAAGGTCCCTATTAAAAACGTAAAGGAAATATCATCGGCAAGTGTTGAGGAACACAATAAGCAAACACCGAGATTGAGAAAATATTTTGGGCAAATATCTAAGAATCACACGCCACTTTTCCCACCCTGAACACAGTTATTTTATTATTATTTTTAATTCTTTTGATTTCAAAGCGTACATATTCTATGAGGGCATACATGTATTAAATTTGTTTTCTTGTACGTGGTCTGACTTAATGACTTCCGCTGACGTAATGTTCTACAATGGGCCGGCCATTTCCATTGCCCCAAGCCTCTGAATCAAAGCGAGGCTAACCACGAAGCCATTGATATGAAAATCATTTTTTTATTATTATGCCGAACAGAAGAGATTTTCACAACAAAGATTTTGCACTTAGCCTCGTTTTCAAAGTGAGAGGTTTTGAACCTCAGAAATGGTCCATTCAGCCCGAAATCTAAACAGTGTTGCGGAAAAAGACGATGACAATTTTCCCTAAATGCAATAAACGCTGCGTTTGGGGGATGGGGGGGGGGGGCGATAAAAGTTAATTAGCACCGCATTTTTGGAGGAAAAAGTTTATAAGCGCCGCGGCGCTAATCGCGTAAATTCGGTAGTGAACTTAACGTTTACAAATAAATTACTCGTAAACGACAAAATAACAGTTTCTTGTCGATTAAATATATTTATTAAGCATTATACAAAACATTGCAAGAAACAAAAATGAACAATATCAGGAACAACATTTTGGCTGAAGAAGGCTGATATAGCCAGCCGAAATATTGTTCTAAAAAGGCAGTACTCAAAAAATAGAAAACGTTTTCCGTGTTTGCATAGCCTGATATAAACAGAGAGGTTGGGAGAATTCGAGACAGTTATGCAAACCCGAGACGAAGAAAAAAGCAAACTTGTAGCGTTAATCAGTGCTTGTTTTGCAAAATAAGGGGTTTTCTCCCTTAAAATGTCAGCTTACGCGAAGAAAAACTTGACACAGCATGTTTGTAAAGATTTTCCAAGTTTCAGCCGACGAGGAAATCAGGAAAGAAAAATGCAGAAATTTGTCTTCGACTCAAAAAAAAATTAATTAGTTTTCGACTCAAAAGCTTTTTCAAATTCGTGCTTGCGTGATTAGCGAGCTAAGAGCAAAATGTCTAGACGCCACAACCATGTTTAATACATGCTCTCATGAAAACACACCTCTCGGCCAATCAGAGCGTGCGTACTATCTTAGTTATTTTATAAATTAACGCTGTTATAAGCTGTACAGCAGTCTTTGGAATCCTCGTTTTTTGTTCTTTTAAGCTGACTAGATCTCTTTTCTAGAGATCCAAAGTTGACAAGCAGCAGGATCTTCGTTCACGGTTTTTCCAGTAAATTTCTTTAACAAAATGAACTATGAAAACCTTTTTAAGGCTTACAAGTTTTTTAAAAAATTATTTTGTCGTTTACAATTTATTGTAAACAGTTCCACAGTGCATAAGGAAATGTAGCGAATTTACGCGAATTAGCCCTGCGGCGCTCATTAACTATTTTCTCGCAAAAAGTGCGGCGCTTATTTAAGGGCAGCGCCTATTCGAGTAATTACCGTAATAGGCAACTTGAGAGTTTATTACATTAAGGGCAAACTGTTATTTCATTTAGAGCTTAATTACATTTAGGGTCATTTCACTTAGGCCTTCTACAGCATTAACGCGTAACCTTCGGAGCAAAGGTAGAGGGTTCGATACCCGCCATCGCCCATGTTTTATTCGAGAGCCTGGTCCCAGTTGTTCAAAAGGTGGATCACTATCCACCGGATAAATCACTACAAACATTGGATAATACAATAGGTTTCCCTAACACTTAACAAAAAAGCAAAAACCGGTGTCTTTTAAATATCAGCAGATTGATTAAGTTGACCCTTTTATTAAAGCCCTAAGATATTTTTAAATTATGCATATCTAGACTTTTTTATAGTGATTATCAACAAAGCATTGCCGAGTGTCAACAAAAAAAAACCAAGATTTAGACTCCACAGTTTTTGCCCTTTGCCCGATTTGCTCCCGGTTTCTCAGCATTATTTTCATTTAAAGCGTTAAAACCGTGAAGTCTTTCGGTTACAGATCCAAAAGAAAGACTAGTGTTTAAAAGAACAAATCATGCGTAATAATCTCTCATAAAAGTGGGGTTTACCCCGTGAAAGTGAAAGAGAATGTAATACCAATGAAATAAGATCACTTTCGCTTGTGAATATTATATGACCTTGAACTTTCAGTTTCGAATGTAACGCGTTGCAAGGAATTTGTTATGCGAAGATGTCCCCTAAAGAAATTCAACCATTGCATAAACCATACAAAAATGGGATAAGCTCACGAGACACTTAACAACTCATCAAACAAAGAGGCTAAATTTAGCACCTGAAACCTGGTTCCTGTCACAACCTCCTCCAGTTAAAGAAGCACGGACTTCATCTTATAAAATTGAATCTGTACTTTTGCCACTACCATAAGATTGATGATCCCTTTTTTGTTTGCGTTTGCGTCTTTGTTTAGTGCCCTCTTCAGGTGCCACCATTCACCATGGGTGGCCCAAGCACCCGCACTGTTGCATAACGTTCAAAATATAAGGATTTGTATGGGAGAAAAAACAATTGCTTCTGTAGCCTAACAATGTAAAAGGAATTAAATAAAAATCGGCTAACCTTGCTTAAGCTGTGTGTTTCTTCTTTCCTGTGTGGTTTCCGAGCCGATTTATGGCCATTTAATAGGATTTATTGCAACTGGTTTGCTCTCTCTGGAGACCATTACTAGAAAAAGAGAGAGCAAACTGGTTGCAAAAAAACCCGGTTTGCTCTCTCTTTTTCTAGTAATGGTCTCCAGAGAGAGCAAACCAGTTTCAATACAACCCTTAAATGGCCATTAATCGGCTCGGAAACCACACAGGAAAGAAGAAACACACAACTTAAAGGGGCTATGTCACCCAACACGCATGCGCGAGCCAATGAAAACAAACTTGAAAAAGACGGCCCAACTTTTTCAAGTTGTGTCGGAGAGGTTATCCGTCGGTGGTGTCACGTGTCGTTAAAGTATTTAAAGCGCACCTAGACAAATGCTTCGTCATGCTTACTCAGCATAAATATTTCCACCTACCGCCAAAGAATGGACCAACACAAACACGAACATGTTCACAATCGCATTCACAGCTTCCTACGTGTAAAAAAAGATGATTTGCTCTGACTGAGTTGGAAAAAAGGTAACTTTCGTTATTCATCCTTACTTTAAACCCTTTAGTCCCTAAAGTACTGAAAGCAAATTTCAACAGCAATCCAAATTTTGATCATCTAAGCCCGATAGAAAGCTTAGTTGATCCCTAGATTAATAAAAACGGCGAATACACTTTTTTGGCTATTGAAACAGAGGAAGCCTGAAGTAACATGGGAATGGTCGACCATAAACCGTCAGGTAATCGATCGATTCCATTTCAGCACTTCAGCTTTCACGATTTGGCGAGTTCCAGTCCCCTTTCCTCTTCAATTTCGAACGCCTGATGCGTAGCCTTTTGACAGTAACTCATCTGAGGCTGTTAGTTACTGTATGCAAAAGTGCGACTTCGATGACTTATCCTTTTATTGAAACTGGTCTGCTCTCTCTGGAGACCATTACTAGAAAAAGAGAGAGCAAACCAGTTCCAATAAAACCCATTAAATGGCCATAAATCGGCTCGGAAACCACACAGGAAAGAAGAAACACACAACTTTAAGCAAGGTTATCCATCGGTGGTGCCAGGTGTCGTTAAAGTATTTAAAGCGCATCTAGACAAATGCTTCGTCATGCTTACTCATAAATATTTCAACCTACCGCCAAAGAATGAACCAACACAAACGCAGAAATATTGTAATGGTTTATAAGGGGATTAGTTTTGGCAATCGTTATTAAGAGGTTAAAACAATAACAGCATTGTCCCCTCGTCCACGGGGTGTGCAGGTGACTTAAACCGCAAGGCCGGACTAAGCCCAGATTTCCATTGGCCGTGTGTGCAAAGAATCATCGACGTCCTCGATGAAAGAGAGTCGTTAGTTTTCAAAACTTGCTGGACTTCACGCTTTGCGGTCTCTTTCGTCCAATGAAGAAAAGCGGTGTGGTCAAATCCCACTTTACGGTCACCCCGTTAATTCGGACAATTTCTTTGACCCCCTCGATGACCGTATTTACGGGGTTTGACTGTAGTTAGAGGAGGATTGTAACGTGTACTGGGTTAAATCTGGAGGCCAGGCGATTGGAGCATTTGGAATAAATTTATAGCTGATTTCTCTCGGTGAATATACGAGAACTTCGCGAGTTAACCAATCTTGGTGAATAATATATAGAGAGAACAACGGCAGAACTAAAACTCGCAGTGGAAACACCCTGATCTGAAACGGCCAAAAATGCTAAGAACCCACCATAAATAAAAAAGAATACTAGTCGAGAGTAAAGAGTAAGGATCGCTAAATTACTCATACAAACCCCCAAAATATTCCGACCTGTTATGCTATTCTCACTCATGAGCTTGGGTTATCTTTTCATAGCCAGAGTTAATTCCGGACCGATGTAAACTGGGTCAAGTGATGCATTATCGCCCTCATCGGGTTTATATTGCAACGGCACCATCAGCTTTTTTAAGATACTGTCGTTGATGTTCACTATTTAACGAGTGATGCCTTTAAAAACATGTTTTCGATATTGCTCATTTTTTTCTTATCTTTGAGGTCAAATGCTTTTACATTAGCTTACATTGCTACCGCGAGATACACTTCAAAGGCAAAAAACCTTTGCACTGCTTTACAAGAAAATGTTTTTGATTTTTGTTTTACATTATCATTGTTAGATGAGAGTCCTGCAAGTTTTTCTGGCCATGAGCATTGTATTTGAAGCCGTTGAATGTCGCTGCTCACCATCTTCGGAGTTTACAATTGTGGATGCAAATGGACAGCGAAGATGTAAGAAGTGTCTAAAATGCCCGCCTGGACAAGGTCTTCCAGTACAGTGTGGCTCTAATATAGCAAATGGAACTGACACTGACTGCAAGTCGTGCAAGGCCAACGAGACCTTTTCTGAAAGATATGACTCCTCCTCTTGCAAGTCATGCAATCTCTGCGGCTTAAAGAAAATATTACAACATTGCACTCCGGGCCGAAACCGAGTATGTGCCAATTCTTGCCCCCCAGGATATTTCCTTGATAAACATGATGACTGTACAAAATGCTATTTTTGCTGTGAAAATGTTCCAGAACATGATAGACTTCAGAAATGCAAAGATCTGGGAATGCCTCGTAGATTGCAGTGTTTAAAGACAAAACAAAATAAGAGGTGCAAGACCTTATTTTATCAAACCAGTGTTAAGATGTCTGTCACGATAACACCAATAAATACAAATGTCTCAGTGGCGGAAAAAGACAAAGAACCTTTAACTATGATTAATAAAGGAACTATTACTCCTAAAACTTCAGGACACGGCAGCACCTGGTCTCGGCAGCCATTAACCACCAATGCCTCAGAGTCCCTGGCCACCTCTAGCAAGCCCACATTACAGGTAGAAAAGGCTTTGAAGCCATCACCACCAAAGGTCCGCACTGACAAGACTGGTTTGATTACAGTAGTCACTGTATTGGTCAGCTTGTTTATTGCCAGTGTATTGGTTGTTATTATGGTGCTCATTTGCAAGCATAAGACTCCTGCAGGATTCACTGGAGTCAAACGTGATGATATCGACATATCCATCATTCCCGAAGGTATAGAATCAAAGAAAATTGAAAACAACAGCATAATGGGTATTAGTTAAATCCAACTAATGGTCTATTATCAATGCCGCGTTCTGATTGGTTGACCTACTATGTAAGAGCCCTCTAGTAACGAAAAGCGCGGGCTTTTTGGTGGCAAAAAAGGATTAAAGTCTAGCTTTAACTAGCTAAAAATTTTTTATTCTCGATATCTTTGACCAACTAGTTGGATTTTACTAAAACAATTATTCCTCTCGCCCTCATGGCCTCCGAGTCAATAGCCCATTCGGCCTTCGGCTAGTTTGCTACACAGCCGTTTTTAGTGTCGTCACGCAGCGTTGCGTGACGACACTAAAAACGGCTGTGTAGCAGACTAGCCGAAGGCCGAATGGGCTTTTGACTCAGAGCCCATTCGGGTTCGAGGAATAATTGTTAAACAGTCAAATCGCCAAAATCTTAGCCATCAAACGTTGGAAAGCTAATTTTATAAGTCAACCGTCAAAGAATGGAGTGTTTGTATTCTCCAAACACACCCAGTTCAGAGGATCCATTGCCCAAATAGAGTGTTTCTGGACCTCCTATCTGGTCATATTTTCTTCCCTTTGAAAATATTTAAGACTGAAAATTACCAAAGACGTTCGTCTTGCAGTCATCCTCGGAAACAGGCCAGGGGCAGTCACTCAGGTCGGGATAAACGGCGTTGAAAGTTTTAAAGAACGGTCGCGGTCGAGAGAGACCCTAGAATGCCACTGAAAGCAAACCAGTTCTGCGAATCACTCGAATGCTTGTCTCTGATTGTGCCCAATTGGAGGCCAGCATCTATCGCGCTGCTTTCGTGATCTTTTTATACGAAGCCAATCTGAGACAAACAATTGAATGAGTCGTGGAACTGGTTCGTTAAGAGTAGCATACCAGGGGCTCTCTCGTACGTTCTCGAAAACTTTCGCCGCCGTTTATACCTACCCGACTGACCGCCCCTGGGTCTCGGAGGATGTCTTGCAGAGCGCTACATGTTTAGATACGACCTAGACTACGAGTAGTCCCCCATTTTTCCCCAGGGATAGTAGAGCAAGCGAAACGCGAGGGCGCACGCGTGTCGCCTTTTCTCGCGTGGGATGATTTTCACGCGCGCTCGCGTTTCGCTTTCTCTACTATCGCTGCGGAAAAATGGGGGACTATTCGTAGTCTAGATACGACCATGTTGGTTTATTTTCAGAAACAACCCCATGGGCGGATTTATAAGTGGCCCAAGGCGGGTGGCGGGGTGGCTTTATTGCTATAGAAATTGGAAACCTATCGTTGCAATTAAAAAATTTGGTCATGACGTACTTACGCCCGTAGAGACTCTCGGGAGGGGCCGGGGAGACTCTTCAAGGGAGGGGTGGGGAGTCCCACACATGCAGCTTGCGTTTCTGGCTCCTCCCGTCACCTTATCGCTGTTTTTAAGTCACATACCTATTGTTAAGGCTTTCTCTAGAAATAACTTCAGTTAGTAGCTTCCTTTTCCGTCCCAGAGGCTTTTTTAACGCTGGCATTGTGAAAACGCCAAAGTAAAAAGTGCAGCTTTAAAATTCGCATAATTAATAACACTGAAATGTATCAATCATAGTGGTAATTAGTGCGCATTAATATAAAAAAATTAGCATAACGTCAGAACAGAGATTATCACAACGCAGATTTTTTGGCCTGTTTGTAGGCTTGGCCGTTTGGCATGGCATTTGAAGGTCCTGCAGTGAATAAATTTAATTTAATGAAAGGTTGACTCGTTATTGCACACATCATAAAGATGACGTTATGAGTTTTTCATGGTGTTTAGAAAGACAGTTAGTTTCCAAGAAAGCAAAAAAGGAATTACACCAAAATTTCCGAGCTTGGAAGTATGATATTAAATAAGCAGCATTGTTATGATGCTTTGGAGTAAATTGAGTAATTAGCTCATTTGACTAGTGAAAATATAAGACTCAAAATTTATTTTCGTTTTATTTTCATGGAGGTTATTTGCCAAACACCACACTTTAAATTCCCGACGTTGGATTTTCAGTCGCAGGTCTAGATGTTGCAAAATTCGTCTTTAACTTGTTTCAAAGATTTGCTTGACTGTCTGGTGCAAATTAAGAGATGAATATTATGATCAAATGCTCCTTACATTTATATCTAACATAAATGTATACACAAACTATAAAATGTACAAGCAAAATTATATAACATCTTGCTACATTATGATGAAAAGCCTAAAAAACTGATAAGAGTCATATAAAAATTACATTTAAAAATTGTTATAGAAAATAAATTAAATTAAATTATAAAACTAGATCTAACACTAAAATACACGAGTAATCATGCTAACAGAGGCTCTAGGTGTTACAAATAAGGAATGCTTTCTTGAACAAGTACGTCTTAATTGCTCCTTTGAAAAGATCATAACCTCTAATTGCTCTTATTTCAGAGGGTAATGTATTCCATAATCTAGTGGCTGCTACTTGGAATGTTTTATCTTCAAGAGTTTTCTTGTTTGATTCTTTACCCATGCCGATGGCGGCTCTAACAACAGTTCCTTGCACGAACGCAGGTTATTTCGTGTCCATTTATTAATCTTGATAAAGTTGCAAAAAAAGGATGGTACCGACATCATAAATTATCTTAATACTTAAGATAAATATTTTATACTTAATTCTAAAACAAACTGGAAGCCAGTGCAGACGATTTAAAGTAGGTGTTATGTGGTCAAATTTAGGTACCGCTGGAATGTCACAATTTTTTTTCCAAGTAAAAAGCAAAAGGACAGATAACATCACTTAGGCATCAGTTTTTATGTCTTCCGGTTATAGAACATCAAGCTTGAACACTAAAATAAGCTACTCCTATGGGTTATTTTAGCTGGAAGAGTCCGTAATCAAAAACTAATCTGTCCCTTCAATTTACTGTGATTAATGTCGGGAAAAGAGGAGTCAGGGGTATATTCAATTTAGGGGATTTCTTTGCGATGAAGTGTGTTTACAGGCCCAACAGGTATTACATTCTTTATCAAAACATTGAATAATTCGCTCTGATTACTCACAAAATTATTCTAACCAGAAAGGCAAAATTAAACGATATAAAATAGTGCTGACTCACCGTCTTTGTTGTTTGGTGTTGTTTCACAGACGTGGACCTATCAGATTTGCCTTACGATGTGGAGAAATCCATCTGTAGATTGGATACAAGAACTAGAGGTATCAGTGACTGGTATAATGTGGGTCGTCAGCTGGGTATCCCTGGTAAAGACATGAAACCTTTAGAGATGGAATATAATCGTCCAGAAGGAAGTCCAGCTAAACTGTTAACCGAAAAATTGCATACAAAATATTGCCTTAAGCTCCGAGAATTTGTTATTGCACTTCAAAAGGTAGGACGGAACGACATCGCTAAAGAAATTTGCAGCTTCTATGAAAAGAATGAATACTTGACAAACGATCGTTTCACCAGCAGTTCGACTGTTGAGTCGTATGTATAATCATTATTAATTGTTGAGTTGTTGAGTAATGCTCTATTTAATGCGTGCATTTGTAAGATGGGTGGGCGCGTACGTGCGGCACATTTTGGAAAAATTTGACGAACGTATAAGAGACCATGGTCACGAGATGTATCGTCTTAACTGTCCTGCGGTGAAGCAATCTTTAAGTGAAAATGCCAGGTTTTCATAATCTTTTTGTGCAAAAAGAAACGTATAAGTAAAGGAAATGCTTAGTTGTAAAAAATGTTTGACGATTTGTATGTAAGGCATGCAACTTTTTTTTTCCTCTCTGTTTATAAAGCAGGGACTGTCGAAAAGCTAGAAACACAATGCGCTTCGCTTCTGTTTACAAAACCATAATTTTACAGTAACAAACCCGCGATTATGAACCTGGTTATTAAGAATCTGTTAGGCTAAAATTTGCCAGTTAGGCCCCAACTCTACAAGAACCTGCATGCTCTGTCTAAAATTTGACACAAGTTCTGATTTTCTAAAATCTAAAAATTCTGTACAATTGGGCAAATAAGATAAGTCAACATTCAGGATCCTCTTTGGATCTTGCAATACAATGGCACGCAGATTTTATATAAATAATCAGCTACAATTTATTTTTTGTTAGGCCCGAACTTTTCATGAGCCGAACCTAATACATTGAATTAAGTACATGAAAAGTTCGCCGTCAGAATCTGAATTAGGAACGCTTGTTTCAATTCGGAACTGCTGAGCCGTTCTTTTTGCCTAGCCCAGCCGGGAATTTCGCCTTCGAAGCGACTTTGGAACGGCTCTGATTCAGAAGCCGAACTTTTCATGTACGGAACCTACTGCAGAAATTATTACAACGTATTTTGTAAGTAATTTGACCGAAATGAGCATTTTTCGCCCTTTGAACTTAATTCAGGTGCAATTAAGATCGGTGACTGAATCAATTCAGCCGGTATAAATAATCTGGGTCGGCCTTTATTCCAATTAGGTCGGTTCGGCTCATGAAACGTTCGGTGTCTGAACAGGGCCAAGAACCTAAATAGTCTAGATTTATGCTAATTGCCTTTTAAGCAAGAACCTGTTTAAGCTTGTTTAGGCTAACTTGCGAGAACGTAGGTTCTTAATAGTCGTGGGTTTTTACTGTATAATGCACGATATTATAATCCCATAGTGCTAGCAAGTTGAAGTCCAAGACCAAGAAACAATAAGTATTTATCAATTATGTGAAATGAACTATATTGATATAGACTGCAGATAAAGAGTATTTGGTGAGTACTCTAAAATTGATATAACTTTTAAAGCTTTTATAGCTTTCACCGTGTCCAGATTTTGATGCCTTTGCTGCGGATAACAAGTATTTATTATACTCTAAAACTAATATAATTCTCAATTTTCTTGTAAAAATATCAACACTTAATCATAAAGAAAGTCTAGAAGAACTTATAAAATGATCACCTATTGAAAAATTCGTTGATCTATTATCAAATTCTCTCAACTTATTCTTTAAGGAAATGTATGGAGATCAGTTTGGAGAATTTGCATGTGGATACTGGGGCCTAGAGGGTTAAAAGGAGAGATCTTGATATCACGTAATCCTCCCAAAGTAGTTTTTTTCTTCAACCCATGGACTCCTCGGCCTGTTGCAAGTAGCAGTTACCAGGGATACCAAAAATTCTTTCGAATTTGCCAGTCAAATCCAGGGGCGTTACGAGTCCATCTCTCAGTTTGGTATAGAGGTATACCGTATTTATTCGATTAAACGCCGCCCTCGATCAAACGCCGCAGATGTACGCAAATTATAAATTAACCCCGCCCTCCAATACTGAAACGCCTCACCTAATAGGAAGAATACAGTGTTTCCTCGAGGAAAATAAGAAAAACCTCGGCACAACTTGGTATTTACACCATCCAAACATTTATGATTCTATCTCAACAAAATAAGAGAGACATTGGAACCTTTACATTACATAGTATTTACAAACGCTTTACAATAACTGTTGTCAGTGATTTAAAAAAAGTGACTTCGAAATAAACGCCGTCCTTGAATAAACGCAGCATTGGAAACTGCCGCGGCGTTTAATCGAATAAATACTGCATCTAGTTGTTAAAACTACCCGTCAATGGATTACAGTCAAACAAATCGGTCACTTTGATTTGATCGGTGCAAATTATTCCTTCTACTAATCATAATATCAAGGCCATTCAGCCGGCCTCAAGGCACTAGAGAAAGACTGGGCCTCGTGGATATTTGATTTTTACTTAAAAAGAATTATATTTCGCTACCACGGCACCGCATTAGTACTTTAGTGATTATCTTTTTTGCCATGTATCGATTGTAAAAAAAAGCCTACGTTTATCATTAAGCATTATTCTTTTAGCCCCTAAAACTCCTTGAAGAGACGGTGTTATCGTAAACTCTTGAATTGTGATAATAATTTTATACCCCTCTTAAGAATAAATTTTATAGAAATTGTAAATTTAACACAGGTATTTCATGATAACAGTTGCTTTTTATGTGCAAGATTTTTGGCTTCTCTTAATAGCAAGCAATAAAGAGAGTGTGTTTACATTACTGGAGTTCTTAAATATCATAAACAATTACGCTCAACTGGATATAAGCACCCTGGCATCTCACTCCCGCCTCCGCATCTTTCTAAGCCCACGCAAACCCCTGACGATGTAATATAAGCCCAGACCTTAAAATTGACTTGAACTACCATAACAAAGAAAAGTCTACTGGGGTTCTTGTTCCGTGTATCCTTTTCTTTCACTTCAGTTTTAAGCAATACTCTTCTTGCGTTTTTTTCCCATACTTGATAAGGATTCTTCCTTAATACGTATTCAAAATGCCACCAAGAACTCCGTTCACATGACGTCTCATGTAAATAAAAGCGAAAGTAAAGGACCGAAGTTGTTCATCACATTATTTTCGTTCATACAGCACGTACAGCGATTTCTTCCACTTGACCTTTATCCTGCGGCATATATTTATCTTCATTTCTGCTAAATATAATGATGATATGCATGAATCTTCATCGCGCGCAGCCCTCTAACCGAGAATGAAATGACTCAGTTGGACAACGATTGTCATCCGCTCAGCATCGATGTCTGCGCCATTGACGACAGGCTTATTGAGCTTTGTGAAACAAAATCAAGCCTTTTCTTATTGCCTTGTTTAAATTGCTTGCTAAACTGAAGGCGACCGATGATGAACCCTGGCTTTTGCTTTTTCTATAGAAATATCGTTGATCGTTTGCCAGACTGAGTTATTGTATTTTTTGTTTCCTCATCCGGGAAACTTGAGAGGTAGCCGTAAATATCTTCTTCGACAACTGAGGGTGAAGTCAAATTAGGCTGTGTTCACACTATCTACCGGATAGCTTCTTGTTTTTTCCAGCGTAAAATCTATCCGGTATATATCCGGGAGGGCATATATTAAAGCGGAATAAAAAAAATATTTCGGAACGACGAGATAAAACGTATCTGAGAAACGAATTACAGCAAATATACCATTACACTTAGAGTTACATTTATACATCTATATTTGTGCGTCACAATAAGCGGAGAATGTATTTCAAAAACATCTCTAAAACACTTATGCGACTGGAACAACTGGAGCGGAACAGGAAGAAAGTCAAATAACTACAGGCCTTAACTTTATCAATTTGCCTTTTTTTCAGTTGCGTTGGAAATGAACAGTGGAACACAACTCGTAGCGTTGTTATATATGCACAAGAGAAGATAAAGGGCCCTTTCATCCTCTCGTGATATGCATGAACATTTATTTCTTTCTTTGGTGCCAATATAATAATTGTTCTAAACTCCACAGCCACTTGTTTGTGCCTGAACTTTAGATTAAAAATGTTGGTGTTTGTAAAGAGACGCAAAACTAGGAACGCACTTATACATTAGATGGGCTATAAACGGGGGGGGGGGGGGGGGGAGGGTATATCCGGAATAATATATTCGTTAGCAAATGGATGGGCTTATTTCCCCGGGGGGCTTTCATGTGGAGTTTTACGGTAGTTAAAGTTATTGTGAACAAAAAACAAACAACGGATTGTGCACGTTCAGGGAGCTCCCAAAATAAGCTGCTTCGCTTTTGTTCCCATCTTCGGTGTTTGCCAGCTTTTATAACCTATCAGTGACCTGGTCTTATGAATGCTTTAAAATATTTGTCAATGCTTCATTGTATTTGCACAGCGATTTGATAAAACCAGCAACAACAAACAAGGAACAGACAAGATCAACGCAATAAATTTCAAACCGACTGTAAATCAAAGCTCAGCCACACTATAGTTTCTTCGCGTCCTAGTGAGGGTGTCCGACAGCACGGGCAGTGACGTCACTTCTAGTTTTCAAACACTTAGAACTCTTCAGAACACTTGTTCTGAGGAAAACGCTTGGTAAATTAACAGCATATTAATAATGTGCAAAAAATGCGAACAGTGAAAGAAACAACTAAAATCATAGGTTTGAAGTAATTTACTTTTTACTATAGCTTTTACAAATTTCTTTCGAGTTGGCCGCGAGGTGAAGGACAGACATCGTTCCGCCTCACTTGACCCGAGCACACAGAAAATGCTTGCACCGCAGATTAAGTCACCCACGTATTTTAAAGTGCATATGACACGAAATTTTTTTTTTCTGTTTCTCGTAGTTTGATATGTCTAGAAAACGTCTCCGATCTTTAAATGCGGTCAAAATGTCTCTGGAGTCATCTTTTTCGCGTTTGAAGACCAAAGTCGTTTTATACACATATCAAACTACGAAAAACAAGGGAAAAAAATTTGGTGTCATATGCACTTTAAAGTACATGTATAACTTTAATAAAAATAGGGGCGTGGGACACGTAAACTAAGGGTTTAGCTACGGACGTGACCATGCGATGACTCATTTCCAACTGGCAGTATGATGGCATCAAGGCACAGACAAAAAACGGGAACTTGAGCAAGTCACGTTTCCGGAAGTCAGATTAGAATTCATCATAAATTCATCATAAAGAAACAGGAGAAACCTACAGACATCATTAACACATTCCCGACGGGAACGGCATCACAAGCCTTGCACTGGCGAAGAAGGAAGAGTGAAGCCTCGTAGCTTTAAAAAGGTAGGTAACGAATAACGACTTAGTAGCGAGTCAATTCCATGCGCACTCGCATAACAAGATAGCAACTTGAGAAAAACTTACAAGAGTATTCTGTTAAACCACAATTGAGAGAGAGGTCGACGTCGTTGAACAATAAGTAACTTACCATTTTTTAGCGATTTTTTTAAACAAAGAATTAGAAAGTAAATGGTGATTCAGGCTCCAGCCTCGTTTTCATGCAGGACTGAAAGGTGCGTGACATACAGTAAAACGCCGTTTACTCAAAACCTATACCACAAATGAACCTTACAAATTATTAGGCAATAATCAGGAGGTCTTGTTTTACCAAAATACGGCATCAAACCTTTTCTGACCCGTGGGTTGAACGAAACGACAATTTTCCGACCTCTGATACTGGACTAACAAAAATACTCCATACAGTAGGTTAGGCCGACTCCCACCACCCCTTAAAACTACCGGCAGCTTGATTGTGGCTTGAATGAGTAACACTATTCCAAGCTGTAAGGCCTAGGCCACAAAACGTCGAACTTTTCATGAGACGGACCAAACTTAGTGAGTTAAGTTCATGGAAATTCGACGTCTGGCTCAGTTAAGTTCGTCGCTGAATGAATTTGGATCGTCCAACACGTTCTATCCGTCTGCTTCAGACCGATAGAACGTCTGAAGATCGTCTCCGGGACAAACGTCGGTCTTCAGATGCCACGAACTAAACTTATAAATCAAAAATTTGTATGATAATATAACGTTTAGCCTCGTTCGGCCAAAATTGCTTTTCAGTCTAATTCAGTTGATAAGTTCAACGCGTCTAAGTACGACTGACCCAACTACCACAATTTCGTGTTACTACGTAATTGTGGAGTGTTGGTAGTAGTCGGAGGTGGATGGCCTGGTTTTACTAAACATCACGAATACATGAGTGCTCTTTATAAAGTGGCCAAACGACAAATAGAAGAGAAGTCATGGACCACTCAAGCTCTTTGATAAATCACAAAAAAAATTCAACGGATTAATGCTTAATGAGTGAAATCAAATGAAAAAAGTCCTCATTTTTTCATCTTAAATTTCTCCGACTAAAATGATTTTGTTGGGAAGTAATATCAAACTTTCGACACATCATTTACTCACAACACTGATCAAACACTCTCGTATTCTAGTAACAGCTGCCTCCGCTCAGTATATTGTCGGTCAATGGTATTTTTAGTCGTTAATTAAATATCTCTTTCAAATATAACGATTCACAATGAAGATTTTCATACATATTCCATACAATAGGTGAGATAAAAACAGGAAACGCAAGGTTCCATCCACTGATTCAGTTCGATTTACAAACTGAGCTGTGATCAAAACATTCTCAGTTTCAAGAATATTTATTTTTATTCTAAACCTTAAGAAAAGATTTGAGTAGAAGTTGGAAATTTTCGCTATTTCTCTTTCACTTTTTACATGTTCATTTTATTAGCCGGAAAGTAAGCCTTAAAAGGTTTGATCAATTCATGCTCGCGCGTTCTTGTCTTTTTTTTAACCATCAACCCTTTCAGTTCACTCCCAATCTAGCAGACATTGAGTACGACTTTCTGTGCTCCTCAAACGATTCCCACTTTCAGGAAATACAACGGGTTTTCTAAGCTAAACGAAGGTCAAGGCCAGATTCAAAAGGTAGATACCGAGTTTATTGATGACTGAAGGTACTTTCCCTTACATACTCAGATGACAATATCATGTAAGAAGTTATTCATTAGATCATTTTTGTTTGCGGTACCCATAAACCACGTACAGCGATTTTTCCACTTGACCTTATCCTGCTTGGTATTTTTACCATATAAAGCCATAATAGTGTCGGCTGATTAAGTCCAAAGCTGCTTTTTATCCGAGAATGTCACTCAATAAACTTTTTTTGCACATGATCTTTCAAAGACAAGCAACTCTTCTTAACGATAGTTCATACTTCAGGGCTTTAAAAATGCTTACAAACTGATCAAGTTTGCTAACTTATCATGTTGTATGGGAAATTGCGGGCGATTAGAATAGTGGTCATTAGACAGTTCAGTCATGAGACCCGCAAAAACATAGGAACGCTTGCAGATTTAGATCGCCCACGTATAGGGCGGAGTACCTTAACTTAGACTGAGATAAGCGCCGACACACACGTGAGTATACGATCATGACTCTGTCTTATGCATTGATAATCAATGCACAGAGAAGGAAAATAAAGGTCCCATCCATACGTATACGGATATTTTTTAAAATGGAGATGTTTTAGCCGTTGTAGCGTTCTGTCCACACGTAAATGGCGTTTTCGAGCACCAAAAGAGAAGGTATTCAAAACGGTCCCTAGAGTGGAGATTTTTTAAAACCCCGGCTTTTTACCTTTGCGGCGTGTGGACGGGCGAAAACGGAGGTTTTTGAATATCATGATGTCTAACATCATTTAATTACATCATATACTAATAGCGTTACGCATGCGCTGTGAAGGGTGTCGTTGTATTGGCGCGCGTTTTCATGAGGACGGGTGTTACGTTTCGTGTTGACAGGGCCAAAGTATTAGAATTTAGCATACATTATGGAAACAAAACGATACCGATATCAAAAACACTCACAAAGAGGATTGCGTTAATAGTTTATCACAATAGCAAAATGTTACTATTCAAGAGCACTGAAGAAAACTGTTTAAAAGTGGCTTGCTATAGCGGCTACGAACAGATAGAAAGGAAGTTGACTAAAACTTGAGCACGTTCGGTGGACCTTTCAAAGCTCTTTGGTCTGGTAAAGCTATTTCAATATATCGCTCAAAAACCATAGATGAAGGTAATTTGCGGGCCGCCTTGGTGGCCTCCCACGCAGGCGTTTTTAGAGGACCTCGTTTGTCATCCCTCCCAACATTTATTTGTGGGGAGGGATGAAAAACGAGCACTAGAAAAACGGCTAGCACCTTGCTAGCCTGTTCCAGGCTCCGATACAGTGGTGAAAAGTCGTTCAGTAGAAAGAAATACGAAAAACGCGCAAGTCGCGCGCGTCTTATTTTCGCTTTGCTCGTTTTAATACGTCTGCACTATACTATCTGAGAGCCTGGCATGGGCTAGCACCTTGGAGGATGATTATGTATTCCCTTTCTCCCCTCCCCCTGTCCCTCCCCTTTCTGTTCTTACCACGCAAGCTATATTGCGTGAGCGAGCGAGCGAAGAGCAGTTTTTTGAGTCGCGCCACGAAGCTCTCAGAACGAAATGTTTCAATATCAAACGAAAGCATAGATTACCTGGCCCTAAAAACAACAAGTGTGTTTCAAAGGCCAGTGCAAAGAGAGGCACTGCAAACTAGATCGTCCACGCATCATGTCGTCAAACGCGTGTATTACACACGATCGATCAAGTTGGCGGGAAACCTAATACTTTAGAGAGATAACCTGTTACAACGTTCAATTCAATGACCCTGAAGTATTCTGATATCGAAGTCACGATTTGAAAGAACGATATGAATCTCTAAACGGACGTATCACTGCAAGGTCATTCAAGGACAGGATAGTCACTGTTATTTATAAACTCTCTTGCTATTTTGGCCGAAAGCGTGTTAGTTTTGTTAAGCTTGCTACAGTTATAAACGCCTACGGTCTTTTAAACGCCTGCTACTATTAAACGCCCCCCTTGGACCCCGTAAATTCAAATAGATGCCCGATCGTCCAATTGATTATTGACACCTCTACGAGTGTACAGTATAAGAGTTTATAAAACACCAAATCATTAAGATAGAATTATCAAAGACGTCATTCCAGACCAGGAGTACAAATCATTGTGCTATCAATAACTGGAAGGGTGAAAGAAGATTCGCTCTGAGTAAGCTTTACAAGGAACTGAAGGAACGTGAGCATTTTTTTTTTCTTTTTTTAACAAAATTTCAAGGAATCCAGTTTTGAACCGATTTACTGAATGACCTGAATCATACCGGTAAGTCGAGTCAATTAAACGTCTAAATATATACGAGAAACAGACGCAGTTCATAAGCAAACGTGAGGTGTTATGTCGAATTTAAAAACGATAGTTGATATTACCAAGTAAGCTCACTGCGCTCACATTGTTCGATTCAATGTTACGTTTGAAGATCTGATTAATATATATACCTTGCAGCATTCCAGTACTAAATAACACCAGATCTCGGGGGGGTACTCCTGGGAATTCTTGGTGGGAGTGTGCCGCCCGGTTCTCCAAATCCTGACCCGATTTCAGACCAAAAACTTTAATTTTTCACACCCGTTTTAGACCAGACCTCTAAAATCCACACCCGTTTTCAGACCTGGCCTTTAGGCAGAAATTATGTCATCATTACTCAGATTAGAGCGCAAACAAACAGACTCATTAAATCTATTTCGAATTCGCATATTTCTCTTTCTTTCTTACTCATTTGGAATTGAAACGATGAATACGTTCATACACTCTCAAAGTTCCCTCAAAAACCATACCCGATTCCAGACCAAACTGGGTAAAGCGTATACCCGTTTTGAGTCCAAAACGGTGCAAAAACCCTACCCGGTGGGGCGGCACATACCTATATAGCTTATGTCAGGGAGTACCCCCCCCGGGCAATGTTAATAAACTGCACCCGACAAAGTCCTTACTGTCGTCAGCTAATTATTTTAATGTATTTTGCCATGTAACTTTAAAAAATCATATCTCTGGTGTTATTTACAGTTCAATATCAAGCTATACCTCATTGGAAAGGAAAAAGAATACCCTTTCGAAAAAAAAAATATTTCGGTCATAGGAAACCCATAATATTCCGCCACAAAAAATTAAAAAACCATATTTTGCCATAGGAATCTCGTGAACGACTTGTTCAGCTGTGTTACAGATCATTGAATTCAATTCCTAATTAGTCTTTGTCAGTTCAATAATGTTTCACGGGGACGAAATAAATACGTCCGCGTACGAGGCTATTAACGGAAGGCCAGACTTTTCGACTTGCTTCACCACTGTGTACGTGTTGTGAATCACTACTTCAGCGACTTTTGTTGTTACGATCACATTTTGAAAACGGATAAAAGTTAGTATTGAAAATTATTCTAGAAAGTGTTCTGCTTACAAACAAATAAAAAAGAAACAGTGAAGTCATTTCCGACGCATTCTCGCCATAAGCAGCACTACGACGGAAATGATTTACGTGATAATAACCACAGAATAATCATCGAAGTCCCAGGAATGAGCGAAACAAAATGAAGTAAAAGATGAACAGAAAGAGTTTTCCAGAGATCAGTACTAATTAAAAACTTTAGTGACGGGGACAGTTTATCATAAAAGTACATGCTCAATTCAAAGAAAAGGGAATAAAACGATCACGTGGTTATGTTATGGTATGACGTCATCTTATACACCGCTGTAAATTAGTGTTTCGAGAAGTTAGCTGTGTCGCAAACTTATAGTGGGAGAAATTACGGCATACATTAAGACGTAAGTATGAGCTATCTTCATTTAATTTAATAGCTTTTAATACACCAAGACACTCGATAAGCACTCGCAGCAACGGATCTTGTGCAATTTCCCAACAACGGAAACGGACGGAAACGGAAACGAAGATAATACAGCTGCCGATCATTTTTTTTGCTGAGCAAACAAATTTCACGGATCTCTATATACTACGTAACAACCATACGGTATGTTCTTTTGACCAAAAAGTACAAACGTATCGTATCGCAAGAACGACAAGAAGTTGAGCTGTAATTATTCATATCAAAAAACAATCCTGAGTTTCTTTGCGTTCACAAGAATTGTCCTGCTTGGGTAATCAATGACATCAACCGACATCATGTGCCAATTTATAGCTTCAATGGAGAAGGTAAGGAACCATCGAAAGACGGCGTTTTTTTCGCAAAGTTTTGTTTGGCGCTAGTACAAGTACACCTGCAAAAAAACGAATTTAATAAATCCGTACATTGAATCTTACACAAGATCTTACAATTCCTAAACTGGTTGCACTAAGCGAACCCAAAGATCGACACAGAGACTCCGTGTCAATCTTTGGTCTACCCTATTATATTCCTTTCTGCCGTACCAACATAAGAAAGTTTTCCGTTTTGTATCAAGGTCCTGTTTTCTTTAATAAGCTGAATGCTTTCATTTGTGATGCCCCCTCCTTATATTCGTTCCAATCCAGAGTTAAAAACTTTCAGGTTCTTCTTTCCTGTTATTGAATTCTTAATTTAAATTAGTCTTTGTTTAGTTTTTCGTTACTACTGTCCACGAATTTTCACTTTACTTATTTCTTTGTGACTGGGGAGCCCAGGCTTCATAAGCCTTCTGGTTTCTTCTGGACTCCCTTGCCAACTTACAATTCTTATATGTAGTCTTGTATAGTAATTTATTTTGGCTAAATAAAACTGAACTGAACTGAACTATTAAAAGGCTCATTTACGTAATTTTAATAAGTTAAGTTAATCCTGGAAGACCTTGCGAATTTTGGCTTCTTTGCTTTCTCTAGATGTCTTACACTGCATTTTCAAAACTTTTGTGTTCTTTGTTTGTGTTGCTTGCCTGTGTGACTCATGTGTTTGGCTGTAATATTACCCATGTACATGAGTACTTTCGTTATATTATACTCAAGACGTGTGGAATCTAATTTTACCTCACGGTAAATGCTGTTATTCTATAATTAATAAGAAACAAGACCTTACTGAGTCGTATAATATACATCGAAAAAATATTCCTCTGTGCAAGCTTACTTGGGCCCCCATCATCTGAGAGACCTTGCTCGCAGGATGGGCAAAAACTAATTTAGTTATAAGAGAGAATGAATGAAATTCACATTGTATTTATTATGTACAATGTAAGAGCCTTCTACAGAATAACTTGGAAGGATGTTTGAGGAAAGTATTTTGGCTTTTCCATTTTCATTATCTCCAGGAACTAAAGAAAGTTACATCGATCATGTTCTTTTTTTTTTTACAGATGGGACCTCTGCAAGCATGTATGGTGACAATAATTTTGGTAACTCTATTAAAGACAACAGAAAGTTGTTCAACAAAGGAGTTCACACTCTATGACCCAAACAATCCAGATGCCCAAGAAACTTGCAAAAGATGTCAAACATGTCCACCTGGACAAGGGCTCGAAAAGCAATGTGGATCCAGAGTTCCATATGGAACATCTACAGGATGCAAGCCTTGTGTGTACAGTGAGACATATAGTGAGAAAAATGACACTTCCCACTGTAAACCTTGCAATCAGTGTGGATTTAAAACTGAGTTACAGAAATGCACCCCTTGGCAAAACAGTAGGTGTGCAGCTACATGTAGGTCAGGGTATTACATGGATCCTGTTGTTGATGAATGTAAAGTTGTACCTGAAAATAAAACAGCTAACGCAATCCTTGCTTCAAGGAATTCAACCAGTGAGCCTTCAGGTATCATGGTAACTTCAGATACAAAGTCTCCAGGTACTATGTCACCCACAGTCAGCACGTCTGAAATTACCGCTAGCAATTCAACCCCAGCAGATTCCAGCATTAGGGTGAGGTCTACACCACTGGAAGACAATGTGGATGGCTCAAGTGAAAGCAACAGCTCATCATCAAGAAGTCAAGATTCTGGACTGTGGAAAGTCATTACAATTAGTTTAGGATGTATATGTGGAGTAGTTTTCACTATCGTCATCATCATCTTTGCTGCATTTAAGATAAAGCAATACAGAAGCAAATCAAACATCCACAACTTTGAGGACCGTGATGAATCAGGTAATACTTATGGGTTTAAAAATAGTGTTAAATTATTCCGTCATCAAACCAGCTGAGAGCCCAGTTTGTTTTAGTGATTTGTTCATTAAAAAATAACATGGAAACTTCCCTAATTGCATCAAAGAAAACTATTGATAAATCAATAAAGTCACTCCAATATATCACTGACATCAGTTTTCAGAATGGTGTGAAACAAAAATAAACAGTCTTATATAATAAGTATGGTTAAAACCCAAATTCAGTTTGTTGATGTTTTAAATCAATTTCTTACAGATAAAAAACCACAAATAATAGAACTTCCTTCCACAGACAGACCACCAAAGAAATATCACAGTCAAGGTACCGATAAAATATACCGGTTGTATCAATTTACTATTATGCCGGGTCAAAAATATGACCTGTTTGTGGGACTGTTACATGTAACGAATATTTTGTTGAGCTAGGTTACAGTACACTCAAATGGCAAACCACTGAATAATCAGGGGCCAGAAAGAATTTTTAAATTATTACATAAAACACTACTAAAAAATGGACCACAAAAAGGATGAAGTAGCGTTCAGTTTCACCTAATGAAACAGGAGAGCATTATTGCTGTAACAATACACTTGTCTGGCAGAACGAAATTAACTAAGTCAACCTAGTTGGTTTGCAGTATGTTGAATGAAGCTTTATTTAATCTGGGGTTTGTTGAGGTTATACAGTTAGACCTCTAGCAATAATTAAATATGCTAATAAGCCAAGTAAAAAACAAATAAACAATATAATTATAGTTATTAATTAATTAATAACAAAATATGAAGCCTAAATTACCGGTATGTGATGCAGATATTTAAAAAAAAAACCTAAAACATGATAGATATATAGCTATTATTGTTTATTTCTAAAATCATTCAATAATCATTTTTTTTTTTTAAAAAATGGCAAAAACAAAATATTAATACTGCAACCCAGTCTCGGTATGAAAACGAAAAAAGAAAATAGCTTTTTAATATTTTGTGGATTGAATTGAGTCACTAATTGTGACTGGACCAACAAATAGTAAATTTTTATTACAATCTGCATCACAGATCAGAGTGGGATCTCAGAGTAGGTCGAGATTAGTTTCAAAAACATGCTGATGGAAGTTATGTTTCTTGATTCTAATGAATCCCAATATGGCCTGTCTAGTCTTTCCCAATCTCATAATTCCCACTTTCTAGTTGTATGAAATATTTCTCTGGTAATCAAACAGGTTGTGACAAAACAAGGACACCACTGCTTGAGGATCAGAGTAATGCAAACTCCAATGCCTCTTCATCTGGTGAGATGAGAAGTTACATGTAAATTCATGTTAAACAATACATGAACCATGAACCACGAATGGTCAATTTTGGGGGGTATTTCCCTTCTTCTGATTAACACCATTTCATCCTAAATGAGTCATTTGTACACAGCTAAAGATCATTTTTATGATTCCCTCACCTAAACCTAAGCCTGCATAACAATCAAATTATACATGTTTTCACTACTGGTATAGTCTTATATCTTTGACTTAGGTTTCAGGGATAATGTCTGCGTGGCTACACCACTACACAGGAAACTAGGCTTCGTAGAGGGGAAAAGGGCAGTCTACTGCAATACTGCGCATTAAAATTGAAATGATGAAATACTGTTCTAAAAAAAGCAGCAATACCACAATACCGTAAACCCTAATGTCCCCCTCAAAATGGATTACTGCATTTAATATCCTTACCCCCCTCCCCAATTGAGGACCTAATTTTTCTTCTTACCCCTGAGTATTAAATAAAATTACATTCACCCCTGAAGACTTTCATAAAATGTAGCTTTAACCCTGGGGAATATGGGTCCAACCCTTGAAGAATATATATGGGTGTACCCCCGAAGAATTGCATGAAAATTAAAGCTCCATTCTCAAAGTGTTCCATTTATATAGATATATACAGATTTTGTTTTTTTTTACTCTACCCCTAAAGAAATCCTTCACTTTTATACCTTACTCCTGAAGAATTCCATGTTTCCACTACCGGTAGGGTACGAGTATTTAAATAACGCAGCTGAATAGGCTGGTAAAGGCTGAGAGTTAGCCCTAGCTTCAAAATCATATGAACGTATGAAAAAGAGGCGCAGATCACAAATCCAACTTTGGCCAGAAACAAAAGCGGAAAGCCGGAAAACCCGGAACTAACTATTTGAGTCATTTTGGAAGAGAAAACCTTCAAGCTATGAATTTCAGAAAATTTGAAGAGACCCAAGTTGCGAAAACGCTTGTGCTCCCATTCTATAGGCAGTTTGCAGACAGTGTATGAATGTCTTTCTTTTTAAGGTCCTGTCTGGTTAAAAAAAAAACAATAACAGTACTTACAAGTATAAATTTTCTAATCTCGTGCTGGCTGCCATCCGCCATGTTGGTAACGCAGAATAGCACGTGATAAAACACGTGATAGAAGTGCTGGTGGGAAGAAGGGTTCTCGGACTCAGATCTCTTGATTGATCAGGGGCACCCAACGGCAATTTTCGGGAAAATATCTGTTCGGAAGACGATTTGAGATCTAGAATTTTCGGAGTATTTGTTGTAAAATTTCTTACTTGCCTGCCTCTCCTAGGATTTTCGAACATCTACAAAATGGTATAATTACCTATTTTTAACGGATTTTTACCCTAAAAAAGGCCACCTAGAATTTTCGGGAACCTTTTCCTGGCTGAAATTTTCAAGAAGGTAAGTTTTTATCCCTATAATTTTCGGATCGCTAGACTTTCAGCTAGGAAATGCGAACAGATGAAAAGGTTTTTAGGGGATAAAAATATGCCTATATCCACCGTTTGAATACTAAAATACGTTCAACAATGCTATGTTAAGTGGTTTTGAACTATATCCTCGTTGGGTGCCCCTGATTGATGGCACTTTCTACCAGA
The DNA here is from genome assembly GCA_942486035.1 of Porites lobata. NCBI lineage: Eukaryota > Metazoa > Cnidaria > Anthozoa > Scleractinia > Poritidae > Porites > Porites lobata. The sequence continues at coordinate 6,346,895 of CALNXK010000009.1, read as the reverse complement.
GTTCATATTGTTTTTGCTTTCTTATTTTGATCATAGCAAGTTGAGAGTAGTGTTTAAATTTTAAAAAAATATATATATTGTCCCAATTTGCACAAGCTAGAAAACAACAAGGGGAAGGATTCTGATATTTTGTGACCATTTTTAGCAAAATGAAGTCGTCGTGCGAGTGTCCTATGGAACAAGGGTGTTTCCGAACTTTCCCGGTTATGCAGAATTTCAGTTACTGAACTCGGGTAACCAGCATTTTTTAGCCCTAGGGTCGAGTGTATCAATAGGTGATGAACTTGATATACTGAGATTTTCCCTCGTCCCCGGGATTCATTAAAAGTCTTTCATATCAATGTCGTTTCGTTTAATGGAATGAATACCACTGTAGTCTATTTTTGGAGTCACATGACTAAGATTATTTTGTCAGATTCCATCAAAACCGAGACATGCATTCAACTGTTCTACGTCTACATCGGTTTCAATGGTCTGCTTTCGTAGGAGTGTTTCGTGTGATATATGTCGTCAGCATGGTGAACTATTGAGGATGAGCCGAACTATCACCCTCAATCGGCGACTTTTAGGATGACTAAAAAAGAAAAACTTTCTTTTCACCATTTCATGTTTGCATTCATTCATTGTTTTATGATCTTCTACGCACTTGCGTTTTCACACCCTTTAACTCCAACATTTCTTCCTTCGCAGAAAATCTGCAGGATAATCCTACCAAAGTATGTGCTCATAAAAATGTCAAGCTAGATGTTCAACACATACCAGAAGGTAACTGAATTTACGGTTTTAATGTACTCGCTATTGATATCCTGCAGCTTGTGCTCACCCTCATTCATTATTTTGGAACGGTTTTAATTACCTCTGCATGAATAAGAATGGCCAAGTCTGTTGAAACTTTCAAAAGCACCTCTAAGACATATCACACACATCGTTTTAGTAAGGCTTTTTATCAGTTACTTTTACTTTTAAAAAACCTATTCACAATCTCACAATGCATAATGAAACGTTTATTTGTTCATAAGTAGGTTGTGTATAATCATCCGGGTGATCGTAGTCCTGAATATGACTGTTGTTGACAGTGACTGACTTTTCGACTACCTGTGCGGTAGTCATCTTCAGAGTCAAACTATAGTCCTCAACAACAGTCTTATGCGCCACTTTGGGTTCCGCGGGAGAACCGTTCGAGATGGACAGGAACAGGAAGACCTTAGATAACAATGACCCCAACCAGGTTGTGGTGTCCAGCGGTTTTCGTGAAAACAAGGGTTTGGGTGACATGCTCAGTCTCGCGGGCTCATAAAACCCGGTCTCAGTCATTCTCGGATTTTTATTTCAACATGGTGGCAAATTCGTCCCTCAGAAAAGTCCCACAATGCACTTTAAAAAGCCGTCTCGACCCGGTCTCCCGCGCAACCTTGGGGTTAAAGGAAATCGCTTAAATCGCAATGGATCGGGAAAATAACCACACAGCAAGAAAAAACAAGCAAAGTAAATACGGTAAGCTGTATTTTATTGAAAATTATAGCCAGTATTTATCTACTTGAATCATTTACCTGAATTTCCATACAAATCTTCTATGTTCACGGTCATTTTAAGGATTACACAATATATATGAAACCACATGTATTAATGATTAAACTCTCACACTGAGCTTGGGCGGCCTGTGCTTCACCCGGACGATCATACTCAACCTACTTATTTGTTATTTAGTTATTTTATTTTATCACAGTTTAGTTTTTGGCTGCTAAGGGGAAAGGGAAAGCACTCTCTGACCGAAACGGAGAATCTCGCCACCACGAATTCGCAACTTTCGTAGCTCAAAAAAGTAGTCTTGCTATGGATCTGTTAGGCCTAGTTCAGACGCCGTACTTTTCATGTGACGAACCTAACTGAATAAGTTCGACTTTGGAGCGACACTGGCGCGACATCTGATTAAGACGCGTACCGTGTGTCGAACCTAAGTTAAGTTCGACAAAAGTTCGACAGACTCTGTCGAACTTAACGCTTTTGCCGCACCAAACTAAAACTGCCGTACCAAATTGATTCAGACGCCGCTCTTTTGCCGTACTTAATTCATCAGTTAGGTTTCAGCACATTCGTGGAGCAGCGTCTGAACCAGGCCTTAGTCTCCTCCGCAGCCGCTCACCACTTGGGCGGCTGCGGAGGACACTACAAATCTGTGGCTAGACTTTCTCAGAAAGGTTAAGGTTTAGTAGTATTGATACTGTCGTTGTGCGTCGTGTGTGCTGTGCGTGCGTGTGTGAGTTATTTGTCTATTATTTTTTTAAAAATTGTAATGTCGGTAATGTATGTAAAAATTAATGTTATTATTGTAAGGCAAGAAATTGAAATAAACAGTGATTAAATTACAAAAAAAAATAGACTTTCTCAAAGTCCTTCGCTTCTCATTTCCGGTTGGCAATTGGCCCCGCGCGAAGGATTTATCCCCTGCAGCGCGCCAAATTTACAGGAGGAATTTTCCTCCTGTAGGTTTTATCCAATCACGAACGGTTTTACTGACGCGTCGTCAATCAAACCCGATCACGCCACAAGAAAGGTGACTTGAACTGTTTTGATCCAAATTCACTATAGTCTAGTTTCGAATTAAAAATTGCCGCTGAGTACAAACATTAACGACACATTCATACAGGGTTAGCCTCGACGTAAAGTAAAATATTCAGAAATTCCGGCAAGTAAGTGTTTGAAATTTGAATACACGCAATAGACAGAGTAATGGTCTTTTTCTCGTTCGAATTTGTGAATATATTACTTCAGATAGAGGCTAAGGCTGTAAAAAATGCGTCTTCAGTTCTTTAATTCAGCGGTCATACAGAACTCGAAACTGGACTATTGAACTGTGTATTTTGTGCGGGCTGTTATTTCGATTTCGTTTTATCGCCTGTATTGACCTGTATTCAAATACAAAGCTTCGGTGGGCGTTTTATCTTCCTCCATTTGAGTACTTTACCACGCTCGGATTTTTCTGGCAGCCATGTAGCGAAAAAAGATTACCGACTTGTTTTGTTTTGAGCGCGCGCACAAAGTTTTTGTTTTGTTCTCTTTCCTTTCATGGCGTATGCAAACCTTGCCACGAGCCCGAAACGTCTGGAGACTGAACTCACAAATATCACACGGCACTTTTGTTCATTACCCGTTCTTTGTATTGAACATTCCTTTATGTACTTTCTCTTATCGGAATTTTTTTTCCGTTATTTGTTTGTTTTGACATACTTTGACAGCTCGCGACGATACAAATAGGTCGCACCAAAATGACGTCACTTGATGCGATTTTTTGCAGAGGAAACAAGTCGAGCGCTCGCTCTCTCGCTCCCTTTTGCCGCAGAAAAAATAAAAAATCTACAGCTCGCGCTTCGCGCTAGTGAAAAAACTTGAGCTCGACTTGTAGGCAAGTCTAATCTGTGGGCAATGGATTACTCAGACACGCAAGTGAATAATGTTCCCGTTTTTTGCCGCCAAAAATGCCAGTAGTAGATATGGTAAAATGTACAAGTGAGCCAGTGATTTAACCAGAATCCTTTTGATTGATCAGGTTTAAGTGTCTACGGACCTTACGGATCCTGCCCGCCCATGGCGAAACGACGTATAGAGTGACTTGAGATCACGCCCAATTTGAGCAATTCTCAAACATTCTTAAATCTCCAAGCTAAACGAAAGCCTGAACTCAGCTACGCATTGTGAAAATCAAATAAAACTCAATAAGGTCATTTCATGTCGTAGGCCCTGATACGCTGACCACGTTATCATGCACCAAGGTTTTCCTCTTACTTTTTTCGACTGAAACAAGTCAAAACAAAGACTTCAACCTCGTTCCCAGGTTCTCTTTACCACCGTGGGAACGAGGTTGAGACACCATTATACACACACACTAAGCTCGGCTTTTGTTTTTCTTTCAGATGTCCCTATCTCTGCCATAGAAAAACTGCGAGATCATGATAACCAATTGATGTTATTCTACGTCCAAGACGAACTGGATTTTCCCGAGACAAGTGAAGTGAAAACATGGTACAGCGTTGGACTAGCGTTAAACGTCGATGTTCGATTATTGGATAGGATCGAATCACAACAAAGTGCAAGTCCAATGCACAAACTTATTCAATATTTAAAGACTAAAGGTGAAGGAGAACCTAGCATGAGAGATTTTGTGAACGCACTACTCCAGTGTAAGAGATACGACGTGGCTAAAAACATTTGCAATTGCCCATGGCCATTAACTGAAGCACAACTGGAACGGTAGTCTCCCAAAAAATACAACATGCTTCTAAGGGATCAGGAGAAGAAGAAGCGAAAAATGTAATTTGTGCAAATTAGAATTGACATAAATTACTATATTGCCGGCACGGAACGGAGAACTAGGTTATAGCGTGGCGCGCGAGGGATCGCGGTTAGGGGGTTTAATTTAGTGACCGTTTAGTTGCCCCGCCGCAACTTGGGAGACAGCTGTTAGGAACAGGGGTTGTGTTGGGGTGGGGTGTATTCCGGAGTTAAGGTGACAGTGCGTTTGGCAGCCTACATGCGGAGGCCTCCTTGCCTAGTCCCTAGGCCTCATTATTCCGCGCGGCCGAAGCGTTTCGGGTCACGTGGTCCAAGCGAACATGGAAAGTGAGGCTTTTCCCGCCCGCTCCGTTCGCCTCGGATACGTCACCGAAGTGAATTGACCGAAGGGACTGAGAAAACGTCGTACAGTGACTAGGCAAGACGCCTCACCTCACGTAACAAAGGAAACAGGAAACGTCTGCACGCAGGCTAGTCTTTTGTTAAGTATTTTTTTAAGTTCCTTGATATATGTTGGCCTCGGAGGTATTTAAAACGACCCGAAGATTGGTGTAGAATCGTGCGCGTATACCAACCGCTAGTTCTAGACTACTAGATGAGGAAAAGATCAAGTCAGCCGAGTAAATAATATTACAACTACAAACATTTAATTTCCCTTTTTCTTGCGAGTTATCACAAGAGAGTCGGTGTCGCGTTACAACTTTGTGAGAAATAAAATTCTGAGGTCTGCGAACACTAAATATCATTTTATTTGTACTTTTTCTTCTATAAAATAAATAAACGCGCCTTGCCTTTGATGCATTACTTTTGTTTGGTGTGAATTCATCGATTTAATCGGTTTTTTTTGGCTGTTATTGTGTGACCCCTGTCACTCGTATTATGAAGAGAGTCGCAGCGGTCACACAATAAAAGCCAAAAAACCGACCAAATCGAAAAATTCACACAAAAAAAAAAAAAAAAAATAGGACTACATCAAAGGCAAGTCTCCTTTATTTCTTTTATAGAAAAAAAGCGAAGGAACGCGTGACGCACCCCTAAGAATGTCTGCGGAGGAGGCTACACCGACTTAGAAGTGTTTGTAATACCTAAGTGTTGTCCAAAAACAAGCAAGTTTGTGTAGTAAGGTTAACGTGGGCAGCCGCAGCTAGTTATGTGATCGAGTGATAACAGAGATGAGGGCCCCGTGTGGTGTGCTAGACAACGCACGTTTACACGTAAACGTTACTGGTGGGTCCACTGGATTTTTTTGCGGGGATGCCTCCCAAGTCTGAGCATCAACTACGCCGCCATGAGTAAAGATATGGGAAAAAGATTACCACGACTGTATTATATAAAGATGAAAATTTCTTATGATCTGGGTTTTATTGCAATCGGAGTAGCCATAGCAACGTAACGACGCCATTACGTTTTTTATTTATCTTTGTGTTTCTCTGCACCAAGAGTTTTTTTAAGAAATCTTAATAGGTGGCATGAGCAATACAGAGTGTGTGCGTGTACAATACTGTTCTTAAGATCTCGTAAACACTTAAGCTCAACCGGATATAAGTACCTCCACTCTCTCTCTCTCCCTGCACCCTAATATCAAAGCCCACGCAAACCCCTTACGATGTGATATAAGCCTAGCCTTCCTTACTCGGGGATTCGTCACGCGTGACGAAGCCCTAAGAACGTCTGCGTGGAAGGCTAGTATATGCCCAGACCTTAAAATTGAGTCCTACCATAACGACGAACCTGCAGGGTGGGCGGAAAAATCAGTTGTGGAAATCTGGTGGGGTTCTTGTTCCATGTACCCCTTTCTTTCATTTCAGTTTCAAGCAAACTAGGCCCCGTCCACACGTATTAGGATATTTTTGAAAACGGAGATTTTTTCCTCCGTTTTCAAATTAAAATATACTCATCAACAGAGCATGCGTAATGCTAGTCGTAAATGACGCATGACATCACCGTATTCGAAAACTTCCGTTTTCGTCCGTCCACACGTAAACGAGAAGCCAGCACCAGGGGCGTAGCCAGCTTTTTGACACTCTGTTGTTGGCCTGTTCCCTAAATGTAGCGTCTAAGGGACCGGATAATTCTTTGCAGCAGAATTTTTCTTTTACACAGCCCGATCTTCGAACAGATCTTTGTTCTTTCTATTTCCGTCAATTGTATTCGTTGCTCTTCGATAAATCTTGAATTACCGACCTCAGTAGCAATCATGAAAAGGGCCTTCCTTCAATGATACATGTTACAACCGACCTATCTAATAGGGAAAAAAAAGTTCAGCGTCAGTTTCCTTTCTTAGAAACTGTCAGCCTTAAGGTACGTCTGAATTTAACCTGAGACCAGGCTCTATTTTCGTTTCGCTTGACAAATTGGGCCTGATCTCAGGTTAGTCTGAATTCGAGGGTATGACCTTACCAAGCAGTTGATTGAAGCCCGGAATATTCATCTTCATGCGCCAATCTGTTGGTGCCCATTTTCCGAGAGTCTCTCGAAAGCAGTCCATTAAGGCGATCTTACATCGAATAGCAGTTGGTTTTGAAGCTCCTCATTCTGTACTGGTGAGGAAACAACGCAGACCTGATACTGTGGGGGGATTTTTGCCGGATTTTAAGATATTTCAGCAAAGCGTCACAGGGTGCACTACAGTATAATCCAATCGTGTGCCGCCTTCAGGTCCACAAAGCTATGAACAATAATTCCATGCATATACTTTGAATAGGGTGGCAATTTTATTTAACTCTCTGGCGTTTTTACCTAATGACCGCAGTCCACGTGTATTGAGGCAAGTGTTGCTCGTAGTAAGCCATCGAGTTGGTACTTGCAGAAGCGTCCAGTTCTATCAGGAACAAAACATACTTCAAAAACCGTTCAGACGTCACATATTTAAATGTTCAGCATGTATATTTTTTATGTTCTTTGCACTTGCTATTCTTTGGTCGCTTTGAACCCTGGCTTGATTTCCGACCAGTACGTTACCTACGTGTCAATAGTAAGCTATTCCTCTGGGAGTAATATGTGTGGATAGTTCTCTGGATGGTGTTACGTATCCATGGGGACCAAAAAGTCAGGGGAAGTGCTCTTCTAATTTGGGAGCCGCTTTAAGTGGCGCACTTGACCGTCCCAAAGATGTGTATTGTTTCATCAGTCTTAACTCGTTTCCCGCTTTCCGTTGCTCGCTTGCAAGGTTTAGTTGGTCTGCCTTCAGTGCCTTGATTTAATAACAAGCGTTCTTCAAATGATTACTGAGTTTTTTGCCATGCTGAGCCAGAACCTTTCTTCTCGCAAGGTCTCATTCATTGAGGTAGTTGGTGAGTTCTTCACATTCTTGCTTGGCCCAGGCCTTGTCGACATTGGCCTTTCTTCTGGAAGGAATTGTTTGCTTAGAGATAGAGGCTTGTGGAAACGATTTCGGACAAAATCCTCAACTTCATTTACCTGCTAAGAGCTTGGTTCAGATGCCATGAGCTAATCAAGTTTAGCATTATGACCTGTGTTGGCGCATCGTCTCTGAGATATAATATCACATAACATCTCAGCATGTAGATTCTAGTAGAAACTAGTTTCTTGATAAAAATGCACTCGCTCTTCCTCGAAGATCACGCTTCCATCAGGCGACAATGCGATGGCTGGATTCAATCATCATCCTCATGGGTATGCGTAAGTGCAAGTCCACCCGGGCGATCTTCTTTCATCGTTGACCTCAAGTAAATTTTTAGTCTTCTCAAAGGACTCTCACTGTAATACCTCTCTGCAGATGACTGCAAAAGTTAGAAGTGCTGCCCCACACTAAATGTTGGAACTCTTGTGGACGACAATACAGTAGTTACGTTTCTGGAGTTGTCAAATACCTTCGAATTCTGAACTCACAAGTATATCACTAAGGAAAGTTTAATTTTCGACTTTATAAGAATAGTAAAAAGTAAGTCAGGCAGGCAGAAGAAATCGTAGGCCCGGGCCTACGGGCTTATAGGCTGGCTACGCCCCTGAGCATTTTCAAAAATCTTCACTCTGGAGAGAGTTTTTGAAAAGACGCGTTTTCGGTGACCGTTTTCACCGCATACCTGTGGACGGTAGGCCAAACCGTAGAAAAAAAATCTCCGTTTTCAAACGAAAAACGGAATACGTGTGCACGGGGCCTTTTCCATACTTTTCCAGTATTCAAATGCTACCAAGACTCCGTTCACATGACGTCTCATGCAGATTATAGGGAAAGTGAAAGTACTTATTCAATACATTACTTTCGTTTTCAGGAGCACGTAGAGCGATTTCTTCTTTTGACCTTTGTCCTGCGGCATCCTGGGTGGGGTACTCTCTTACAAGAGGCTATTGGGGATGTGCCCCTTGATTGGGTCGGATTTTCACGACTGGAGTGACTATAATGGGGTCGCATTTTCAATAGAGTTACTAGAATGAGGTCGCAAATTTTCGGGTTTTGGGGGTCAGTAAGGATTCAAAATGGGAAGAAAAAATTAGAAAGTTGTTGTTTATTAAATTTAACAATAAGCTTGTATTGACCGCATTACATTACGCCGCTTGAAACCACATTGATAAGGTAGATGTATAAATGGAAAGTGACTAAGTTGTGATCGCGAAAATTACATTTTCCAAAAAGTGATGGGGTCTATAATTGGCCAAAAAATAGACTATAATGGGTTAGGGGCCCTGAGAGGCCAGCAGCACATACCCAGCAAACATTAACCCAAGTACCCCCTGGGTGCGGCATATATTTACATTCAGTTCTACTAAATAAAATGATGACTGATACATTAACGTCCATCGCAGATTTTGTTTAACTTAACCTTATAGGCGACACCTGTGAAGGCGACAGATTTCCGAGCCTGGCGATGAAGCAAGAGAGCGAGTGTTTTAATTTAGAAATTGTTCTCTCATGGCCTCAAAAAGAGTATTAAGATCCAAGGGTAATCGTCCGCCAAAGTTGTGTTTTTTGTGTCCTCATCCGGGAAACTTGAGAAGCCCCATGATCTTAGTTAGTAAAGAAGTGAAATGGTTATGAAGCCGGTTAAACTTCTATGTTATATATATTTTTGCAAGCTTTTTTGGACTTGACCATGCACCACAGTCAGTAACATTCCTTTCATTTTGAACTTACAAAAACGTCGCATTAATTTATTCAGCCCAATTTTTTGTCAACAAAAAATGTGTACGTTCAGGGAGCTCCAGAAATAAACTGTAGCACTTTTGTTTCCAAGCCAGTCATAACCAGTCTCCTCTATGGTTCACCAAATGTTGTGAACTGATATTCGCCATACCTCTTTAGTTGTACACCGATCAGTTTGCTGACAAGAACAGCAATAATAAATAAGATCAAACCAATAAATTTCAGGCCGACAGTAAAGCAAAGCCCAACTAAATTCTACAAAAAACTGAGTGAAAGTTCGATCATATTTACGGTCGCTCCTTGTGACCAAGAGAGAGTGGACAGTGCTCAACCGAGGTCAAACGTTTGAACCTTTTTTATGTAGTGGAATTTAGTTCGATATTAAGAGGAAAAATGTACAAGGATGTTTTAAAGAATTATTCCATTAAACTATCTCAATTTGCTTTTTTCTCCAAGAAATGAGCTTTTTCCGTTTAAATCACTTCTCGCCCGAGTGAACTTGATAAATGCCGCGAGAAGTAACACCACTTTCAGTTTTCAAACACCCAGAACGCTTTAGAAGACTTTCCAAGGAAAACGTTTAGTAAATTAACAGCGTGTGGAGTGAAAGTAACAACCTTAGGTTTCAAGTACTTTGCTTAACTGTTGCAAATTTCTCTCGTGTTGACGCAGTGAAAGGCAGCGCACAGGCCTTCCTTTCCAACACGCTGACCCGCCGAGCACACAGAAAACGCTTGCACTGAAGACTAGTTCACCCACGTATCATGGGCGCAAGTATAACCAAAATAAACAGGGTGGGAGACACGGAAATTAAGGGTTTAGCAACGGGACGTGACCACGCGATCATGAGTCATTGACACAGTGAAGACACAGAAAAAATGTTGAAAAAGGAACTTGAGTACGTCACGTTCACGCGACTATTATAATTCAACATACGCCGCATCATAAAGAAACAGGAAAAACAAGTACTGAAATCATTAACACATTTTAACGAAGAGAACTGCATCAAAAGCTTTGTATTGTCCAAGAAAAAAGGTGAAGGAGGATTCGCTCTGAGTAGCTTTAACTGAAGAGGTACGTAACGATTTTTTTTAACCGGTTTTAAAACATTTAACAGTAAAAAAATCCAGTTTCGGTCTGAGCTCAGGCATACCGGTGAGTGAAACGCAAAAACGCGAGTGACAGTGGACGGTCGAAAAGTTTAGAAACAATGCTAGATAATGAAAAGATACGCCAGCTCAATATTCATCTCTTGGTTTCCATCACCAGCACCGTCCGGCATCTTGAGAACGATTTGTTTGTGCCTCGGATGAGTGCGGCTTTTTATTATTCCATCTTCGTTTCGATTCGCTGTGGTAGAGCTTTAGTATCGTCGGAGCTAGGTGGCCTGGTTGTAGTAAACGTCCCTATACAGGTACATGAAAACTATTTCAAAGAGTGGCTAAGGACGAGGAGAAAAGAAGTGGACTTCTAAAACTCATTAATAGTTCATAAAGAAAATACAAAGGAAATCAACGCTTAATGAGTGTTTGGAAATCAGATGAAAAAGTCCTATGACAATATCAAACACCTCAAAGTCCTTCAAAAATGACTACGCTGCGAGTCGTATTCTTCAACTCTCTTCTCAGCGTTTAATCTTAATTAGTACTGTAAAACACACAACGTTTGGCAAATGTTTCAAAGCTTGACAGTGTTCTTTGGGATTGATAATCACTCGCTCATACCTTGTAGAACCAATCATTATTGAATTGTTTTGACAAAGGCTATTTTGTGCATCGGCGAATGTATCTTCCTAATGTTGAACTCGACCTCGTCACGGCGAAGGCGCTGAAGAGTTAGGTAATCTAGAATACCACATCTTTCCGTCTTCCTGACCTTATTAACGATCACGAGAACAACACGACACAAATCACTTCAGATAAACTAAAAAACACAGTATAAAAATTAAAAGCAACTTATTTCTTTTTTTACTCTTCTTCATAATAAGCTAAAAATATATTACCCTTGGAGTGCTTGACCTTCAGTATTCTTGCCCGAGAAGGGACGTGGAAAACTACAAGCGTTAAGAGTGCACAACCACTTATCGATGTGACAAGTTACAAGCCCACGCTGACCTTGGCCGGTCATCCAAGGAGAGATGGGCGAGGAGCGCGTGACGAAGCTCTGCGCCGTAGGTTGGTTAGCTGAGACTGATACGGTCAATCGGATTCCATCAGCTGGCTTTCTGATTGGTCAGCTTACAACATTTTTAACAGAATCTTTTTAGTTCCCATGTTTCATAAAAAATCATTCATAAAATACAGCGAATCCCTTGTTATGTATTTGATATAGTCACTTTTTCGTCTCATTTCTGATATTGATTGAAAAAAAGATAGGTTCTATTTATTTCCTCCAATATCCCAAACTTGTATCATGTTTTCCGGAAATTACTTTAAGCCTCCAGATTCCCGTTAGAACTTCGATTTTCTAAACTGGCCTTGTTAGAGTTGTCACCTTCCGTA
>CALNXK010000009.1:6227500-6330000 GCA_942486035.1 Porites lobata | reverse complement strand
TTCAATGACCCTGAAGGAGGATTCTGACATCGAAGTTGAGATTTGAAAGAACAATGTGGATCTGGATAGTCACTGCTATTTATATACTCTCTTGAGACCTCTTGATATTTTGGCCGAAAGCCGTCTAATAGTTTAAATAAGCTTGCTACAGTTATGACAATAAACGCCTCTCTCCTTGAACCGCCTGCTACCCATTAAACACCCCCCTTAGACCCCTGGAATAAAATAGGCGCTCCGATCGTCCATCAGATTATTTTCGTTAGACACCTCTACGAGAGTACAGTATAAGAGTTAATCAAAGACCAAGTCATAGAGATACAATTATCAAGAAGTCATTCCCGATCAGGAGTACAAATCGTTGTACTATCAATCTCTGAAAGGGTGAAAGAAGATTCGCTCTGAGTGTAAGCCGGCTTTAAGCTTTTCTTAATAACATTTCAAAGAATCGATTCCTCAGTTTTGACCGAACTGAATGACCGCTGAATCACAACGGTAAGTCAAGTCAATCAAATGTGCAAATGCGAGGTACAGACGCAGGTTATAAGCAAACGTGCAGTTTTGTGTCGAATTTAAAAACGATGGGTGACGTGTACTTGATATTACAAAGTTAGCTTAACGCACTCGCTTTGTTCGATGTTGCATCAGATCAATAGCAATATTAACTGTTAATTTACTGGACCCTACAAAGTCCTGAAAGCCATAGGCTTCTCGTGAACAACTTTTTCAGCTTTGCTTCACTATTAAGTCTTTGTCAGTTCAATAATTTTTCACAGTAACGAAATAAACCCTGGAATAAACGTCTGCGTGGAAGGCTAACGGACTGCCTGAATTTTCGACTACTTCACCATTTTGTGTTGTGAATCACCACCTTAGCGACTTTTGTTGCTATGAGAAAATTTTCCAACTGAATAAAATTAAGTTTTAAAAATAATTCTTCAAAATGTTCTGCTTAGGTACGGACCATTAGAAAAGTTATGGGGGGGGAGGGGAATTTTCGAGCTGCAAGAATTTTTTTTCGTTATCAAATTCTTTGCATGAATTTTGTTTAGGCCATTGCATGAATATTTTTCAGGGTTAATTGGCGTGCATGAATTTTTTTCATTTAATTTTCCCTTGCGCGAATATTTTTTTTGTACCTCGCCCCCCCCCCATAAGTTTTCTAATGGTCCGTCCCTTACAATCAAATGAAAAGGAAACAGTGAAGTCATTTCCGACGCATTGTCACCATCTGAGCGCCACGGCCAATATACGGAAACTGTTTACGTCATAATAACCGCAAAATAAGAGATCATCGGATTCCAAAGTATGAGTGAAACAAAATGATGTAAAACATAAACAGATCGAAAGACTTTTCTAGAGACCAGAGCTAATAAAAAAAAATTTAGAGATGGGAACAGCTATCAGTAAAATTTCAGTGCTCAAATTTAAAGAAAGGGAATAAAACGATCACGTGATTATGTTAAAGTATGACGTAATTTTATACACAGATCAGTGTTAAAATTTTCGAAAAGTTAGCTGTGTCTCAAACTTATAGCGGGAGAAAGCACGGCATACCTTAAAAAACGTATGAGGTCTTCATTTAATTAGCGTTTGTGCACCAAGATACTCGATAATCGCCCACACCAACGGTTCTTGTGTAATTTCTCAACAACTGAAACGGAAACGGAGATAATAGCGGTCGATCATTTTTGCTGAGCAAACAAATTTCACGAGATCTCTATTATATGCTAATGTTCTTTTGACCGAAAGGCACAAACGTATCGTATTACAAGAACTTCAAGAAAGTCGAGGTGCAATTATTTTAAAACACTATAGTGAGTTCCTTTCCGTTCACAGAATTTTCCTGCTTGGCCGGTAATCACCCCGCCATCATCTGCCATTTGTCTTCAAGGTAAGAAACTTCGAAAGATGGCGTTATCTACGCAAAGTTTGTTTGGTGCTTGTACATATATATGTAGAAACAATAATAACATCTGCATATAAACGAATTTAATAAATCCGTACATTTAGTCTATACACAAGATCTTAAAATTCGTAAAATGGTTGCAAACAAGGGAACTATGTGTGTCGATCCTTGGTCTACCATATTCACGGCTCAAATGCGGAAAGTTTAATCCTGAATTATTAAAGACCTTGCCAATTTTTGGCTTCTTAACTTTCACCGCATTTTCAAAACTTTTGTTTTGCTTGTGTGACTCATGTGTTTGGCTCTAACATTACCCATGTGCATGAGTACTTTTCGTTAAAAAATGATCCTCACGCCGTGTGGAATCTCGCATGTTAACTTTCGGTAAATGCTATTATTCTGTAATTAACAAGACACCGTATAATATATATGACAAAAATATGCCGCAGAGCAATTTTGCTCGGCTCCCCATCCGCTGAGATAGCTTGCTCACAGGATGGACAAAGATTAATTTAGTTAAATAAAAGAGAATTAATACAGCTATTATCACATTGCATTTATTATGAATCATGTAAGAGCCCTCAACAGCATAACTTCGACGGAAGTTTGAGGAAAGTAAAGTTAATTGCCTTGTCCAGGAACTCAAGAAAGTTAAGTAATGTTCTTTTTTTACAGATGGGGGGACTTCAGCAAGCTTTTCTGCTAACGACAATTTTGGTAACTCTATTAAAGACAACAGAAAGTTGTTCAACAAAGGAGTTCACACTCTATGACCCAAACAATCCAGATGCACAAGAAACTTGCAAAAGATGTCAAACATGTCCACCTGGACAAGGGCTCGAAAAACAATGTGGATCCAGAGTTCCATACGGAACATCTACAGGATGCAAGCCTTGTGTGTACAGTGAGACATATAGTGATAAAAATGACACTTCCCACTGTAAACCTTGCAATCAGTGTGGATTTAAAATTGAGCTACAGAAATGCACCCCTTGGCAAAACAGTAGGTGTGCACCTACATGTAGGTCAGGGTATATCATGGATCCTGTTGTTGATGAATGTAAAGTTGTACCTGAAAATAAAACAGCTACTGCAATCCCTGCTTCAAGAAATTCAACCAATGAGCCTTCAGATATGATGGCGTCTTCAGATACAAAGTCTCCCAGCACTACTTCACCCACAGTCAGCACGTCTGGAATTACCGCTAGCAATTCAACCTCAGCAGATTCCAGCACTAGGGTGAGGTCTACACCACTGGAAGACAATCAATCAACAGATCAAGAATCTAAAGATTTCAAGGAAATAAAAATCATTGTAGGATGTACATGTGGAGCAGCCTTCACTGTCATCATCATTCTTGCTGCATTTGGGATAAAGAAATACAGAGGCAAATCGAATATCCAGAACTTTGAGCATCATGATAAATCAGGTATTAACTATGGATTTAAACTAAAGGTAGTTTTAAGTAAATAGAGACATCAAAACAGCTGACAGCCCAGTTTCCATAAATTAAAATTAAAAAAGAAGCAAAAACTAAGAAACTTCACTAATAACTTTGCATAAAAAAACTATTGATGATCAATCAATAAAGTTACTGGAATATATCAAATCAGTGATTATTAACACTTATTAAAAAATGCTATGCAGTTTGTTAAACTTTCAAATCAATTTCTTACAGGTACCAAACTACCAATGAAAGAACAGCTTCCACCCATGAGCAGATCACCTAGGAAATATCATAGTCAAGGTATTGATAATACATACTGGAAGTATCATTTTACCTTCATAATTTTCCTTGCTGGACAAAAATAACACCTGCATAAGACTGGTAATTAATGAATATTTGTTGAGTGGGGTTAAAGTATACACTTAAATGGCAAAAATTTGAATAATCAGAAGCCAGAGGAAAATTTTGAATTACTAATCAAATAAAACAGTTTAAAAACTGGACAACAATAGGATGAAAGCCTTCAGTTTCAGCAAGTGTATCAGGAAAACGTTTTTGCTGCAACAGTTAATATGCCAGCAAAAACTGAGTCAACCTTGTTTATTTTTAAAATAATTTAAAAATGCAAAACCAAATAATGCAACCCAGGCTGATTTTTAATTGATGAGTCTCAAAGAGGCAAGAAAACAAAAAAATAAAAATTTCTTTTTAATTAATGTGGATTCAATTGATTCACTTATTAAACATAGTGACTGCACCAATTAACACATATTTGATAAATTTTTATTACACTCGGTATCACAGAACATGACAACAGATTAGTTATGTTTTCTTAATTCCTTTAAGTTATACAATATTCTCTGTCTGTCTCTCAATATACTCTGTCTCTCTGTTTTTTCTTTCCCCGCCGCTTTCTTGTTGCATGAAATATTTCTTTTATCTGGTAAACAGCTTGTGACAAAACAAGAACACCACTGCTTGGAGATCAGAGTAATACAAACTCCAATGCCTCTTCATCTGGTGAGCATAAGAAGTTTAATTCATTTTAAACCCTGAACAATCATCAAATCATGAATGGTATTTTACGGTTTTCACTTTAAGTATAGTGTTTTACAGGGGCACCCAACAATGGTAATCCTCCTAGTAAATACATTGAAAACACATTTTAGGCTATCCAGAGTACTTTTAGATAGCTAGAAATGTATTCTAAGCAGCGCTATAAATTTTTTATCTGTTCAGTCATGCTAGGACAATTTGAGTCTTTCCAAAATTACAAGTAAGGGCTCCAATATTGTTTTTCCCAAAATTTTAGGCGGAATTTAAAGTATTACAAACGTAAGAGTTTTTCTGATCCCCTCTCTATTGCATTTTCAAATCCGAAAATTTTAGGTTTCCTTTTTCTAAGAAAAATAACTTAACCTAGAGAGTGAAATGTGCAAAATTAGACTTTAGAAAATCGTACGGAATTAATAGATAAGCTTTGAAAATTGTAAATGAATGGAGTAGTCTTCAAGAAATTTTTTGGCTTCCTCCCGCTATAGAAAACTCTAGGCAATTTTTTTGTTTTTCTGAACAGATATTTTACAGAAAATTGTCGGCTGGTGTCCCAGGTTTTACTGACTAATGAGACCCTGTTAGGTTAAAATTCCTGCAAGGAACATGCAGCCTTGAAACAGCAACAGAAGACTTGATGAAATGGTGAAAACAACATAAAGATGGGTTAAATATGGACAATTACAAGGCCTACTCCTCAAAAAGCAAAACTTTCAGTTGTGTTTGAAATTCAGACTAGGGACATCCGTACCCCCATAAGAGGGCTCACTAAAAATCAGTAAATAGAGAATACTTCATGGAAAGTGCTGGTGTACGGCATTTACACACGAGTTGTTGACGTATCAGAAATCAAACGAGTGAGCGCAGCGAACGAGTAAGATTTCTGATACAAAAACAAAGAGTGCGTAAGTACCATACAAAGCACTTTCCGTGTGGTATTGTGTTTATTATATACATACTGAGACATTCATCATTTTGGCGGCCTTTTTATTTTAAATATTTCAAAAATGCTAAAATTTGCCGCTACACACTTACCGTAAAATGACAACGAAAACGAAGTATCAGCTTTTTAGTAAAAACGTTTGTTAAAAACATAAATGACAGTAAGGATATGAGGTATATTCAACAACTATAAGTAATCTTAACTGTTTGCTCTCAATGCACAATTGAAAATGAGTGAATTTAAGTAAAAAGGCAAAGTAGCTCCGACAAAAAGCACAACAAAAGCTTACGTCTCGTTCTGTTTTTCCCTTTCCGCTGTTGTTTCGCCGGCTCTCTACCTTTTTATTCATCAACAGTGAAACCAACGAAACTATTCCACTCCATTTCCGAAATGTTTTTCACTTTTTTAGCGAGAAAAACTCTTTGAGTAAAACTTTTCTCATTGAATGTGTGCAAAGCGGTGCTGCAAGCTGCAATGAAAGGCGGGAATTTTGGCACGAGACTCACACACCTCTGTGGCTTCTGATTGGACTTATCATTTTTCTCACCCATGAAAAAACATCGTTCGCGATCCTGATTGGACGTATCATTTTTTTTCACTTGTGAAAACCATCATTCGCCCCTCTGATTGGCTAGAACTAATTTGCGTCCGAAAATTTACGACATAGCTTTTTGGTGAGTATTTCTCAGTATGTATATAATAAAAATCCTTTCTTTCCTCTCATTAACACCATTTCACCTTGAGCAATCTGACACTAAAGTTCATTTTTATGTTTCCCTCTAGCAGCTAATCCTTAGTGTCTGTAACAATCCAGTGGCAGATCTAGGGGAGGACCCCCTCATTTTTAGACCAAACTGAGCCCTCCCCCCACTCCCTCTTATCTGAAGGTCTGGATCTGCCACTGCAATTATTAGTCTACACTGCTAGTGTCGTCCAGTATCTAGCTTTTCAAGTGATGTGTCTGGCTCACCACTAGACAGGCACTACACTCGTTGATAGTGGAAAAAAGGGCAAATGTTAGGGATGGGTTCAAACAGGGAAATGGACCAAGGAACTGAGGAGGAGAAGTAGTGCCCCCCTTTCCCCTCATCTCAATCCTCACTTTGTTCACTGATTTTTTTGCACTCTTTACCCTGATATTTGCTTTTTTCTTCACTGGGGTGCCTGGTCCCAGACACTTAGACTGCACCATGAGCTGGCAGCTAAATCCTGGGATTTGCCTGTTAGAGTATACAGGCTTTTTATTATATAACTGGCTTCATGAGTAGCTAAGGCAAGGCAAACTTAATTCTGTGTTGGAATTAACAAAAGAGCTACAATTTTCCATGGTCTGTACTCTTAAAAATGACGTCAAAATGTTCAAAACTCAAGTGGAACCACAAACCACAGGGGCGAGTGGTTTCACTGCAATGTTTTGAACATAATTTTTTGACATCATTTCTATGGGCAAAGGGTACAGAGCATGGAAAATTGTTGTTGATTTGTTATTTACTACAATGTAGTTTCAACATCAATTTCTGTTGAATTTCCTCGAAAATCGGGCGTGTGAGAAAGAAAAAAAATGAAGACAATTAAATTGCGTCACCACCATTTTCATAGACTACGAGTAGTCCCCCATTTTTCCTCAGGGATAGTAGAGCGAGCGAAACGCGAGCGCGCGTGAAAATCACCCCACGAGAGAAAAGGCGACACGCGGCGGGGAGAGAGAAAAATGAGGGACTACAGACAAAGCCCAAGCTTTTGACCCTTCGCGGCCGACTGATTTCGGAGTGTGAAGTTCGTATCCCCTTCCAAATCAATTAAGCGCATCCAATGGCATTCCTTCCCTCATTGGGCTGTCATTGCTCTTGTCATCGGTAAACTGCGGGGGATACTTATTGCAAGCAAAAGAAAACTCAGATACTAATTTTCATGACGGTTGTTTCGCGTGAAGAACTTGATAGTGTAGGCAACACACGACTTTTACTCGTGCAAAAATGCTGCTTGTTCCAATGAATTTTTTTTTCTGACGGATAGATTATGCTCTGGAGGAAAACGTTTTGACTGAGCAAATGTGATTTTTGCCGCTTATTTCATAATGAGAGGTCGTGACACGTATATTAATTTTCTGTGGTTATTGTTTATGGTCGGCATGATTTGCCCACTAATGCAAGAGCATTTTATTTCACTTCTTTTGAAAAGTAAAGCTCTTCAATGCAATGGGTCTGGGGTTGTTTAATTTTTCCGGCGATTGCCTCCAGGATCTGAATAATTTTAAGCGATTATCTTTTTGGCCGTGAATGTGTCGGTTTCCTGCAATGTTTTGTCACGCTGGGCCCAGCTCGTTAGCGTTTTTAGCAGGACGGATAGCGATATCCAAATCTCGAAGAATGGATTGCAGCTTAAACTAAAACTAAATCAACTATAGAGAACTGCGATGTGACTCAGTCATGACTGCTCATGAATTTTAACTGCCGCTTGTTTTTCTGGAGATAATGTGAGTATTTGGACTGGAGTGCGTAGTTCCTCCCTTGGTGACAACTTTTGAATAAGTGACTGTTCTGTTATTCAATTCCCACTTTGTGATCAGACAAGACCATGGTTTCGGTTCTCCACGCGAACCTCATCAGTTGCTGGGTTGGCTTTCCTCTTAGTTGCTTCTACAAGAGCAACTCTGACTAGTTATTTGTTCTTTGCTGTTATTATTTCTGCTCTAGTTATTTGTTCTGTAAATTGAGATTATGTCGAGTGTTGATAGCGGCTGGCGCGTTTTTGACAGATGTTGACAGATTTCCATGGAAGAGCCAATCAGAGTTTTGCGTTGTGAGAGCAACGCATTAGTTCAAAAGCTTGGGCTTTGTCTGTAGTCCCTCATTTTTCTCTCTCCCCGCCGCGTGTCGCCTTTTCTCGCGTGGGTTGATTTTCACGCGCGCTCGCGTTTTGCTCGCTCTACTATCCCTGAGGAAAAATGGGGGACTACTCGTAGTCTACCATTTTCATGGTTTGTACTCTTATCGAACATATAGCTCTCGACCAATCAGCACGCAAGGCGACAAATCACTCAGTCATGGTAAAATTAAAATAAATAAGAGTTTGTGCTTAATAATTGTGGATCATGGTTTGAATGCATGGTGCCCAGCCTAGAATTTTATAGAGTTGCAAAATGCAAAGACTCTGCAAACAAAGCTGCAAATTCCTAGGTACTGATGGAAAAGCGTACAAATCACAAAATCAACCCTACTGAGCCAGAAACAAAAGCAAGCTATGGGAAGCCGAAAACTCGCTTTTCTTACATTTTGAGTCATTTGAACAAGAAAACCGACCGTGATTCAAGCTACAAATTTAGTGCAATTTCAAGAAACCCAAATTGCGAATACGGCTGTACTGTGCTCCCCAGGTGCTCCCACTCTATACAGTAGATAAACAGTATGTATAAACGTGTTTCTTTTTAAGGTCATGTCTGGTTACATAAAACAATATCAATACTCACATATTTACCATAATTTTTAAAAAAGGCATGTTGGTTCGTCCTACAAGTCGCCATGTAACGCAAAACAGTACGTGATGTAACACGTGATAAAAGTGGCGTCAGGAACAAGGGAGGGGAGTCCAGGGGACTCGCCGCAACGAAACGGAGTGGGAGCCGTGTAAATCGGCTATTGTACGCAAGTGTTCATTGAAACTCTTCCATATTTCAGTGTAATTCCATTTTAACTGAAGAAACCTCGTTGTGGTCTGTTTTTACAGTCACACAACTGAGGTGATTTCTTTCAGGTTCCCTTTTTATTTCCACCACAAAACTAAGACATAAAACTTTCTTTTCATTTTTGTATCCATTATTGTTTTGTGCACTTACGTTAACTGCAATATTTCTTCCTTTGCAGAAAACCTGCAGGGTAATATAACCAATGAAGAATGTGCTCACAAAAATGGCAAGCTAGATGTTCAACAAATACCAGAAGGTATAACAAAATTTAGCAGTTATTGAGATCCGACGTGCTCACTCTACCCTGGGTTCCAGAGGATTTTTTTTCTTATCGCTTTGCGCCTCGTTAACGCGGCTTCGCCGCGAACCATCAGTGTCCATAAGAAAAAAATATCCTCTGGAACCCAGGGTATGCTCACTCATTTTCATTTTGTTTAATTTTTTATAGAGTTTTGGATTTCTTAGAGGTAATCATTATTGCTCACGGCACAATGTACTGAGGACTTAAATGCTGAAGTCCCTGTATTAAATGCGCCTCAGTTAAGTTAATTCTTCTGATAACCTTGCAGCTCCGCTGCTCCAGGTGACTTCAACCCTTGACTGAATGAAGGGGAACCGACATCGCTTTCTCACCTACCTGCGTAACCTGCGATCAGGCGATTTATTATTATTATTATTATTATTATTATTATTATTATTATTATTATTGTTGTTATTATTATTATTATTATTATTATTATTATTGTTGTTATTATTATTATTATTATTATTATTATTATTATTATTGTTGTTATTATTATTATTATTATTATTATTATTATTATTATTTTTAAAAAAATCGCCTGATCGCAGTTTACTACCTGCGCGGCTTTCGTCGCTTAAAAAAGTCGACTTGTGGGCCTTGGATTAGGTCTACTGAGAAGCCCTCACCGTTTGCGTTTTTGCGTCCAAAAATGTCGGAGGTGGACACTTAACTACTAAGCCAGTGATGCAACCAGGGTGTTTTTGAGGCCCCGTTCACAGGTATCCGGATATTTGTGAAAACATATATTTTTCCAGTCATTTGCAAGTCTCTGCATGAAGCCATGTATTAGCAAAAAATATATATATTCGCAGGTTACTACCTGCGCGGCTTTCGTCGCTTAAAAAAGTCGACTTGTGGGCCTTGGATTAGGTCTACTGAGAAGCCCTCACTGTTTGCGTTTTTGCGTCCAAAAATGTCGGTTGTGGACACTTTACTACTAAGCCAGTGATGCAACCAGGATGTTTTTGAGGCCCCGTTTACACGTATCCGGATATTTGTGAAAACATATATTTTTCCAGTCATTTGCAAGTCTCTGAAGCCATGTATTAGCAAAAAATATATATATTCGCAGGTTACTACCTGCGCGGCTTTCGTCGCTTAAAAAAGTCGACTTGTGGGCCTTGGATTAGGTCTACTGAGAAGCCCTCACTGTTTGCGTTTTTGCGTCCAAAAATGTCGGTGGTGGACACTTTACTACTAAGCCAGTGATGCAACCAGGATGCTTTTGAGGCCCCGTTTACACGTATCCGGATATTTGTGAAAACATATATTTTTCCAGTCATTTGCAAGTCTCTGAAGCCATGTATTAGCAAAAAATATATATATTCCCAACTGACAAATCAGCCTTGCTTCTTTCTGTTGTTCGATATTTTTACTCCGTTTTCCAAAAAGGATGCATCCATACGTAGCGTACTCGAATTGTTTTCGCCCATTTTCAAGAAAAAGCAAAAACGATGCAAATACGATAGCGTCAGGATAGCGTCCCTTACAGAGCGAGCGTGGTATGGATGTAGGACATCATCGTATCCCGGAAACCTCTGTTTTCGTTCGTCCACACGAAACGCCAATCAAGCGTTTTCAAAATCTGCGATTTTGGTGCCCGAAAACGCCGTTTGCATGGAGACGGAAGGCTAAAAGGAAGAAAAAAATTCTTTAAAAAAACGAGTGATAGAATCACCGTAATAGAGTCTGTGGACCTTGCGGTCCCTGCCCCGGAAATGGCAAAAAGTCACCCTCGTATGACTTTGAAATGAAAACGCGCGCACAAAACAGAAACAAACGAACGGAAATAGAGCGATTTGATTGGTTTATCGAACGGATACAAACGCGCGAAATCAATCGATACTTTCGCTTTGACGGCAAACTGCAACACGATTGGCCAATCGAACAATGCCATCTCCATATTAGGGTTTTCTTTGGCTGGAAAACGAAGAGGCCATGTTTTGATCTTTTCATCCATCGGCTGACAAAACAAATAGCGAATACTTTAATACGGAAAGTGGGGAAACCATTTTTCAAGGTCACAGGAAAATCGCTCTTGAAATCAGGAAAGCGAAACGAAAGCCTCACCCTATGTAAGGGTATCCCAGACAGTGTTGGTTTCTGGATACCGCACCAGGTCGTGGATTCCGGATTCTTTGTCAATGGAACTTGTATAATCCGGATACCAATCGCTAGTGGTATCCGTATTATTGCTAGAGCTGTATTCCGGATTCAAAGCCCAAGATTCCTGATACCACAAGGGGAAAGCCTGAACTCAAGTTACCCGAGGGTGAAATCACGCCATTTCATAGCTCTTATGACACCAAGGTTTTGTCTTTCTCACATTCATCACTACCCTTTTCGTGAGTATTAAATTTCGCCAAGAATGAGCCATATACTAAGCGATTTTTAGGGATTTCAGTTTCAGTCGCAAGTTATAAATTCGCGATTTTTCCCAAATCGCGAAATTATGTGAGAATAAGGTACTTTTCACTGCTGAACTGCTCGGATTTTCTGTGTTTTTCTTTCAGATCTCCGTATCTCGGCTATGTTAAAGTTAAGAGATCATGATAACCAATTGATGTTATTCTACGTTAAAGACAAAATGGACTCTCCCGAGACTATTCAAGTTCAAACGTGGTACAGCATTGGACTGGCGTTAAACGTGGATACTGGAGTATTGAATGGGATTGAAACATGCTATCGATCACAGCAAAGCCCAACGTATTCTCTTATTTCCTATTTTGGAACTCTAGGTGAAAAAGAACCTAGTATGAGAGATTTTGTGGACGCATTACTCCAGTGTAAGAGATACGACATGGCCAAAAAAATTTGCGATTGGCCTTGCTGGCAACTCAGTGACTAGGTCTGGAGAGGTAGCGCGAACTCCCAAGATATTACTTATTAAAAATTCGATTCGATTCGCAACGACGATTTTTAGCGCAACACAGCCTTGCAATGCTGGAACAATGTTGTATCCATTCGAAGCGATGTCGCAACAATGTTGCAAGGCTGTGTTGCGCTAAAAATCGTCGTTGCAACATCACCTTGTGCAACATCATCTCGTGTATCATCACTTTTAACCCTATTGCCTTTTTGTCGTTCTCGTTGCCGTCGTCTTTGCTAAAGCTCCCTATTCTCCTGTTCCGAACTGCATTTATCTTCCACTCAAACCATGCGAACGGTCGTAGTGAACGCGGTTTCTCTTTGTTTCTGTTGTACAAGCTTACGTTTTATCGTACAAAGACAAACGTTCAGTCATGTGTTCACAACACTAAGGTCGCGATTGCATGTGAAATGGACTTGCGAATGTTCAGCGTATTTGAGTGGCAAGTTGTAAACGAACATAGGGACCTTACAAAGCTACAACGGCAACTGGAACGAAAGACGTTCAGTGAGCAATACAAGAACTCTACACGTACATCAAGCCCGGTCAGTGCAAATTTCTTTCCCTTCCCGGCACAACTACGACGGGAGAACGGGAACAGCAAAGAAATTAAAACTCAGACACGGCGCTGTCCCCCTCTTCAGTTCCAGCCCGAACTTCCCCACATTCAAGTATCTGGGTGACTTGTTTGGCATACAGGCAAAAAAAGTTTTCAAGATTGCGCGAAGTTTATTCTGGTGTTGCCATTTGTCTAATCGTAAGGTCCCTGATGAGCTTGTGAGGTAGAGGTAGACCTTGCATAGACCCGAACAGTACAAGGAGCTATGTCACGGTTAGCCTACGAGCAAGCTCTCCCTGAGCCTCCAGGGGTACGGGGATGGGGAGGGATGAGGAAGGCTTGCTTGCAGGCTGTCTTGGTGAGTTCCACTATCTCTTTTTCATACACAGAACTCTAAAGAAAGGTATCAAATGATTGAATCAAAAGGAAAACAAAGCATGATCGGGTTTTGTCATTTTTCAACAACACAGGAGCTCGTCTAATTGACTTGAAAAAGTTGGCCCTCTCTCCCCGATTTTTTCTGACGGGAAGAGGGCGTCTGTACGTAGGCTACATTGTTTCAAATTGCAGTTCGTTTCCATCCTACCCATCGAAAGCCAAAGACATACAATCATCGAGATGTAGTTCTCTAGTGATGTTTAACAACACAAAACAATTTTTTTCCAGGGTTATCTTTGATTCCAATGTATTTTAGGGTTTGAAAGTTGACTAAGGGCTAACATAGTGATTTCAATTTTACGTTAATAACTCAGGCTAAAAAATGTTTAAAAATGAGGTAAATAAGCAAATCTTTCTTTGGAAGAGCTTTTGTAACATATTTCATTTCTTTTATTTTGCTTTTTACCACATAAAAGACATTTCTAGTACGTATATAATAAAATATTACAATATATTAAATTAATGTCAAACATCGCCTAAATTATTAATTTATGTTGCACAAGTTAAAACTATGGTTAACTATAAGCTTCCTTAGAACATTGGTGCATGATTTCTCTGTCAACTGTTTATCTTTCATTTATGTAAATATCACAAGCAATGCACAATTATATACCATCAAATAATTTAAAATAGTTATTGTTAGTGTCAACTTGAAAGCTAGTTACAGTAGTGCCAACTTGTCAGCTGGTTATTGCCAACGAGCAGCCTCGCAAAGACGCCAGGCTGTGAGGCGGCAGAATGAATCTTGAAGCGATGTAACATAAGGTAGTGTAACGCAGAATGGAGAATGCATTGTTTTTGAGCGAAAAAGTGATACAGAGCAGAGAATCTAAGAGACGTGTGCGCGTTTGCGAGTCCCGTGCTTATCCCCTCTTCAACCAATCGTTGGGTGGATTCATTTGCAACATACGTGTATCAGGCGTATAACTGATGCATTTGCCCGCTGGATATTTTTTATTGGTTTTAGGTTTGAAAACAATAAAAAATCTCAGCAGGGCAAACGCGACAGCTATAAAGAAGAGAAAGGCTTCAAACAACCCAATACTTTCATTTTCAGTTCATGGTTGTGGTTTATTTAAAGACTGCAAAGTTTTTTCAAAAAATAAAAATGAAACGTTTATAACCTGTCCCTTAATCAACATTGTAAACAAAGAGTCTAACATACATGTGCATTGCAAAAGAACAGAGAAACCATGTCCCGTTTGGTAGAAAGTTTTTTTTTTTTTTTTTGCATAATTAAAAAAAAGAGTATGGTCCTCTGTATGCCACAGTTTTTTGAGGGAAAAAAAATGAATGAATTAACCAGAAAATAAGATTGATGCTTCTTGTTTCAGGTATTAGCAAGGGTAAAAATAAAAGCCTCAGTAATAAAATTGTCTTTCATAATTCATCAGTGGATTATGACTGAAAAAACACATCACTGGCTTTCAAATTAAATTCATAATGATGATGTAACATCCAAAACGTATTACCTGGAGAGCATTTTATAAACTAACACCAAGGCACCACACGTTGCATGCTTTCCTCAGAAACCTGCAAAGAAGGCAATAATTTCAATCCTGGATAGGTTACCCCCAAAATTCCTTACTTAATCATGATCCCAGGTTTATAGCAACTAGCCTCATACATACATACATATATAACGTTTATTTTAACTCAAATTTAGAGTAGCTACAATTTACAGCTAATATCTTCAAGGGAAAAAAGATCTCCGAGATTGGTACCTAAAATAAAAATTAGTGTAACTGATCAAACGTTTAAATGATCACACGTCGCTTAAAATCAGGAAAAGTACTGTTCCTTAATTCCTCAGGAAGAGCATTCCATTGTTTAGCAAAAAAAAAATAACAGTGCAGTCCATAGGTTGTAGTTCTAGGCCTTCTAAGAGACGACACGTGGCTACCACAAATTCATGAAAACCTCGCAAGTTGATTATTATCCTATGATTTTTGTTAACAGGAGACTATTGTTACAAATGAGTACAGTACTAAATAAGACCCTGTTTGCACTATGACAAAAATTGAATTATGCATCCGCAAAAATTTGAAAATTTTGCACTCACTAATTTTTTTACATTATTCCATCTTAGACGCAAAATTTTTCGCCTAACCAGAAACGTCATTTAAAGGAAGATGACCCAACAAAGAATAGCTGTTAAGGAACAAAGGCGTTTGTTACCTGACCAAAATTGTCCGCCTCCAAATCTTTTTGACAGCATCTTTGAACTTTGGTGACATTTGAGAAAACTTGTTTGGTGAAAAAAAAAAATTCATACTAGAAATGGCTTCCTGTTGACAGATTTTTTTGGCAAAAAAAATAAAATTTTGCTTAGTGCAACCAGGGCCTAATAGTATCGCTGTCTTCACTATAACGGACCCGTCCTGCCCATGGTTAATGCTAACTTTGGTCACAGCAACTATGAAAAAGGAATGGTTCCCTTTTAGCACACAAGGAGCCACTTTTTATCATTTATTTTCCTTGATTTTTCCAGTCACTGCAGACTGTCCAAAACAGTCACCATGTGGTCTCTACAGTTTTATAAAGTCTGGCCTCAGACAATAAGGTGATAGTTATCATCATTACAGTATGCTCAAGAGTAGCAAATATAATGAAACATCACTGGCCAAACCATAGGAAATAACAACAGACAGAACACTAATGTCAGTAATACAAACACCCAAGGCTAACTATTAACCTTTGAAGCTACATGTAGGCTCACTGCTGTTCTATACCTTTAAACTTAATATACACATGCACAAGTACATCCCACACACATAAGTTTTGGGTCACCAAACAACAGTTTTAATAATTTTTTTCTTTAATGATTTATTACTTTTCCAGTTCAACCAACAGGTACTAACCTTTCACTTGCAAAACCCTTTCCTCATGAGTAGATCTCTCAACGCATTCATCTACCACTGAAAATATACACACAAGAGAAGGAAGACATCATCATGCAAATTCAGACTTTGCTCTGCACTCCTGATAAGATAACAATGTGCCAGGTAGAATAATGCGAAGCTTTTTAAGAGAATCAAGTGCATCAGACAGTAACCCAGGTTTTCTAATCAAGTCATACAATGACTTTCTTATGTCCCTATTCTGGGGGTCATCATTTACACAGCTTCAAAAAGCATTCATTAAAACCTCTTTTACTCCAAAACTTGGCCAAACAAATTAAGACCCGATTCAAATTTCTACAATACAGACATTTCCCGCACTCTCTTCCAATGAGCAAACACATAAAAATGAGGCCGAGACTCGGGTGGACAATTTCATACAAATCACTGTATTTTGTGCACCCGAGTCAGACTTGACTTGATGCCTTTGTTTACAGGAATGCGGTAAAGGTATGTTGTATGCTATTAAGAGATAAATACATGTGCCACTGTTTCAGTTAAATGGTAAAGTCATAGGAATTCATCCTGAGATTTTTAAATTAGAGTTACAAATCATTCTGCCATAACTTGGTCTTGGAGTAAAAGAGTTTATCATTTGACCAAAAATAACAGTTAATGGTACTGGAATTAAAGAGGGCTATGAAATATGCAATCCAGGGTAATCTTTTCCAGTGATGACCTAAGAGGACTCCTTTTGACTTTTCTATCTTTCCTTTTTTGAGTGAATGTTTGGATATTTCAGTAAATTCTGTGGTCATCTGACTGGTAAGTTCTGACATTGCATCACTAGCCTCTTTAATGACCATAATAATTATTGTGTTAACAGGAAAGGGTTTTGTTCAGATTCCAATAATAACCTACTTTTTGTAACAGCCACAATCTCCAGTCCATGAACATCAACTAAAAAAGAAAGAGACATTTAAAAAACTTCTCTTTACAACTTATGTAGCCCTGCAAAAATAATTTTACATGTTTGTGGTATCAGATAGGAGCGAAAGATATCTTGCTCATCACCGTCAGTCCGATGAACTATGAAATCATCACAAACCACATATTTTAAATCATGCAAAAGAAAAAAAGAGCAACAACACTGAAAGGATTCACCTCACCTTTGTTGCAGGTGCTTGAAACGGTTCCTCCAAAAAATGTTGTTGTCAGAAGTCTCCTTCTGAAATAAATATAACCATTTAACTTCAATGTTCATTATAAATCTCGATATAACTTGTTGCTTGAGAATAATTCAGAAAACAGATACGTTTAAGTGCATCAGACGGTAACCCAAGTTTTCTAATCAAGTCACAGAATGACTTTCATATGTCCCTATTCTGGGGGTCATCATCTACACTTCTTTGTAAAAAAAAAGTTGTGCAATCTCAACATAAACTCGGTCAAAAAAAAGAAATCCATAAAAATTTATACATAAACCTCTTACAAAGGAACATTAAGAACAATACAAAAGGATGGATCTGAGGCCCATTTACAATGACAAGACAACTTTCAGATTCAAAAATTCAAAATGGTTAAACCGAAAATTGAGAGCCCAAATTAGGCTTTGAGACTAAAACAAAAATTGTCTGGAAACTTTTACAAAGGGATTAAGACGCACAAGTCAACCCAGTATATACCATTATTATTTTGTGAATGAAGTTTAAAGTTCTACGGTTTTGTTTAATTGAGTGCTCTTACCTAAGCTCCATTGCTTTGGGGCTTGACACAAAATGGCTCTCTACAACACAACAAAATTGATTGTAGGGAAGTTGCAAAAAAAATATAATTCACTTTTTCATGTACTTGCCTTTTCCTTATAGTATTAAAAATGTTTTCACTACATACATGCACGACAATAGTCTTGTTTCACTTGCTCTTCTACAGTTCACATGTCTATAGTTAACAATTCTGGGCTTATCTACTGTGGTTTCAGATAGAGCTAATGTCAACTTCATTGCAACATTAAGCTCAGTTGAACTATGCAGTCATCACATACCACTTTTCATTCACGTAAATCCTTATTCAATATTATGCTGCCATTTTCAGAAAAGTACCCAGGAAATAGGTAACAGAACAACCTTGCAGATAAATTATTTATATGCACACACCAGGACCTAGTTGTTAAAAGTAGGGTTAAGATAACCCAGGGTTAGAGCAAAATTTGAATTCATATATGAAAGCTCAAAAAGTAAAGTCAGTTTTATTTTTTTTAACGACAATTTGCTGACTGGATGCTCTAAAAAGAATAATTTGTGTCCATCTATAATCCAATCTTCTTTTACCAACACCTCTTAGTACACCACCCTCATCAAATTGAGACGAGCCTCCACCATCTACACAATGACAACATGCAACCCAGCGTAAAATATTTTTCCTAGGCAGTGGAACTAAAACCGCAGGAGTAGAGTTCCCATGACGCAATCTTGGCCGAGGTCGATCGCGAGGGTCACGAGGCTGATTTCCGAAACACAATCATGTCTAAGAAAAAGAAACCCGCGACCTTGGGCTAGCACTAACAAGTCCTCAAGCAACACTGGACTGAGTAATACACACCTCAATAGCTCTTTCCCAATAATAGGCCGTGCCCTGTAGTTTCAACAGCCAGCTTGCTATAAACAAACAAAAACACCAATAAAACCTGGTAAATTTAATCATAAACAAAGAAGATCCACTCCACTTAAAGAAAGTTTCAGCTGTACTAGAAGTTAGAATGGTGCCTCAGCGATCTTGGTGGTTCTAGTTGTCATCATTTCTCAAAGATCAACTAGCAAATATTGAAAATCATCACTGGCACAGTCAGATTCTACATTTTGGAGGAATGTTAAATTTAACCTTAACAACAGTGCTTGTTTTTTTACCTACAATCTTACAAAAAAGCTTACCAATTTATAATATACTCTTTACAAGGCTAAACAAATTGTACACTTTTTAAACCTAAGCAAATTTTACGGACAATCCTATAAATTTAGTCAAGACACTTAAGAGAAAATACCGGTATGAACGCTTATGAGAATTTTCTATACATACCAAGGGTTATACACTGTAAATGAACATGATAATCCTCACACACTGCCAGTCTCATCTTTATTCTGAAAAGGAAATATATCAAAGGATATACCAACATTAATTTTATTTTTTCCTGTTATTTGACTTCATAAAGCTTATAATCTCACAATGCATCAGGCCTATCGATCACACATCACTAAGCTACCAAAGCCTTCTGTGTTATAGAAAAAGTCATCAAGTGCATTCAAAGGATGTGAGATAGTCTAGTTTTGAATCCATTGCGGCTGCTGAATGGAAGCACTGAAGACTCATTTATGCAAAGTAAGCCTCAACCTAAAGTAAAATAATCACAAATACTGACGAGGTGCCTGAATTTGAGTTTAAAACAACAGACAGAGTTGCACACAGGTCTTTTCCTGACTGGAATTTGTAAATACCCGTACGAAACTTGCAGTGCTGTACAGCAGCACAAAATCGCTTCAAAATAGCTGTACAGCTAAATTACAGCTCTTTAACAGCATTTTAGATGCCAAACAGCAGCTTAATTCAAGTTGCAGCGGGATGCAAAAATGCTGTGCAGCCTTTGAAGCTCTCGGCAGCAGTTTTGCAGCGCAGTTGCTCACCTTCAAATGCTACAAGTAGCTGCAGTAACGCTGCAATTCAGCTACGGTCAATCTGACTTTCTTGAGAGCCAATAACATGAATCCCCAGTTAAAGCCTTGCCACAGATTGCAGCTTTTATAACGCGAAAACTTTGACTGTACCTCTCAGAAATGTGAGTAAGCTTTTGCACAGGGAAGATCACTTGTTGAATAAACCTCCAAATTCTATGCTTTGGGAAACAAGACTTCAATAAATTTCATTCCAAAACTGGCGAGGGTGGGAACGTTATCGCTGATTCCCTAGAGACATTCTAGACCAAAATCTACCAATCTTATTATCTTATTGGTTGGCCCTTTTGTATGATGTCACGTGTACGCGTGGATACTAATAAAGTATCAGTTGCAATTTGACTTTCTAGTGGTTTTTACTCTGCTAATAAGGCCTTGTCAACTCCTCTACCATGTATCATGATTATTGTATAGTTGAGCTTGTATTTCTTTGTTTTGTACTAACGAGTGGTGGGCCATTACCGGTAACAACATTCTTTGACTTTTCAAAGCCACTTTGCAGTGCAGATCGTGATTCAGGAATTTTCTGCACCACTGAAACAGCACCATTTATTGCTGTCAAAAGGCTTTCCACTGCAGCCAAAATTTGCGACTGCTGCAGCCAGCACTTTTACAGCTCTTTTGTAGCGCTTCTTGAAGCCATTCTTCAGCGGTGCAGCAGCACTGCTCAGTTTGTACAGGCATATTTACCTTAGCTCAAGGCTAACCCTGTATAACCGAATCTTCAGTGCTTCTATTCAGCAGCCATGACATATTTGAAACTGGACTATTGTCTACAGTTTTATTTTTAAAAATTACCTTGGAAGGATCCTGTTTTGAAGATACGATGTACAAGTAAACAGTGGGCTTTTTTAGACTTGAAATTGATTGACCTATCATAGCAAAAACAAGACTTCAATGAGCAACAGGTACAAAAAAGCAGAAAGAGAAGACAACACAAGACTTAAGTACAATGCAAGGAAAATGCTTCTGTGTACCTTCAGTTAAAACAGTTTAGTTTCTCTTCATTGACTAACTAAGAGAGATTCCCATTTAAACTGTTCATCACTGGTACACATTTACATTGATCCTTCCAGTACAAAAACATTTCCCTCAAGTAATTACAAGTCTGATTTCTTGGTGTAACTGTCTTTAATTACTAAATTCTGTTCCGGACCAGTTCAGTGACAATGAGAATGCTGGGTCAAGCACGAAAGTGACATCACTTTCTCACCAAATTAAAACTTTTAGGTCCTTAAAATCAGCTACTACACAGTGCACAGTAAATTAATTAACCCATTTTAGAAGAAAAGTCAGCAGGAAGGGTGTTTGTCACCAACATGCAGTCAACTTTCATTACAGTGCCCATAGTAGTAGAAGGATAAAAGAAGACATTTCTGCTAAACATCATTTGCGTTATACAGATAACAAGTTTTTTTTATATCAAGACTGATTGAAAAAACTATAAGCATATTCACTGTTTTACAATTTTTGCAAAGGATCCTGCTGTGCAAATTAATTAGGTGTCCACAGTCCTTAAGCCAAGAGTTAAATCAGGGTCGGCCAGGAGGGGTAGTGGTATACCAGTATACCAAAAAACATTCGCCAAAATACCCAAAATTCATCCAAATATACCCAAAATTATACCCAAGTATACTTTATACCTGAAATTCAAAGAAAGTGATATACCGAATACCCGTATTTAAGCAGCAATATACCGATTATTATTTCCCATCATAAAAAGTCAAGCCATAAATCAAAGATTTTTCTCAAGTAAACAACTAACCTCATCAAATTCTAGATCGTTTATCTCTTTGATTGTTTATGTATGATCAGGGTTGTGCTCTAGTGAAGCCCGGTGGCCCCTGGCGCCCAACTTTTGCTTTTGGGTGACTAGAAAATCTCAGATTTTTCATACAAATCATAATATGCTGGGCACCTTATATTTTACGGACCTCTGGAGCCAGGGTATGGCAGTGGGTGACAACCGATCAAACCTGGTGCAAATAATCTTTGCACAATCGCCTTGAAACGGTTTCCCCCTCGACCACGTGCTCAACTACAAACTGTTTGCACACAACTTCTATTTCGAGCGGAAAATAAACCGGGTAATAACAAAAGGGATGCTTTCCAAAAGGTAAATCTAAACTTGAGTGAGGAGATTTGTCCAAGACTACTGAGAAGAAGTGAGGAAAGCTTAGAAATATTACCTTTCGTAGACGACATCTTGCTGCTACTGTAATGCATATTTCTTTGAACGGTGATAAGATATTGATGCAAAGCTGAGGAGCATAAACTTATGTTTATGTACTTTTAACACTTAAAAGTCTTTCGATGAACACAGTCTCTGAGGACTGAGTATTGAAAAAGCTAACGAAAAGGACCATACCTCTGCAACAGAGAACCACCAACACTCCTCAGCAAAACTCTCGGCTGACCTCGTGGTTGCTGAGCTTGTGTAAAAACGAGGTGGCCCGACTTCCACCGAAGTTACACGAAGCAGTTCGACCGTAAACAAAAACGTAACAACGTAATCTTGACAATCTTAGCAACAGGATTTTAGGCTATTTCATGTCAATGCATTGGATGCTCTCAAGGAATATAAAAATGTATGTAATAGTGTTATATTAGCACCATAATTCACGCAATTTTAACGCTATTTATGGAAGGGAGATAATATTGAGAAACTTTTGCTTCTTGGCTGATTGCAGTATAAACCGGAAATGAAGAATTTGCGAAGCGGTGGCGATCTCTAAAGTTGACACGACATCCGAGAAAAGCCGAGTGAAAATGACGAAATCGTGTAGCGTGGACCAATCAGAATCGGCCAGCGGGAAGAAGGCTGACCAATCAGCGAGCTACACGCGTGGTAGCGAGCGAAATATCAACCGGCTCGGGAACTTTTCGTCAAGAATTTTACTGTAGTGTTCTTGTTGGTGGAGATTGTCACAGGTTTTTTTGTAAGAAATTATAGGACAGATTTTCATTATGAAGTCGATTTGCACATTTTGTGCTCTGGCCTTAGCCAGCAGTTTACTCCTAGTTAGTGGTGAAGACAAGAAAGATGAAAAAGCTGATAAAAAAGATGTAGGAACTGTAATCGGTATCGATCTTGGAACGACGTATTCTTGGTAAGTACACATCAATTTGTTGAACCGGTACCTTCACTTGCTACCCTAATCAAAGCTTCTTTTCGCGTGCAAATCATTTTATTTACCAGTTAAAGACGCTTTAGATTGTTTCTTTGACACTTGGTGGAATAAAATCCATATTTTCTTTGGTTTTTCTGACTTAAAGTGAGTTCCACCATTTCAAACTTGGTTAATTAGGTTATTTGCATTTTGGTGATGGCTGCACTTTAAATTTTCTGCATCGCCATTTACCTTGATTATTTTTTATTAAATCTGAGGAGTTCTTTGTCTTTTACAGTGTTGGTGTTTTCAAGAATGGACGAGTTGAAATCATCGCAAACGACCAAGGAAACCGAATCACTCCATCTTACGTGGCTTTCACTCCAGAAGGAGAACGATTGATTGGTGATGGAGCAAAGAATCAGCTGACCACGAATCCAGAAAACACTATTTTTGATGCCAAACGCTTGATTGGTAGAACATGGGACGATAAATCGGTTCAAAAGGATTTGGAGTTTTTTCCCTTTCAAGTAATCGAAAAGAACAAGAAGCCCCATGTTCGTGTAAACGTGAAAGGAGAACACAAGACTTTTGCTGCTGAAGAGATCAGCGCCATGGTTTTGAGTAAAATGAGGGTAAGATAAAACAAATTATAATTATAACGATCCGTTGTGCAGAGTTCCTTTTGTGCTAAGAAACGGTTTATTGAAAGAGTTTATATCTTGAATTAGATTTTGAATTAACTTGCTGGTGCTGTATGTCAATTGTAGTACTCACAGTCTCAGAGCAGGTAGTGATGTCATTGTTTCTGTAAACAAAAAATAAAAATTTGATTATGTTGGTTTAACTGATTAGTTTGCCAGATTTAATGTGAACAATTCATACACCACTTTTGGGTGCATTTGTTTGGAGGTAAAATAGGTAGTTAATCATAAAACATGCAGTTTTCTCGCTTGGTCTTGTTGTCCAATTGTCTATAGTCAACTCTATCTGCAAGACAGATACTAAGGACCTTTAGCAGGGAGGACGGCAATGGCAATGAAAAGGCAAAAAAAGTAATTCTGCATGCGCAGAACACTTTGTGATGCATTCTTTTACCATCCCTGGATGATCACCCCATGAAATTTGCCAATGTGACCTATGAAGGTCGTAGACACACGAAAACAAATTTTGTTTCTCTTTTTAAACTTGGGTGCAGTTCCCTAGGGTTCAATTCCAGGGAAATAAAGCTTCATTTGTAATTTTCAGGTTTTGGAATAAATGCAACAAGTTTGAATAAAATAAATTCATTAAAATTGTATTGCAAAATGAGCTATCTACTATTATATTGGGACCCTTGGATCAGCCCTAAGTGTCCCCATCACATAGAGTGGAAAATGACAGGCACCAACTTTAGATTTCCTTTTCATCCAGCAGAGTGTTTGTCTTGATTCAAAACTCCTGTTTGTTGCTTGTTACAAAGTTGTAGGACTCTGATGAAGCAGGCTTTTTCTATTTTGCCAGCCAGTACTTCTGGTTAGCTACTTCAAATACAATCTTTATGGTAATTAAGTCACTTTGTGAAATCATTCTTTTAATAATTTTTCCTACTCTCTGTTAAACAAAGTTTACTTGTTTTTTGTTTAGGAAATTGCCGAGGCCTATCTTGGGAAGAAAGTCACACATGCTGTCGTCACGGTACCTGCCTACTTCAACGATGCTCAGCGTCAGGCCACAAAAGATGCTGGAACTATTGCGGGTCTCACTGTAATGCGTATCATCAATGAGCCTACTGCTGCTGCTATTGCTTATGGTTTGGATAAGAAGGAAGGAGAGAAGAATATCTTGGTGTTTGACCTTGGTGGTGGAACCTTTGATGTCTCCCTTCTCACCATTGACAATGGCGTCTTTGAAGTAGTCGCAACAAATGGTGACACCCATCTTGGTGAGTCTTTTTGACTAGCTGTTTTTTATCCCTTCTCTTTTAAATTGTACTCAGGAAGAGTGTAAAGACTTCTTTCCCAAAATTGCTAGCATTTTGCTCGAGGTAGACTGATTTGAATGATAACCGTCTTAACAATTTTTTTGTGCAGAGGAGTGAGTGTATTGGCCCCTCAACTGCCCATGATAATCTCATCCCTTTTGTCACTAGTGACGTCGATCATCAGTCTTAACAATCACCTAAAAATTTGACACCTGATTTGTTCAGGTGGAAGAGATTTTCAAACCATAATCAAATGAGCACAGTTCACTCCAACAAATCATAGAAAAACGTGCCAAAAAAAATCTCTAATTAACCTGAAAATTCCAGAGAAAATCTTCTTCCACAACTCATCTGAACTGCGATTAAAATAATTTCATGATTCTGAAAGTTGTCCCAAAAAGTCTTTTTCCTACTAAAATGAAGAAGTGGGGATAAACTAAAGAGAACTCGTAAAATGGTTAAAGAAGTTTGTACTGTTCTTGTATTCTAGGTGGTGAAGATTTTGATCAGAATGTCATGACACATTTCATCAAACTGTACAAGAAAAAGACTGGAAAAGACGTGCGTAAGGACAACAGAGCTGTTCAAAAACTCCGACGTGAAGTTGAGAAAGCCAAGAGAGCCCTCAGCAGTCAGCATCAGGCCAGGATTGAGATTGAATCATTTTATGATGGAGAGGATTTCTCTGAAACATTGACACGTGCACGTTTTGAGGAACTGAACATGGTAAGGGCTTGGCATGTTTCTGGTTATTGTTGTTGGTGGTAGATGTGAAAGAGGAATAACTTTAAGCTGAATTGATTAAAAATTATTCTCTTTTAATGGCAATAACAAACTCACTACAACATGAAAAAGTATACCTGCCAACTCTCACGCCTGCGGGTTGAAAACTTCGATCTCGCGCCTGCGGGCCAATTTCTCACGCCTGATTGAAAAATGTGAGTTGTTGCCGTCCTGCTTGACACAATTTCCAAAAATATGTTAACTCAGACCCATGTAAGGAACGAAAACCATGTGTAAAATGAATAAATGGCAATACCTTCCTCGCGATCTCTGATTTTTGAAGTGAAAAGCACTGAGAGCGAGCTTGCCTTTGGCAGACTTCGGCAGTCTTCGGAAGACTTCGGACGTCTTCGGAAGAATTCGGACTTCTTCGGGAATCTTCGGAAATGATCCTGTCGTCTTCAAAAAACCCAGTATTCCCAGGATAAAAATCTCACGCTTATATCTCAGAAAAAGTTGGCAGGTATAGAAAAAGGCAAGGCAAACTAGTTATCCCCATGATTTATTGGACATTCAAATTAATTTAGAATAGCAAATGGATTTCCCAGCTTATTGAAAATTGAAAACTATGGTATGTTTAGTGTCTGAAAACAAAAGACTGTTTTATTTATTTACACAAATCAGTATTACCTGTGGACTTCCAACAATTCTTGCAAATTTAGTTACCACAATATAGGCTCTTGACCCCCTGAATCATTTGTCTTTGGTAGCAAGAGGTGACATTGTGGTATGAATACTGAGTATTAGACCATTTTCGGAAAGAAAAAACAATCTTAAATCAGTTAAATAAGCGTTTTGCACTCCTCTATAGACTTGACAGAGCGCTTCCTTGAGTAGTTCGTCATCACTAATTTTCATGTGTTCGGATCATTTTTTCAGAAACTGTTCCGCTCAACTTTGGAACCAGTCAAGAAGGTTCTTCAAGACGCTGATCTCCAAAAAAGTGAAATTCATGAAATTGTCCTTGTTGGAGGGTCAACCCGTATTCCTAAGGTCCAGCAACTTGTAAAGGATCATTTTGATGGCAAAGAACCAAGCCGTGGTATCAACCCTGATGAGGCTGTGGCTTATGGTGCCGCTGTCCAAGCAGGTGTCCTGGGTGGTGAGGAAGATACAGGAGAGGTTGTGCTTCTCGATGTTAATCCACTTACTCTGGGTATTGAGACTGTTGGAGGAGTCATGACTAAGCTGATCACTAGGAACTCTGTCATCCCAACCAAAAAGTCCCAGGTCTTCTCCACTGCAGCTGATAATCAGAACACTGTTACCATTCAAGTCTTCGAAGGTGAGCGTCCTATGACCAAGAACAACCACTTGCTTGGAAAGTTTGACCTGACTGGAATCCCGCCAGCCCCACGTGGTGTGCCTCAGATCGAGGTTGCTTTTGAAATCGATGTCAATGGCATCTTGAGAGTGTCTGCCGAGGACAAGGGAACTGGAAACAAGGAAAAGATCACTATCACCAATGACCAGAACAGGTTGACACCTGAAGACATTGAGCGCATGGTCAACGATGCAGAGAAATTTGCTGATGATGACAAAAAGGTGAAGGAACGCGTGGAAGCTCGAAACGAGCTCGAAAGCTATGCATACTCCTTGAAGAACCAGGTAGGAGACAAGGAGAAGCTTGGTGGAAAACTTTCCGAGGATGATAAAGAAACAATCACCAAAGCCGTTGAAGAAAAGATTTCATGGCTGGACAAGAATCAGGAAGCAGATGTAGAAGAGTTTAAGAAACAAAAGAAAGAACTTGAGGACGTTGTGCAACCTATTGTTAGTAAGTTGTACCAGGGACAAGGGGGAGGTCAGGAGGGAGGTAGTACTCCACCCGAAGAAGAGAAACCCGATGAAGAGGAACATGATAAAGATGAGCTTTAAGACTTATTATTATGGTAGTAAAATAACAAAGAACAATTTGCACTTCCGTCACCACTCAGTGACGTGCAATTTTTTAGGAAATCAAAGAAGCACTTTGTCACATTCTGACAGGCATTGCTAAGTGGCTATCGTCTTGTTAATCGCCTACATTGCGGGAAAAGTCATTGTTTTCTGATTGGACATTAAGCCTAGCGAGAGCAGAAGGTGTGCGGTAATATAGTATAGTGTACAGCCTATTTGTAAATGGCCGTTGCCTTTTTTTCTCAGCTCTTGTAGTAAAAACCCTTATTCTCAACTAATATTTGATCATTTTCCGACTGAAAACCATTGTTATTTATCCCAGCTCCCAAATTCTGGATTGCCAGAGAACTAGAGAAAAAAAGTTTTTCATTAATAAAAATGATAATTTGATATCTTCTGTCTCAGCTTTCTGTTGTTGTATTTTCTCCCGACTCCGCTTATTACTCCGTCGCTTAGGATCCGGTGAAAACCAGAAGCGGAATAAAAAAACAATCACAGCAACGCTCGCTCGTCGTGTTTGGTTGAGTTCTTGCGTTTTTCCGACTACTGTGGGTCACAAGCGACAGAGTTGTAAGCGGAATCAAAACGTTGTTTTCACTGGATCATAACGCTCTGTGCTTAGGTTACGAGGACTCCGTCACCAGAGAAATCCTAAGGGGTACTATAGATGAGCTAACGCAAGCTCCATTTGTTTTTGTTTGTTTGTTTGAATGTAAGTAATCAATAATAATTCCTAAACCAGAAGACTCTCTGAGCAGGGTGATTTTCAGAGAGGTTCTGAAAAAAGAAAAGATTAAAAGGAGCGTAAAACGATAAATTTCCTACACTAAAAACCGAAATGATCATAAAGAACAATTAAAAAGACAATAAATTAGCGCTAAAAAGTCACAAAGTCATTTGATTTTCTTAAAAGATATAAAACTGTTCACAGTTAAGCAACCTTGAAAATAAATATAAATATAACGCTTAAAAGACTCGAGATTATTTGACAATGGTTCCTTTGTTTTCCCCAGTTTTTTCTTACACGGGGCAGTCTCTAGTTATCTTTGTGTCGTGTATCGTAGCCGTGTACATCTTTATTTGCCAATAGATCCATACTGTGGGCTGAGATCTTACTAACACGTTTATAAACGTAAAGGCAAAGATGAAAAAGTCTGCGTTTCCCCAAGGTTAACCAACCAAGGGCTTCAAGCGCGTCGGCAGCAGTTGAGTGAAAAGGGCGGTCTGATATAGTTTTGGCAGCCTTGTTCTGCAGGAGTTGTAAATTGTTCATGAGAACAGCATTGTCCTCATCCCTCCCAAACAATGTCGGCATAATCAAAGATCGAGAGAAAGAGACTGTTAAAGAAAAGAATACTCGCACTACGTGGAAGCAAACTCTTAATCCTCCTTAAAAGCCCTAAGCGTTGATTTATCTTCTTTGAAACTAGACTGCAAAACAGTCGGTTTTTTTCTCAAAATCAGTAAAGAAATCGGTAAAGAGTGGCGTAAGAGTGTTACGCGCGAAGCGCGCGAGCCTCACACGCCCTTAGCGTCTCTCCCCAGTTTCGCTCTCTGTTTTCAGCCTCATTCTAGACCTTTTGTTTGACTGCTCGCGCGTACTTGAATACGCAAAAATACGGACTGTTTTGCAGTCTACTTTGAAACATATTCAATATGTTCCGTCCAGGTAAACTTTGAGGACAAAGTTACCCCCAAGAAATTAAAGAATGCAATGCCCTAAACTTCTTTATCAAATTCTGAGACAGATATAGCAGTGGCAGCACGCAATTTGCGATCGCTGCCGATAAGTATGGACTTGGTCTTCTCTATATTAACAGTAAGCTTGTTTCGATTCAGCCACAGAGCTATTCTCGACAGGTCTTCATTAAGAGCATTCTCGAGATCTTTTACGTTAGGGCCTGAATAGCAGTACAAAACGGTATCGTCCGCATAAAGGGATACGCTGCAGTGATTGACAGCAGTCGGCAAGTCATTTATGTAAACAAGGAAAAGTAAGGGCCCGAGGATGCTCACTTGTGGTACACCATAAATAACAGGTCGAGAGGATCGGAGTTCTCTTTGCCGCGTGAGGTGCGCTGCTTCCTATGAACAAAAGGGAGTTATTATAGAGTGCATGGCAAGCCGCTACAAATAACGCGTTAATGCTTGCGGCTATTTTAATCACTCATCTGTACAGTTTTTTCCATATTTAACGTTGTCTTGGCAATCGAAACTAAGCTGAATTTTGTTTCTTTAGACGATAAAACCTTCAAAGACGACGACAATTTGTTGGCGAACGCGATACAAAACTCTTATGCTAGTCAGGTTCAATGTCTGAGTCAAAGCAGGGACCAGAAATTTTAACCAACTTGGATCAACTTCAATTCCTCCTCTTTCTTTTTTCATTTTCTCGTTCTCAGACTCCTCACGGTCAGACAAAAGGAGTTGCCTGTGGTGGAGGCCAGCACAGCAAAGGATCAAAGCTATCAACGTTTAACAGTCGTCAGTCGGCAATCAAATAAAATACCTTTATTCTGACTTTCTATACAGTATAAGCTAAAACGCTTTCAAATATTGAGAGTCGTCGTCTTTTATCGATACTACGCTCCCTAAATCTCATAACATGGCAATAATCGTAAATAACAGTTCAGGGTTCCCTTAATCATTTATCGTGCAAGGAAACCATTCAACACGAAGAGGAGTGTAAGCGATAACAACGTTTTTAAGAAAAGCTATCCAAACGTATTTTTCACATTCAACTAAGGGCATAGCGGATACTCGAGCATTTGTGAAGCAAACAAATTCTTGTTATAAAATGAAATGGAGGGATGTCCTTACCAGTAGACAGCTATCTTAAAAGACAACCCACTGTTTTAGTAATCCCAGTGACTTGGATTCAATGACCAATTCTCTACTTCGGAAAATAAGCAGAAGAAGATGAATTTACTAATGGCACTCTAGCCTGCTAGAGAGCTCGCTTGGAGGAACGAACGATAAAAATACAGAAATTAAATTCTAAAGTAGCGGACATCACGCCCTGTTACATAAAGCAGTTCTGGTTCCAATTCAGCGGTTACTGGGGACAGGGGGGAAAATTAGCCAATAGATGACCGGCACATCCCTAGTAACCACTCCAGACGTCGTAACCGTCCCAGAAGTCTTTGCGAAAGTTAACTCGGCACCATTTCCTTCTCATTCCTAATGTGTTGCAAAGAAATTGCAGGAGGTGTGGTTTAAACTGAGCAACGTCACGTGCAACTTGTCTGCCGACGGCACAATTAGACTGTGTTCAGGCTGCAACAAAAACTTCCGCCAAGTGTAACAAGGCCTTCAGTCAAACTACAATTTGTGCTCCTCTTTTGTTCACAAGGTCCCTCTTCCCCTAACAAAAAATCCATCTAATTCACAATTTTTTTGAATCGTAGTAAGTAAACGGAAATTAAGTAAGGAAAGAACAGTGTAAATATACAGGGTGGTCAAGTGTAAACGAAACGACAGAATTCTTTGTTCATTTTTACAGCAAAAAACGTACTTATATTGAAGTAACTTGTCTTTCTATTTTCAACTACTGTGAATAAAATTTGTAACGAATTTGTTCACATACTACACATGTGACATCACATTAGCTTAAGCCTATTTCGCTCAGCTGTATTTACAAAAAATAAATACATTTGCTTGTGTTGCATGGCCATATACAGTCTTAGACCAGCTCCAGGACCTGACAAAAAAAAAGAAAGAAAGAAACGGCTCATAGAAAAACCCTTTTAAAAGAGCAGCAGGAGCAGTGACGAAAGCAAGGTAGGAGTAAAAGTTGTTCTTCGGCTGCACACTCAAATCGTTAGACATAAACACTTTTCAAGGTTGAACTACTAGTTCAAATGGATCAAAGGTAACCGCCGTTGCCAGGTCAGTGCTACTTTTCTTTTATAAAATAACAATATCAGAGTTCGACTGAGGCCTTTCGCTACCGTTAAAAAGTTAAAAACCCAAGCTGTCGCCGATGATGCCGTGGATCAGAGAAAGCTTGGATTATTAATTATTAATTTTAACAGTACAAGGAGGCCTCATTTGAACTTAAATGGTGCATGTTGTTGACCAAGACGTTTTACTGGAGTGGTCAAAAACAGTCTAACATCTCCTCGTCCTGTATACAACATTAGCTTGTCACAGTAATATAAACAAAGTCCAGGTTACAGAGAGTTCACTGTATTGGCATACTCAAATATATCATACCTTAATGGTCCCTTGACTATTAGCCGCAACAACAACATTGGAGCCCTGTTCGAACAGGATCAAAAGAAAAGGTTAAGCCGGTAACCAAAGTCATTTTACAGCTGAGATGTTTCTGCAACGCGCAATAAGGCAGACTGCAAAGCTTATCAAGAAAACAATAATGACTGAGCAATTGAAAATTCAGAAAAGCCGGCGGAACGGTTGTATATTGAGCCTCAAATCCACCCGTACCTGCGTGCCTGACTAGGAATCGGGCAAGGAAAGAAGGCAGTATTTTTTTTCCGATTGCCTGATGCACTCAGTGTGTCTTCACAAGCGACAGCTTCATGGGTGGATAAAGCTTTATTGAATGCGCGATCTCTCACGTGGCTCTTTTATCGTTTTGTTTCCCACTTTAAAATTTTTCCCCCACTAGACCACTACTAAGTAAAAAAAATGTCCCACCGAAAATTTACCGATCATACCCGAGTGAGGTCGAACACCGCTGATCGAAATACAAAAGAAGGTGAGAAACAAAAGCACTATGGTCTTCCAAAAATGCAAACTGAACAATAAGCAAAGTTTGATATGCTAACAAATGCAGCTGTCAATTTGGTCTTTTTTTCGTACATTTCTAAGAGGCCACAAACAAATGTAAAACGAATGCACTCACTGTTCTCCAGCAAACTGCGCTCACAAATTCATTCGCATCATCCTCCTTTTTATCTTTTTCCTTTAAAATAAAAAAAATATCAGGTTGTAATGATATATAATAACCAAGAAATCAGAAGTCACAACTAAGGAGTATGAAATTAGAAATGGTATGTAATAGAATCAACTGCCGCCTCTGAACTTTTCCCCATCTATAGTCGAGTTACTGAAATTATTAAAGCCATCAAATAAGATGGGTAAAAAGAGGTTCCCGGGAAGAAGCTAAGGAATATAAGGGGTCTGGGATACAAATAATGTGACTGGTATCAAAAATGGGAAAAAAGGAAAGGAAAATGGGAGATATAACAAAGAAAATATACGCTACTTGCACATCTCCCACAATGCACCTTATTTGCCCCCCCAA
Source organism: Porites lobata (assembly GCA_942486035.1). Taxonomy (NCBI): domain Eukaryota; kingdom Metazoa; phylum Cnidaria; class Anthozoa; order Scleractinia; family Poritidae; genus Porites; species Porites lobata. The sequence continues at coordinate 6,297,207 of CALNXK010000009.1, read as the reverse complement.
AATTTTGGATAAGCATGCCTTGTTTACAGTTTCTCTTGGGACGGCTATAATACCCAGGAGAAATGAAAAACAAAGGGTTATGCAAAATAGGGGGGCAAATAAGGTGCATTGTGGGAGATGTGCAAGTGCAACAACAAAGCAAAAACATTGAAAAGAATTGAAAAAGGTGTTACACACAGCGAACACATTTTATACCAACAGAGTACAAGCTAGCTAGAATCACTAAAATTACTATCTGAGAGTTAACATTCTAGGATGTTGTCCACATATTTGCAAAGTATTTGTCAGAAAGTGGATGCTTACATTTGAGTGATCACACTTAAAAATTTTGCTAACCAAACTCTAGGCCGCATTACAATTAAGGTTTAAAACGTAAAAAGGCGTGGGGTTACACTGAATTCCAACTCACCAGTACACTTCTCACAGTATCAAACTTGAAGGTCAGTAGCTGCTTAGAAAGGCCCTTGTAGTACAAATATAGTGAATTGTTTTCACTTCCTGTAAATGAAAAGATTCGCTCACAACTATTTTGAGGAAAATTCACGGCCAGCAAGTGCTACAGCTTAGAACAAACCTATACAGACGAACAGACAAACAGGTATACAGACCGGTGAACTGAAACCACATTTAACTTCTACACACCACAGGCCCACGGAAGGGGTGTTGATGTCGAAACATTGGGTGAACGCAAAGGTTGGTGAACGCCAAAGGAGGAAGGTTGAAGGCCATACGTTATTGATCAAGCATGGGGTGAAGATGGCTGGATATTGGTCAAGTTATTTTGTTGCGTTGTCATGGCCGGACCGAAACCGGGACCGAAACTGGGGCCGATATCGACCCATCGTGATCGAAAAAGCTTGGTCAATAGAGGATTTAATACATGGCGTGACCAAATCTGGAAATTTAAAGCGGGCGAGATAGGCCCAAGTTGCCCGCTCGGACAGCAATTCACAACACAGGATTCAATTCATGTATCCCGTTCGCAGAACTAGCCATGTAAAAATAATTCTTCATCACCCCTTCCCCCTTTACCAGCACAGGATGACAGTTACCGCACACGTAGAAGCCGTGGTGATACGTGTGCTTGTCAGGTAAACGGCTTGGAAACTAAAATTTCGAGGAAGTTTTTGGACTTTTTACATTCAGGGCATGAATTTTTCGTCATTTCAGGCCATGGAACCAAAAAATGAACCTAGCTAGCTGTAAAAAGGGGCAATACGGAGGAAATGCGTCCTAGCCGGCATGATCACATGCTGTTTACGGAAAATTCTCTCATCCATGTAAGGAAATTCTGTATTTTAAAGCCTCCCCTAGGGCATGACTCAGCAACTGAGGACATTTCTGCTACGTTTTCAATGTTGGTTAGCATGCAAGGATTTTTCCCATGCCTATCGTCAATGATTTGCTCACTGGTAATAGAGGGGGTGGCCCCAGAGTGGTTTTGCATTGAAATTGGCATGCAACAGAATTTCGCATGCCCTGTAAGTACAATTTGAGGTTCCGTGACCTTCTCACCCAGGCCGCGAGAAGCCTAGGTTCTAGTAATAAGTAATTCATACCCAGCAAAATCTCCGGCATGCCGGGCATTCCACATTCTCTGACATGCCCGGCATGACAAATTCTCTAGCATGCCGGGCGTGCCATAATCTGGGTCATGCCGGGCATGCCAAAATCGGTCCCTGGCGTGCTCTCAACGCACAGGTTATAATTCCTTGAATCTACAGATATTTTAAGCCTGGCTAAAAAAAAAAACTAAACAGATCACCGTGCTTATCTTTTGATGTACGGTTACACGATGACGTCATTGCTTTTCCATTTGGTTGTTCCAGCGAAGTTTCAATAACAAAAGCTCTAATTTTCACAAGAAAGTAAAACCCTGAGGGATTCTGCCGTAGTAATAAAACAGCGTCATCGTGGAGATGACCTGTTGGGGGATTGTAAAAACTCCTCACCCCTTTTAATGAGTCTTTAATAGGATTCCCATTTCACATTGCGAATAAAATGGAATTGACTGAAATCAGTAAAAAGAGAGACAGACACTATTTTCATTGTATAATAAAATGCATCTATGTTCCATGAAAGCTTTTAAAAATACAAGGTTATAGAATATCTTTCAAAGTTCATTACAAACTGAGCTAAGCCCCAAAATCATTGTTCATTTTTCAGTAAATTATGATGTTTGACAATGCAATGTGCTTGAATATAACGTTGCAATTACAAATCTCTCTAAAGCAAATTTCCCTACGTTAGAAAAGCTGTTTTTATCTTGTTTCACATTTTGATAAGGAGTCTGAGTTCCTCTTTCTTGTTTTGTAGGCTTGCCAGGGATTAATGTTTTTGTGTCATTACCAGTGTCTGTTTTCTCTGTTTTTAACTCAAAGTAAGTCAGTAATAACTGACAGTATCAAAGAATTGCTCTCTAGAAAAGTAATTATCTCCTCGTCATGTCTGGAAGTTACCTGTAACAAAAAAGAAATGGAATGTTAACACATGCAAGGGCAATATGAGAAAAAAGAAAAAGAACATGTAGAGCTCAGCTTCTCTTAACATATTTTCATACTGGCTTGTTGAGTCTGTTAAAGGTCGCAACTGCTAATTGTCTGAGGCTAATTTCACAAGAGTGTGCAATTGAGATAAATGCATGGTAAATAAAGTGAAAGAAACGTGGTTTCACATTAGCCAATTTACATTGCGTTGTTCGATGATGTTTACACGCTCTTCTACTGCGAAATAAACCTTTGCATTTGGATTTGCAAGTCAAGATTATACCGAGTTTGACTGGCTTAATTGAACAACAGTTTCATTTTTAAGCAGGTAAGGTGTAGACCCATATAAAGCCGAAATATGTAAAGGAAACTCAGCGAAAACTTTTTCGCATCTTTTTGTGGCGATATTCTCCCACGGCCCGTCAACTGATTAGGGGATGCGAAGAAAAAATAAATTAGGACCAAAGGTTAAAGCCTGTCCGTTTACACCATTTGGTATGTTACCTAGAGTTCTAATAAATAGGTCATAAAATAGGATCTAACGAGAGCGAATTTGTTTCTCAATCGGTGTATAAAAAAGTGAAGCTATCAAATGAGAAGTTTATAGAGTATCAAAATTATTATAGTAAAAGCTCATATAATTAGGAAAATTCCTATACGAAAACAATGCTAGTGACATTAAATTGATCAGATAAAATTCTGAGAAAATATGTCGAATAAAAGCCTCATTGTTTGCTTTTGTTTTTGCGTAAAGGTAAATTTTTCGGTCCACAAAGCAAAGTTGAAAAAGCGACTAAATCTTAGTTTTTTACATTGAACATGTTTATTAGCTTAGTTTTCGTCCGTTTTAAAAGCTTTATAACCCAGTGATAATTTTCGGGTTAAAATAGTACAAAATCATTTCAAAAACCATGTTCATTTAAAGTACAGCCAGCAAACGTGAACATTTTGTAATTCAAAAGTCGGACCCAGCCAGGTTGTTTAAGCTTAGAATTATTTGCATTTTAGCGTCCTATAAATTTACCAGAATCGCCTCTCAGAGGCTTACTGTAGCAAAGCATTTTGTAGTACACTCGTAGACAAGCAATGTAAGCCTTAAGTCTTTGCTTGGATGAGATGTCCAAAAGAAATATTAGTTTTGTGGACCTAAACGCACATTCACAGACTACTTATACTGAGTTGTTTACAACTTTGCATTGACACCTGCAGCATGTTCATTTTTATAAAGCGAAATCCAAATCTGATTTTGGCATTTGATTTACGGATATTTTATTTTGTCTCCAAAAGTGATTGTAATATCCGTTTGATTGTCTTTCGAACAACAGTCAAACTATGCAGCAAAAATAAGTAACTTTACCAGTACAGTGAAAAAATATGACCGTAGGTGCCAAAAATAATTATACTCGAGCTATAAAATTAGATCTGACTTTTTTTAGCTTTGGTTTCTTTATTTTTGAGGTTTTCTCTAGTCTTCTTAGCAGCAGAAGAAGATTACAAGACATACAATCAGAAACAATCCGAAGTGAACGAGTTGACAACCACTTATGACACTTATGCCGGAGTTCTTAGGCATGCTCAACAGTAAGATAAACTGAATGCCAAAAGACTAATTCACGGGATTTGTTCGATATTCAGGCTTTTTCTTTACCAAATTAATACTAAATTTGTACTTACAGTCTCTCGCAGAATCCATTTCTTGTCCAGCTTTCACCAACATCTCAACCATGCACCGCAGAAAAAAAAGACAAACAAATGCGAAGAGACATGACGACATCGTGAAGCCACAACTGCCACGCTACAACAAACTAGATTCATCGTCATCCGAAAACACTTCTGCGGAAATTCGGCCGATTTCGTGCGTGCTCGGGGTATCTTCGGATGACGCAGATGACGTTGCTCAAAGGACTATCGTCAGCAAGGACTAAAAAGGTTGCGAGATTCGCATAACCGACAAGAAGCGCACTGAAAAACTAAGCAAAATCTCTCTGAGAAGGCAGTCCAAATTCACCAGATCAGAACGTCTTTGCAGTATTAACGTCGTACTCTCGTACTGACTTGAACGACCTGGTAAGCTTAATTTTCACCAGTCTTTTATGCTGTTGACCAGGAAACATTCCGACGCGATAAAACTTAAGCATGAATAAGTTTATACGGAGAAGATTTGTTATCTTATTGTTTAAGACGCTTTTCCGGGATCAAATTTAAATATGGACCCAGAAATGTCAGTATCGGTTTGAAATAAAAGGATTAATCTTTGATTGCAAGTTAAGTATTCTATTTTATGCATGAATAATGTTGTTTTGTCGTGCTTTTTATTTATAAATCCAGGCTTCTGTCTTCGGTTTTGCCAGTCGATCCCGTGACACACATTGTGACAAACATGACTTTTTTTGTTATAATCTGCATTTATTGCCAGGCATGAAACCTGTCATTTCAAGCTCCCTAAGATATATTTGGCGATTATATGTGATTCTCAGGATATGATGCTGTAGCGAACATCAAAATCAGTCTCGCTGGGCATGCCAATTTCTTGCCTGGCATGCCGGACATGCCAAACCAACTGGCTTCACGATCTGCATGCCCGGCATGCCAAACCAGAGGAGCAAAAACTGGGAATGAATTATCAACCCGGCGAGAGATCTGGGAACTAAGTTTAGCTGGGTCAATTTTGGGCTGCGAGGGCATGAACCCATTTTTTCCATGCCTATGAGATGTTGTTTCTAAGTACCAATGTTCCCTTGAATTTTGTCATGCCTAAATATATAAAATTTTCCCTCTCTCATTAATCCTCAGACTGGATGCGATTTTTACGCTCGCTAAGCATGTTCAACTGAAAATCATGCCCATACCCTTACTCAAAACAAAATGCTATCAAATTTTAGTTTCCAAGCCGTTGGTAGCGAAAGCGCGGTGGAGAGTACTCAAAAAATATAATTATATCTGTTCTCAAGGGTATAAAGATTCTTGAAGTAGCCAAAGCGTTGCGAAACAAGAATCACCCACCACAAGCAACGTAATCTCCATTGGAAGCCAGTCCAACAAAGTTCTTTTCGTTAACGTGGCCTTTGAAAGTTCGAAGACAGTGCGGCTTACTGATGTTCCAGAGTTTTAATTGACTATCTGTTGATCTGCAGAAAACAAATGAACAATAAAATTCAAGTTAAGCGTGAACACTGGTAGACCTTTGGCTTGAAGTGACAAATAAATAAATTTTTGAAAATGTTAACTGAACAAAAATTTACAAGAGGGACCCTGAAAATAAATTGCTTCGGTTCCCGGATGCAAAGTCCGATTTAACAATTACAACGTTTAAAGGATCAAGACGGTTCAGAGAAGTCGCCATTGAGACGTTCAACCGCTCGTTTAAAGGACTAGCCTGTGCCAGGCTCCAATACAGTAGTACACTGGTGCAGTAAAAAATGATGCGAAAACGCGCGGGGACTGGGGAGAGAGAGGCCGGGTGTTATTTTTCCAGTATTTTTCACGCTACCGCACTATTCCCAGATCTCGCTCGTCCTATTTTCGTGACTGCCCCTCTATCAGCTGAGAGCCTGTACAGGCTACAAAAAGACGCACTTGGATTGGTATGCGTCCAGCCTAAAAGACTCAAGGTAATGCAAAGAACTCCGTAAACTAGAAAACTTACGCAGAAACGATTTCCTCCGTGTTTATAAATTTTGTGTATGATACAGCTTTTCTATGTCCTTTAAAAACTGTTATTGGCTTAGTTTGGTTCCGTAAATCATAATAATGAACGCAGTGATCTGTAAAGAAAGAAGACAGTTTTATCTTCAATTTAGTGGGGATTTTATCCCTCAAATATTAATAGTGGTACCTTCCAAAGTAAAACCTGTTCAGAGGTAAACCTGCCTACCTGCTGAGCCAAAGGACAAATGGTATCTACTCTCTGGGTTGAATTTTACACAGCAAACATTAGCTTTAGCTTCCAAACAAGCCACCGAGTGCTCCATGTCTGTTGACCATAACTTGACTAGAAAACGGAAAAAAATACGTTTGTGAGTTGACGATAATTTTAAATTTTTGCCACGAAAGATCTCAGTGAACTCGAACCAGTCACATGCTAGTTCTTTTAAAAAATTCAACCACAAAATATTATACTTGACGTCATCTGATCGATGCCAAAAGCAACCTTTTTTGAATTGGCTGCACACATCATACAGATCTCCGCTACTCAGATCTGCTAACCTATAATATTTAGGGCTGTCATTAAGGGCCGGGGACGGGAATTTCCCTCGGCTGCTATGAAGGTGAACCCGGGGTTATTTTCATCAAAATGAAGAAAAGTAGAACCAAAAAAATCCCTAGCCGTTTGATTCTACGCTTAATTGTTGTATTTAGCCGGCAAATTGAAATCTTAGCGACAGCCCTGAACATTACTCTAACCCTCAGCCTTTGGTGAAAAACGGTGACGAATTGTTGCTCGTGGATGAAAGTAAACGGACAAATAATTCATTACCTTTTGCATCGTCAGATCCAGAGGCTAAAAGTTTTGGATCAACATGATTAAAATCTACGCTCCAACACCTCTTCTCGTGCTCCTGTAGAACAAAATACAACATTTCTCCAAGTCTAATTCCCACCAGACTACGAAATAACTTTTACTCAAAATAATCAACGAGTTCAGCTTTTTGCCCGTATACTTCTATCAGATACTGCTCATGCAGTTTCAATGTTTTACAGATTTAAATTAAGCACACCAGGTACCTGAAAAGATCTTGTTTTTGATCCAGTGAATGCATCCCATAACGTAACAGTGCCCTCATAATCACTGCTGGCCAGCAGCCCTTTGTGATATGAGCTCCAACAGATAGAACTGCAACAACAAGAACAACAAAACAGTCTATGTTGGGCCAGAAAAATTGTTGTGTGTATAACGAAGGACAACAGACGACTCTCTCTTAGCGGACACCTTAATATGACGGACACCTTTGAGTTGGTCCCTGCCTCTCATTACCCCTTTATTTGACTCTCTATAAGACGGACAACACACTACGACGGACACTTCGTTCCGGTCCCAAAGGTATCCGTTAAAGAGAGAGTTGACTGTAACTGCAATTAATGGCTTTTCTTGCAATAAGTTTATAAGACAGTTTCCATCTTCATTAACAAGAGATTCTACGGATTCGACTGATGTTATTGTTGGTGTTATTGTGAATGGCCACATTGAAGGATTTAATTCATATCCGTCCTCAGGCTTAGCATCCCTTTCTTATTGGTCTAGTAATCACAGCTCTTCAAGTTTCCAACTAGAAATCCTGGGCTATCTGAATGAATTCAAGGGTTTCCAGTGAAAATCAGGGCCTTTAGATCTGTGAAAAGTCAGACTGAGTTGGTTCTTTTTGCTGCTCACGTTAAACGTTTACTTAACTTGCACAACTTAATTGAGAAAATGCATTATCAATATTTCATCCATAAATGTAACAGTTAGAAGCCTATGACATGTCGCCGCTGTAAATGAACTTATCCTACCTAATTTTTGAATTGCAAACCATTTCATTAACAGGACAGTGAATATCCACAACATCTCTTATCACTGTTCCATATTCAAAAACCTGATGTTGAGCAAAAAAAAAATACATAATACACAAAAGTTAAACTCAAGTATCTAAGTTTGTCGGCAGCAGCACAGGCATAAGGCAAACTTGCAAAGCTCTCCAATACAGTCAACTTTGACAATATGAACAGCACACTATTACTGACATTATACCACTACATGAGAAATTTCTTCCATTTGATTGGCTTAGAGCAGTGGTATTTCACCTTAATCTGAAATACCTACATGTGAAAATCACAAACTTTTTCTGGGTAGTAGTATAAACAAATAATAGCACGATTTGTACGCAATATTTGGCATAAATACCACTCGTGATATTTCAAAATTGTCTCAAATTTCACTCGCCTAACGGCTCGTGAAATTATGTATAACAATTTCAAAATAAAACTCGGGGTATTTATGCTAAATATCACTACAAATCATGTCATTACCTATACACACCCAAATGCCTGGCAAAATTATAGACGTTTGACTAAAAGAAGAGATCCCTCGGATCATGAATCCACACTAAGAAAGAATTCATCAGTTTCTTTGTTGCTCAATTTCCGAACTATCTAAGATCGCTGATCCTGATTCAGATCGTCCCAAAGGAAGGCACCCTCAAGACAGCAATAACATTTACTTCTACTGTTTTTATCATCCTGCAATTACCCTTTTTAGTCAGGTCAACGCTTTTACTGTTTTCTATTGCACATCAAATTAAATTCCATCTCCACCTCTTAAGAGCAGCTTTCCACACTCAATGTTACTATAAACTACCTGTGTAAAGCCTCAGAAACCTGCTACTTAACTACTCTCGCAACCTGCTACTTAACCCTTAAAGCTCTGATAGCCAGACGAATTAAACACTAGCAAAAACTGACTCTTGGAATTGGGATATATACCTCCTGCATGTCTATAAACGCGTAGATTGAAGTAAAAAAAGAGACTTTCTGCCCTTGATGTCTCCCAACAACGAAATTGAAAACGAAACGGTTTCTTTCACATATAGTACCTTAATTTTCTTTGTGACTCCAGCAATCGCAAAGTAGTCAAAATCACGGTCAAATTCAATACTGTATGGAAAAAGAAAACAACACATTGTTAAACTTAAGAAAATGCTTAATAGGAGGGGACTAATAAATTCCTTTTTTCACTTCTTTTCACTCAAAAAATTTAACAACTATAACTGTAGCAAAAGACTCTCAGATCTTTATAGCTTGAACTGCAAAGAAAGTTATGAAGTTGTCAGAACAAACTGGCTGCTGAAAATCAGGGTGACAAAGATCTTTGTCACAAAGCCAGCAAATATGCTTGACCATCCAGACTTTGTGCAATTCTAGCTTCAATTTTCTCACTATCTCGTAAAAACAAAAGATTTTTCAGCTAGTATCTCTATTTGAGCATTATTAATAATTGTCATCAGCAGCTGGGTCATACCGTTACGTACGGTCTCACCTTGAAACAATACTAGATGAACTGTAGATGTCACTGGCATAACTAAGTGTTGCTAAGCAACGGAAACCACTGAATTTTGTAAACTTGGCGAGGCTTTCAGTGAAATAATCCAAGGCATCTGATGCTCCGGCATCACCTGACAGACATTGAATACACACAAATTAAACATAGAAACAAAAAACTACTTAAATCACACATTGCGACTGACCACTAAGGCGGACAATAAGTCTGAATTTCAAAACAAGTTATTTCGAGTACTGAGACAAAAGTTATGCCCCTGTCAGTATATTTACTACTATATTTGCTTTTATCTTCATCGCTTTCACAATTGCAAAACACCTTTGCATCGTTTGCCACTATTTCATCTATCTTTTGTCACTGTTTCAAGGATTTTTTGTTTGTCGGAATTTTTCTCCCACGAGGCCTCAACAATGGCATTTCTTTGAACATTTCAAATCCAAAGTTTCTTACTTGGTAAATCACCCTGTCTGATGGAGAAGTAGCATCTTTCAAGATCATCAAAGTGTTGGTGAATTCGTTTCCTTCTTGAAGCCAGACTAGTGCTGCATAACAAATGCTTTGCTCCCTATGACAGACAAAGATGCACTATAAGTGTTAAAAGTTACTGTAAAATTCCGAAAATAAGCCCCGGGGCTTATATTTTTCAAAGGCCCTTTTTGAGGGGCTTATTTTTGGAGGGGCTTATATACGGAGGGGCTTATGCCGGAGGGAAATTTTGTGTAGCTTGCAGTGGGAAGGAAATTTACCATTTTTGCTTTGTTTAACTTAGTTTGTATTCGAGGGCAAATTCCAAGTACAAGCCCCCTGAGGGGCTTATATTTGGAGGGGCAATTTAACGGAGGATTTTTTGCATTACGATTTTAGGGGGCTTATATTTGGACGGCTAATACATGGAGGGGCTTATTTTCGGAATTTTACGGTATACTTCAAATGCTCGAATTAGAACCTTAGGCACTTTTTTCTTAAACTTCAGATTTGAGAAGGAGCACTAATTATTTGAAGTGGTAGGGGGACTTGCTTCATTTTTTCATTTTTTTTTCCAAATTTAGACCCCCAAATATTGAAATTATTGTTCTCATTTTAAGTCAAAACAAACTGTAACAGTAAATAAGAAAAACTTGAACCTGCCTGTAAGACAAAACACAAATCCGTATGTAGTTGCACTCAAAGTTCCCAAGAGTTCTGGGAATAAAATCCTTCTATTCTGCTTGTATCTCATATTTTTGTAAGTGATTTTTATTGAGCGGAGGGAGGAGGAGGGCAATTAACCAAACGAGGGTGCTTAAGTTACCATTTTTTAGCCTCAAGGGTGTGCTAATTGAAGCATTCTTGTATTCCTACAACATACATTTTAGCATGTTCACAGGGCTGTCACCAAACTGGAGTGGCAGGGATTTTCCCTGGGTAGTATGATCAGCACCATCCCTGGCTACTTTGAGAGGAAACAAAAGGAAAGTAGAATAAAGAACTTTGTAGCTGCTCAATTCTCGCCTACTGACATTAGCATATATCTGACAAACTGAAAGCTTGGTGGCAGCCCTGTGTACAACATCCATGAATCACGAAAACTGCAGAGTAACGTAAATTTTCAAGTTTTTCAGCTACATACAGACAGGACTGGAAATAACAGTCAGTCATTGTACAGGTGTTGACCAAAATTAGTAAACACTCTATGGCAAGTTGGTCATGATCACCAGGGCTAACAAAACTGAAATTCCAGCATGTCCTTTAGGCAAGCAGCTCTCGCATTTTGCTTGCCCAGGACAACTTCTTGCTCGTCTTTGTTAATAATTTTGTCAGAGGATGGATTGCCAGCACCCTTGTTGCCCATTGGACAAGTAAGCTCTTTAACCCTTTAGGTCCCAAGAGTGACCAACATCAATTTTCTCCTAACAACATCAGCAGATCATCAAGAGTAAAGGTTACGAGAATTACTAAATTGATTACCAAAGGAAGAACGCTTTGATCCTAAATCAAATTTTCTCAACTAGTAGCAAAAGAAATATATGGAGATCAGTCTGGAGAATTTGTATGTGGATCTTGGGGCTTAAAGAGTTAAATGTTACATGTGCTTACCCAGCAAGAAAATCTACTTGTCCCAGACTACCAGAGGAGCCTTTTTTCAAGCCCTGGGTCAGTGACAACATCTGGCCATTTTTTTAATCATCTATGACTACATGACAATGGTATCAAATGTTATTGTTATACTACATACATGCTGGCTTCCATTAAAACCATCTTGAGCTGCTTCTGTTTGGTCACATGAGTCATCATGACTGAAAGACAAAAAATATTGCATAATATACAAGTATATTTATATGTGGTATCTTAAGCCTACCCTAATGCAAAGGCTCCCATGTCAAGCATTTGAAACATGTAGGTAGAACATCACCAACACATTCCAAGACAAGTTGACTTGAGGGAAACTTCATTAACTCTTCTATTTACAAAACATCAGCACACATAGACAGCAATACCAGACTGCATCTGCAACTATCCAGATATCTGTAGTTGTTTGACTGGCCTTCTAGGTTGGGGGTTGGGCAATAGGTTTACGTCCCACACCCATAAAAAATATCAGTACTGAGACCAGACACACTTTTCACACACTTTTCAGGATAGCAGTGGAAAGAATAAAGAGGCTAGCCGAATACCCCTAGATTTGTGGAGAGAGCAAAGGCGGGGTAAGGGTTGTGGGATGAATCAAGAGCTTGTCTGAGGGATACAGCAGGTTAGCAGGGAAGTGTGGAGGCCTTATGCATGGTAATGAAGCATGATGAGGGGAGATAGGTAAGTAGGTAGGTAGGTGGTTGTTTGCCTGTAAAGGGGTGATTGTTTCTCATATGCATTCTTGGTACCAAGTTGGTTTTCTGAATAATTCAATTTCAGCATGGCCTTTCCTTCCCTGTGGAAACACTGCCACTTCATCGTTACTATGTTGCTATGTATCACAAACACCGAAATTCAAAATAGTCACCTGGTTGAAGGTTCAACGTCTGAACCTACTGAAACAGGTGCTGTTTTGGCTGTTGGAGTTGTTGGTACAGCATGATCCTGTAAAGGAAAGAAATGAAAAAAGGTTTCAGTTTCTTGAAATGTAATGAATGAGTGTACGCAAATAATGACACCATGAAATAACACTGTATTAGCTTAAAAAGTAACAATATCTTAACCAAAGGAGTATTTTGGTTAACACCCTCCCTGTTCCCATACAGCTTCATAAGTGTACTTTCCTTAAGAAACGAAGCACAAAAAATCAAGTACGTTATTTTAACTCTTCAACTCCCACACCATGTTATGATTGGATGAAATGTTACCGCAACTTTTATATCAGTAGATGAAATCCTATTATGTCGCCATACAATTGAAGCTGTGATTTTTTTTTTCACATTTTGCCACTATCAGGAGCAGAAGACTTAACACCAGCTTAACAGATAAACTATGACAACAAAGTGGACTGGAAGCAAATGATATTAGAGTTTTCTGGAGGCAAGGGAACCTAACATGTGGCTGGTAACTCTACAGGTACAGCACCAGTCATGACAAAATATAATGGCAGTTACTTGTGTCGCTGTTCTTACAATGTTTGGCTCAAGACTTAATTTTTGATTATTGAAATAAGTCTAGAGCCTCAAGAAGAGGCTTTCAAGTTTCATTACCAAGTTTTGAGTCAAAACATTATTTTAATGAGCTTGTCACATGATTGATCTCTTGGGAACACATTCCACAAATTCCACACCCTTATTTCCTGAACTGGTCAATGCTGTATGAAGGTCAATGAAACAACTTAGGAAATGTAAGATGAAAGGATAGGAAGGAAATCCTTTCCCTTTTAAACATACCACTTCACCAACCAAAAGTCTGTCAGCCCCTGGAAGAGTCAGTAAAGGAACTGTCAATGGATACTGCCGGTTGTGATTAGTTATCATCTCTGTAACTCTCTTCATGTCTTCATCAATGAGTTTCACTTCTCTTGTCAGCTGATCAAGTTGCTAAAAATAATGATATTTATAATAAATCAATGATTGGACAGGAGCTCAAGCCTATGGAAGAAAAAAACAATGTACCTCTTGCTTGTGGCGTTTAACCTGTGAGAGGAAATCCTTCAAAAGCTCATGTTGGACTGCTTGACTATCCTATAAAGTTAAAAAAACATTGAAATACAATGACCAAACAACAAAATTTGTGATCTTTTAAGCTTTTTTAAGATGAAAAACACTAGTTATTTCAAGAGTTCTGGCCAAATTTGTATGCTGAGTCCTCTGGCTTTTCTATTCTATTCATGTGCAATATACGTGTTGTAGTTAATTTTTTATCTCAGGTAATTTTTACTTTCCTTTTGTTGCAACTTCATTAGCATATATTACCGTACCCAAAAACAAAAGAAAAACAGAAATTAACTGAAATAAAAAATCAACTACAACATACGCATACTGTCCAATTACTTCGGCATGACACATACTGTCCTTTAAACTGACGTATAAGCCCTAAAATTTAGGGCAGCTGATAGCCATTCAGAATTGAGATTTATAATTAATAAAATAATAAGATAATATTTAACACATTTGCAAGGTGGTCAAAACAAAGAAACAAAGTCCTGCAATAATATTACAACCAACTAGATTGAATCAGTCCTGTATTTGTATTCAGAACATCTTTTTTTCCAGAGGAAAAATACTTGGATCTTCTTTCCAAATGCAAGAAAAGTTGTTACCTTGTTATAATTACTGACACAGGTAAACTCACAAGAGCAACCTCTCGGCTCAATTTTTTTCAGAATTATTTTAACATGTGATGCAATATTGCTACACTGGTTTGATGACAACTCTGTAGTTGGAATAATAGCATCTAACTTTTCACTAAAGTGTGTACTGTACAGTTCTTTCTGTTGGTTATTGCCCAGGTGGGGGTGACATGACTATGTACATGCACTGCACTGGCCATACAAAGAGAAATTGCTCTCAAACAGATTATACAAACTGTAGTTCAATGGTTTTAAAAAATATTTCTAATCTTGTCATTCACCACATTATAAAATGATGCTGATTTGCTGTAGTAATATCTGATGTCCCAAAAACTGACTTTGTTTCATACTTACTGCTTCAAGCTGTTGTTTCTTCTGTGTCAATACATCCAGCAAGTAATTAACATCTACATGTCAAAGAGTAGAGGTTTTAACAATAAAAATACATGTTCTTTATCACTTACACTGTAGCTTGCCTAATTCCAGACAGAATAACTCAAGTTGGGAATTACTTAACAACCACTGAATGAGGCTGAGTATGATGTGAAGGATTATTTATGCAGTGAAGGATAATGTTGTCCACCAAAGCCAAAGATCAAAGTGGATAACAGCCTCCCATATCTGATTATCCTTTGCATCATACAAAAACTGAATTCAATAATCATTGTTTTGGTATTCATTCAGAATGTTTCTACGTTCTTAACAACCTTGCATCCTTATGGACTTTCTTCAAAACTTTGTCTATTTCTCACATGGTTTCAGGATTTAACCAGATACTCCTTTCTTGCAGATACTCTTCAAAAAGTTATGACATCTATCAAGCATTTTTTGGGGGGATATTCTTGCATTTCTTCCATTCAGTTTTAGTCAGAAATTTGGCTAATTTCTCATTGAAAAGCTGTGAACTCTTTGTTTGTTCTCAGTTATGCATAAACAGCTAGGCTGCTGTGTCACTGCCTGGGAACAAAGTTGTTATTATATAGTGGGGCAATATACCGTAAACAATCTAATAAACGCCCACTCTCAAATAAACGCCTCTCATATAATAAATGCCCCCCTTATGCTGTTAAGTTAGTGTTAAATGCCCCTCGCTAATAAACGCCCCCTGTCTAATTAATGCCCCCCTTGAAAATTGCCCCCAAATACTAGGAAATGGCAAAATAGAGCAAAATCAATCAATTTATTAATTTCATTGCTTGATTAACATCAGTTTGTGTATCATGTCATGTTCAATTTCTAGATAAGTTGTCAGCCCGCAGTCGAGATTCTGTTAACACAAAAACGTTTTTAGCCAAAAGCATACTGTATACAGTTAGGTTGAGTTCGTTAAAATAAGTTACGAGAATAAATGCCTCTCTCTTTTAAACGCCTCCCATCTATTAAACGCCCCTTCTTGGACCCCTAAAATTAAATAAATGACCCGGGCGTTTATTAGATCATTTACGGTACCATCAAATAAGTTGGTTATTGGGCTTCCAAATAGGCCAGCGCCGGCTGGTTATGAAGAATTAGCTGAGTAGCAGGGGGATTGGAGCCAATCAGAAAAAACAAAATATTTTGAACGTATACCATAAACTCATTAATCATTATTACTCAATCGTTCTTGTTACTTGTATTACAGTAACCATTGCCACATATTAGAACAGAAAAGCAACCTTTTTAATACAAACTAAGGATTGTAAAAGCAGAGACCTTTACCTGCTAAGTCCCACTCATTTTCACCAGATAAAATTTCTTGAACTCCACCACCTGATACCTGAAGCTTAAAAAAAAAACAATTATTATTTAATACAAAGGAGGCCACATCACATGTCCACGACTTGTATGTTCAACTGCTTTACAAATGCCTGGGATACAGTCATTTTTGCTAGAGCCTCCTGTTTCAGGTTCATTAGAAGTTGATGGTGCCTAATGCTTTTACACCTACATGAAATAATAATAATATTATTATTAATCCTTCATAAATTTACTATGGTCTCTCTCAACATTCCCCCCTGTTGCACATGTTGTGGTTTAGCTTTGTTTCAAAAGTAGAGCTGAAATCATTACATCAGTGAGATGGACGTCAGACAATTTTCCCACAAAACCAAAAGTTAGAGCTACATGCTTTATGTTTCAGTTAACTGAGTTCAAGATTGAAAACTTACCTGAGAATCTGGAAGCATCTTGCTTTTCTTTTGCCCTGTTCTTTCCTTGAATTTTTGAACAAGCTCATTTACTGCAATCACAAAAATTATATAAAATGACACTCAAACAATACATAAACGTAAAAGTCTCAGCACAAACTACAGAGAACACTGGAGAACTTTTGCCACAAATAAAAGAAGCAAATTCATATTAAGTGCTGCGTCATGCAAGAATATTATACATCTGTAGATTACACACTTTGAATTATTTTTCTGAGAAACCCAAGCACTTGATGGGATAATACACAGCTGCAAGAATTGATCACTTTAAAATTTAATACATCCCCAAATCCCACCCACAATGCTCAAGCATGATAACATGCACCCCCTCTTGACATCTGTTCTCAAACAAGTTGTTCTAGGCAGCATATCAGAAAAGGCTCTTCCCTTCATGATGCAGCATTTTCCTCTCTCTTTTCTTTTACAATATGTTTTTTAATCATACCTTGGTTGCAACTCAAGTGGTAAATTATCGAATTTAATCCTTGATAAATATGCAAAATAATGATTAAATAAAATAAATAGTGGCCATTATTTAAACTTGCTAAAGAAAATCTATGGCTTAAAGATGATGACACTCTTGCCTTACTAGATTTAACCCCCAATTTGGTTGGGAAAATTATCCCTAGTTGGTCAGGTCAATTTTCTCTGAAAAATAATCTTGTTATATAATAGCATTACAGAGATAGCACACTTAAGTGTGCTAAATGTGCCAATGTGTAAGATCTATGTACAAGTTATCCTTAAATAATTACCATAACATAGTTTAAAAAACGTTTTGTAAAATACTTACAAAGAAAGTTAGGAAAAATCTGATCGGTTTTGTCTATAATGTAGTTACATTTGGGGCAGCGGTTGCTTTCTTCAAGGCTTCGAGTAATACACTGATAACTAAAAAGTAAAACCAATTATTTAACAGCTGTGTATGTAAATTTGAGTGAGGTTGGTTGAGAGTGAGGGTGGAAGGAGGTGACAGTCTGAATTATTCACTCTCATAATTTTAGAGTCCAGTGAGAAATACCATACCTTCACCATTTTTAACTCATATCTCACAAGTTATTAGTACTACAACTATTGGCAACAATAATTTTTTGCTCAAGAAAATGTCAGAAAGTTTGGAAAATGCTGAAGACAACTGACCAAGCTCAAGCTTAAGCTAAACCATTACTGCAAATGGAATAATAATGATAATAATAATAATAATATTATTATTATTATTAATATTAATCATAATAACATTATTATTACTATTATTATTAATATTACAATAACTATTATTATTGTTGTTTCTTCTAAAAAAATTTTATGAATTTAACAATATTCTGAATATGGAAGACCAGAGTGATTACTTATATCTTTATTTATAACTTCAAAGATAAATTTCAACTTCTAATTTCTTGGGGCATTGATATGTATCTTTGCTAGAGGCCTGATCAGCCTATATCAGTATCAGTGGATTAACAGAGATACTCAAAAGGACAGGACACAGAAACAACTATTAAGGTAGCTTTTCAGCTAGTCAACGAAGCCAACTGTCACACTATCAAGCTCTTGAACCATTAAAGTCAAGCTGACTGGCAAGCTAACAAGTTGTCAAGTCACTGCTCCCTCAAAAGCAACCATGCATTCTGCATACGCTCCCAGGAAGAAGGTTACAGTACAGAGAAATGTCACTTTGAGAGCACTGTACCATGAACTTTATAATCACCTCTCTTAGAGCCAGAAGACAAATGAGGGCATAGCTTTATTGTCAGGGAGCTCAAGCAATAAGGACGGCGATGGCTATGAAAACATCACTTAAAAGGTAAAGTTCCGCTGATTCAAACTTTGTCACCCTCATTCCATCTCGTTTAGTTCAGGAAAAGAAAAAGAAAGTCCTTGTACTGTGTTCACGTCCTCCACAAAACGCGAAATCAGGCATAATCAAATCATAGTCATGCAGCGACGGCAAAGAAATGTACAAAAAAGCCTGCAGAGTTGTTCTTTTGCCAACGAAAACTTATTGCTTTTTTGTCATTCTTGTTTCATTGCTGTTGTCCTTGACTTAAGCTCCCTATTACAACCCTTTCACTTCCAATAGTAGCCAAACTAATAATTTCCAAAAATTTCAAATTTCTTTTGGTAAAATCCTGAGAAAAAAAAGAGTACCACAAAAATGTTCTGATTTAGTTTATAGAGTGACAACTAATCTTGTCATAACATAGTTTAGGAGTGAGAGGGCGTGTAAATTGATAATTATTGCTAAGAATATTCTCTGTGTCAAGTAGTAATTTATATTAAATCACCACCTGGAGCTCTTCTGCCCCATCATTAGTTTATTCGCCATTTATTCAGGATATTATTATGGAAAAATAGGAAACAGTATCCTAAATAAAAAATGAACTAGCAAGGGAAATGAATGCAAGAACATGTCAATCCTCACCAGAAAGTATGTCCACATTTAGTCATAAAAGCTTCATCGATGGTGTCAAAGCATATCGGACTGTAAAACAAAGACGCAGTTTATGGTAAGGGAGATTCTCGTAACTTAATCACATCAGGCAAAAAAAATGCCTTCACCACAGCTCACAACAAAAGGTTTATCGTAAAATTATTCAATTTGTTTTTGTTAAGAACATTCTTTTCTCGTAGTCTTTCGACAATTTTCAAACAGTCGCTCTACTTACCAAACAAAATCACTGTTCCTGTCGCTAAAAGAATTCATAATTCCGCCATACACAGGAGGATGAGGTCTTTTTCGACGACGACCTCCCCTTGTCTGACCAGCCGAGCTCGAACTTGACGACAGCTGAGCCATTCTGTCTAACTATTTCACGAGAAATGTTCTGGAATGTTTTATCCGAAGAACTGCTCACATACCCAAGGATTCCTTGGGACCAACTGACGCAAAAGAACACAAAAATATTGCATTCATTCTTCACAATAAAATAATTTCACGTTTGAGCTTATCGGGGGTCACGCTATTTCTGCGCATGCGTGTCTAGGACCCCGGGACAGCAATTATTTCTTCATATTTGCTTAACAAGATGTCTCATTAATGGCCTTACCACAAGCATCATCAGAAGTTTCTAGAAAACTTAAATGGAACACGACTTTGTTGAATGTTTCTGTGGGAGATGCCTGAAAAATATGGAATTGGGGATGAAGCTTTAGTTTTTAGCAAAATCTTCAGGGGTGAACAAGGAAAATCACCTTTTCACGAAATTCTTCAGAGGTAAACCCATATTCTTGTGGGGTAAGGGAAAGTTCATTTAATATGACAAGGGGGGGCGGGGATGAAGATATTGAGGGGGGGTTCCGAAAATTTTTAGACACCCGAAGGGGGCTCTGAAAAATTGTTGCGCTAGGAGGGGGGGCTCAAAAAATTTGTATACTTCAAAACCAACACATGACATCATCATACAGATCGGATGGCAACTCAACAATTTAATGACCTGTGCAACTCAGCTATATCACGTGATTTACAGATATAACAAATGTAGTCTCAGTAATTATTACACTCTTGTTCATCCCAAAAATGCTTTAGAAAATTGTATCACAGCTGTATCTCAAGTTTGTCATAGTATAAACCATTGAAGACAATAACGGTAAATATATTTAATACAGTCTAGCGATATTTTTCAGGGGAGCAAAGGAATTGAAGGAGGAGGTGGGGGCTCTGAAATTTTTTCGACTACCAAGGAGGGGGCTCCTAAAAAAATTGAACCGCTAGCGAGGGGGCTGCTAAAATTTCAAGCTTCGAGTTTCAATATCTTCATCCCCCCCCTTCCTTGTCGTATTAAATGAACTTTCCCTAAGACCCATACTTTATGGACGTCTTCAGGGATGAAATTTAATGAAATTCTTCAAAGGTAAGAAGAAAAGGTAAGTCCTCAACCGGGCAGGGGAGGTACGTATATTAAATGCAATAGCCCAATGGAACTGATAATTGTACAAAGTGATAAACTGCCAAAACCTTGAACCGAGCGGTTTGCCCATGTAAATGTAGCCTGTTCCAGGCTCCGAGATAGTGGTGAAAAGTCGTTCAGTAAAAAGAAATGAGAAAAACGCGCAGGAGCTGGGGAGAGACGGGGCGGCGTCTCCCATTTTTCCCGCCGCCACCGCCCCCTTTCCCAAGTCGCGCGCGTCTTATTTTCGCTTTACTCGTTTAATACGTCCCCACTATACTATCTGAGAGCCTGGCACAGGCTAATGTAAATGCAGTTATGCAGGTAAACAACCCCTGCGATGGCTTTGACTATAGCTTTATCGAAACCCATAGTTACTGTAAGCGTCATGCCAGGTTAAAGTTAAGTGCAAAGTTCATATTGGCTTACTCGAAGTTTTAAGAAATCTGAAGGGCGTGCGTGGAAGCTTGCTTTTGGGCCGGGAGGGTGTAGTTTGCGGGTGTGCGGGCGTGAGAGTGAAAAGGTCCTGTAAAACTGCGTGGGGTGATTTTCACGCGCGCTCGCGTTTCGCTCGCTCTACTATCACTGAGGAAAAATGGGGGACTACTCGTAGTCTAGTTTAAACCCAGCGCTTGCTTGTCTGCACAAAATGGCGTTACTAGGAGTGCTTAGGCAGGTTGTGGCACGAGAGAGCACTAGGCGCGAGAACATCGCACGAGAGGAGGGGCGATGGGGGGAAAAGGCTTGTCTCGTACATTGAGCTCGCATACAGTACTAACCTCCATGTGTGACCACCTCCGGCAAGCAAGGGACCACAATCTATCCAAAACACCAAAATTTTCACGGACAAAGCGCTCTGAGTAGAAACTCTCGTAAGCGACGGCGACCACTTTTAGGATGAGGGTTTTTCAGAAACATCGCAAAAATGAGTGGCTGAAGAACGTGCCATTTAACATCATTCCCAGGGTTCTGTTTTTTTTTTTTTAATCAAAACGCGGTTCACTATTACTGACCGGTTCCGGGCCGGGCGTTAATTGGGTACTACTATAAAGGCATGACAAATATTCCCTGAAAGCTTTTAATATAAATATAGTAAATCGGGAAAGAGTGGACCCCAAGGGTTTATAGGAGAGATAGAGGCTCCTGCGTGAACATAATCTGACTAAACGATGAGTGATCACCAATGAAGGGATATGGCAAAGGACAACTATGTTAGTCGCGGATAGTTACTTTGATAAGGGCTTAATAAAATCAATCTTGCCATTCTAGTGGGAAATCCACTATCTTGTCTCCTCACTGCATTCTCTCCTGGCAGGGCTACTAAGACAGTGACCAGCCTCCGGCTTTCATAAAATGAATACAGTATATCGGATTCTTGTATAACCCGAAAATCGTCTTTTAAGACCCCTCCTCCTCTCTAATAAGCTCTCCTTTTTCACTGTCTTCAGGAAAAAGAAAGTTATTAAGCCCCTCCGCCTAACTCTTAAGCCCCCCTCCCCCATTATTTTTTAAATGATACACTTCATGTGGACTGATCCGGTAACCACCGCGGTCAAACGTCTAAATCGTTATTTTTGTTTTTTATTGCTGGGATTTCATTTACCAGTTAGAGAAAAATGGGCAAAGATGTATAAATCAGTTAGTCAACATAACTATCTTTCCATTTTTCTCAAAATTTGAGCTTTTTTCGCTGAAAACGCTTCGCGCTAAAAGAGAATCATGTTTGAAAATGGCGCCGATAATAACGTCAGCATCGGTTTTCAATCAGTTAGAACTTTTTTAGTAAACTTTGAAAAAGTTTAGTAAACTAACAGGATGTTGGTAATACCTTAAACTTTCGATAGTGAAAGTAGCAACTTTAACTTTGAAGTATTTCGCTTAACTTTTGCAAATTTCACTCGATTGACCGCTGTGAAGATTCGGTATGGTTTATTCGTGTGCTGGAAGTTCGGATTTGTTTTTGATCTTCGGCTGCATGCCTTCTACCTTCATGTTCCTGAGCTTTTCTACTTTGCGTTCTTGTTCATTAAGGAGAAGTAATACCATCATCGTTGCTAAATTAAATACCGCCCCAACCCCCCCACCCCCCAACCTCGTAATAGAGGATTTACAGTATTAGAATAAACTGTGTGACTGTCTGGCATTTATCAAGCGCGACTACTTCTTTCCTGCACACCTCGTCCCCAGGGTTCTTATTTTTGTTTCGGCCGTAAAGACAATAACGAGCATAGCCAAACTGAGTTTTTTGCTCGCGCTCGCTAAGAAAGGCGCCTTCGCAGCCATCCCACAAGAGCAGGCGCGCGGTGGACGATGGGAAGAGGGAAAAGGCGGGAGCACTCTCGCCAAGCCTCACGTCCTCTCTTTCCCCTTCCCATCGTTCCCGTCGCGCTTTCATTTCTCCCTCTCAAGTCTCCCCTGAGCTGAGCCGACTAATCATAGAGGGAGCAGTCTGCGCTGTTCCTAATAGCCATCAGCATTTAATTTCTCCTTACTGTAGGACTATTTACTTAATAAATCATAGCGATTGAAAGAATAAATGAATCGATTACAAGCGAGGAAAATGTCTTGAACTTTACACTCACTATTTTCAGCAGTACCACACGAACTGTGCGGAAAACACGGTGGAGAACAGAAGCATCGATAATTCAACTTTCAAAAAAGGATAAGATCGATTTTATGTAATTTCCATCACACATTAGTAATGTCCAAACTTGGGATTCCATATAACTCGGTCTTTCAGACCCTCATGTCCCTATAATATACAGGGAAAGTCTAGAGCAAGACCTCCTGCTAGAAATTCTATGTAAAAGGCATCTACACATAACATATATGCAGAAGTTCTCAAGAATTTTGAGTTTGGGGAAGCTGTAGACTGTACATATTTCCATATTAACAATGAATGCCGGCGTGATCTGTAAGTAGTCTGCTATGAGTCAGATTTCCAGATTTTTATAGTTTTGTCGTTTTCCAGAGCACCAGATGCAATGATGTTTTCTGTTGGATGGCAAGCGGAGCAAAGGACCACATCTGCAATTCAAAACACCAATTTTAACAGAAAAACTAAGTTACCTTTGCGCCGCTCGTAAAATAGAAATACTGTGGATACGCCATCACGAAGATGAGGGTAGGGATTATTTAACCACGTATTAACGACAACAACCATAACAGCGAGTACTAGTCTCTACGAAACTATTATTTGTTGTAAAGGGCAACGCAAGACGGTGGGGGTGGGCACTCGCGCTTTGTTCATGCTCTCGCACTTGCCAAATTCCCCGAAAAAAAGAGTAAAAACGTCTGTGGACAAGCTATTGTGACGACAGTGTATTAGTGGGGGAGTACAGGGGGTTGGGAGAATAAGGAGCGGGAGAAGTACGGGAAGCGGGAAAGGAAAGAGAGAGAAGTGGGAGTTCTGAAGGAGTGGGAAATGAGAGAAATGAGAGGGAGCTTGATACTTCGCTAAAGAAAAAAGGCTAAAAGGAGGTAACCAAGAAATAAGAGCCGGGAGCCGGGAATGCAAGGTACGGGAGGCAGGAGGTTTGGACCTCTGTCCCCCTCCCCTCCCCCTCTAAAAAAAAATCACATACCACTGTGACCCTCTAATGTCTGTGCCACTTCCTTGGATTGCAGGTTCCAAATATACACCATGTTATCTTCTGATCCTGACACTATCCACTGAAAATACAAATAAAGAGGCAAGTTCAAATACAATTTTCTACGGATAACGTAAAACAAAGGTTAGTTTTTTGTCAGTCCAGATTTCGGTGATTTGTCAACCGTTCTTTGAAACTGAACTTGTGCATATGAATTCAATATTATTGAGGAGGCTACATGGCATAGGTCAGCGTGTCAGACATATTTTTATGTTTTATTAGCAGAACACTTTAGGGAATTTACATACAAATGAAAAACAACAAACAATCCAGAGGTTCTGGGTTCAAGTCCCATTCTGTAAACTGGCTGCGGTTGTTCTGGGAAGTCCAGAGTTCATACCTCGTGCACATTTGGAAATAACCAACTGGTTTCTATTCTGCCAATTGGGATTTTTAACTTTTTCGGTCCAATTCGATCAAACGTTGTCTAAGAATAGAATGACACCCTTATCAGGCAGTCACAACTGGGACCCTTACTGGAGTAATAGAGGCATTCACTGAATGCAAACAACATTTCATGATTTTCCTACATCTTTCCTTCCATTGCCAGTCTGAACTCTACAAATACACATTTCATGCAAAATGCACTGCAAACCTGTAATGCAAACCTTTTGCGTTATCCTGTGCTACAATGAACTCCTGTCAAATGAAAAGGTTGGGTTTTTTGTAATTACAGGAGTTGATGACTTTTTAGGGGGTGATAACATGTCAATATCTGGCCAGGGTACAACTGAGTAAAGTAATGGTTACCTTGCCTCCTGTGACTGAGAAATTGGCAAATATACAGTACTTTTCATTCTTGTGACCAGTATAAGTTTTCAGACACTTTCCTTTGCTATAGTCCCATAGTTTCAAGGTGCTGCAAATACCAGTAACAGTACACTCATAAATACTGAGCATGTAACAACATAAGTTATAACACAGGGCCACATTATCATCCTTTTGATGCATATTCTTTGAAGACATATTTTTGTTGAAAGCATGACCTCACTTTTCTTCAGTTTGTCATCTTCATCCCTGTTATGAGTTGGGGAAGCACAAAAAGGGTGAATTGTGAGGGAACGGCCTGTTAATGAACAAGCCTCAACAATTTGATACTGACACTAGTTCTGCATCCTTCTTCACAACAAGCAGTTTCTTTCGCTCAAAGAAAATGACAGTGAGTATGGACAACAAAAATGAAGAAGAACCTACTTATCTAATGTTGCTGCTAGTATGTACTTTCCATTGGGAGAAAACTTTACAAATGACACAGGAGGATTATCATCATCTGGAAGGGAAGACATGAACAATCCAGTCATTACCCCTAATGACTTCTGGTTACAGGAGGGCAGGGGTGGATCCAGGATTTTTTTTAGGAGGGGGTGCACTCGTCTCTTGCTCTACTTCAACACCAATAAACCACATAGTTTTTTTTTTTTTTCACAGAATACCAGTTGTATTAGAAAACCGCAGGTCACCTCAGGGGGGGTGCGCACCCCCTGCACCCCCCCTAGATCCGCCCCTGGAGGGCAGTATTAAATAAGACTGAGGACAACAAACCACAGGAAAAGACTACATCTCTAACTCTAACTTTCATACATTAAATTCACACACTAAAACCTAAGAATGCCCCTCATACGCTTCCTTTTACCTGTCATATCCCTGCTTTTGCGTTTTTAGCATTGTCAACCTTGTGTCCTCGTGCTGGGGCAGATTTTTTAGAAAAGTATAAAAACTGGACGTCTGAACCACTAATATTATTCTAGTCTGGTCAAACTTTATTATTGTTGTTCATTGTGAATAATACATTTCAACAATACACACACATGTAGGTTGTAGACTGAGGACCACTTATGACTATTCAAGCCACTTTAATATTCAGCCAGTCTTAGTTAACAGACATGACCTCAATAATAATTAAAACAGCACAAAACTGACCTATTAATGTCTTGAGGCATTGCCCAGAGGCAGTATCCCAAATACGACTATGGAAAAAAATGAACAAGAAGACATCATAAATAGAGACACACATAAAGATCTCCAACTACAGGTAATTAAGGCCAATGCTCACATAAAACAGCGATCTATTTTCTAATACTTTTACAATACAAAAGAAGAAACTAAACACACTTGTCCATGTGGAGTGCAAGGCTCTTTACCCCCACATCATCCACTTCAAGCTCATGCTCGTTTCACTTATTATTTGTCTCATACACTCTTCCTTTCAGTTTCCAAGTGAAGAAATAGGCCATTCAATAAACGTCTAGTGAGCTTATTATACCCTTTAAAGAGCAAGTTTGGAATTTTATATCATAGTTTACATACTGAATATTACATCTTTAGGGAGAGGGTCAGGCTTGTACGAGGACTCAGTTCCTCTCTGTAACACCCTTTTTGCACCCATCTTTCTTTTTTGCCTTGGATCTATTTTTATGCAAATAAAGTTGTCATCAATACAGGAAGAAAGAAATAAGTCTACAGTAGTCATAGCAGAGCATGAAATACAGGTAAAAAGAAAACAAGTTGAAAACAATAACCACGGCACTTGAGATGGCCCGTCCAGTTGTCCCAGTCAAGTACCAAAGGTTTTCTTTGGTACATAACATTTTGAGCTTTCTTGCCCAGTGAGCAGAGTTTGACTGCATGAGTGAAACTTACCAAAGGCCATCATAACTACTTGACACTATCAAGGCACCATCTCTATTGAAATGAACCTGTTGTGAGATACAACACAGCAGGCATTGTTAAACCTACTACTGTATTTTCTTGACTAAATAATGGTGCCGAGAAGGTCTCAGAAACCTGTACTTTTATTGGCCTTAAAAACACACCTGAGATGTGGGTTTATTCCCACTATTTCACATTACAACACGGAGCATTCATTACTAATGATGGCTGTGCGACACGGTCAAAAGCTACAATACCAACAGACTCGAGACCATTCAAGTCTGGAATCTATTTTTCAAATTCAATTCCAAGGTGAGCATTCATGGAATTACACCTGCTTTGGTTTTTAGGACAAGAGACATTGAATCTGTTGTTTTGTTGGCTAATTAATCAACTTGTTCTGAGAGAGTATTAGAAACAAAGGAAAAGGATAGGTCAGACGGCCCTTAAAATTAATGATACTATTGTCTTACCGCTGTTACAGGATCTGAATGAGCTGGCAGAGTCTTTAAGCATTTCCCTGTCTTAACATCCCAAATGCGCACACTCTCATCAAACTACAAAGAGAATAAAAACATCAAGGCTGGCAAAATCCTCCTCATTACAGTGTAGTTGGACATTGTTTTACTTCAGTACAACACCATGCAGTGGAGCATTACCAGGAGGATATAAAATTAGTATGCCTTACTTTTTTGCTGTTTTTCAACAAATACAAATTTTGAAAAAAAAAGAATTATAATTGACAGCAAATGAGAGCAAAAATACCCTTAGTTTTTTAAACAATATGGAAAGCAAACTGTAGCTTTGCTGCGTTAAAGTGGCATCAAAGTGCATTGTTTAATCTACACAAATGCCACGAGCTGGTTGGTTAACCTACTACAAGTTTAATAATTAAATCATCAATGGTCACTAAGTTCTGTTTGTTGCCTGTTTAAGACGTTGGGACATACTGAAGACTACAACAATACTCACCGAGCCTGACACAATGAGGTTAGATTGAGGATTAAAGTTGCAACAAAATACATAATTGCTATGACCTTTCAGAGTCTTGAGACATTTTCCCTATGATCAAATAACAAAGAAGGCACAGATAAAATTAATAATAATGACATCTGAAGAAAATCACAGGAGAAAATCTATTGGTCAAATGTTATAGAGCAAAAAGATGAGTGACAAGTCACACATGAGTTATCTTTGTTTTTCACAGAAGCTATACTTATATCATAGTCCTATCGACTCACTGCCCAATATGTACATATGGTACAGGTCAAAATTATATGTTCAGGTTAAATTTTTTTAATCTAGGTTGATTCTGAATAACGGCTTGGAGACAAAGGAAATTGAGAATCAACCTAATTGTAGGTTTAAAAAACTTCAACCTAAATTTAATTTTGACTTGTTACGCATATACACTATACATTAGGACTGTGGTACTTGAGAGACAAAGTACATTAAGACTGTGGTACTAAAGAAACAAAAACCTTGTGACAGAAAAAACAAAAGCCAGATATTTGTGGTACTGTCAATAAGGGAACAAACTGGAAGCGCACAGGCATTTGGGTACTGAATTTGTTTCTTCCTTTGCATATACGGCCTTAATTAACTAAAGTTAAGTTGTGTTTGAACAAAAAATATAATTATTAGGCCATAACCAGCCCAAAGTTGACTAAAAGGAGAGGTATTCCTCCTTCAACTTACAGTAGCAAAATCCCAGATTTTAAGGGTTTTATCATCCGATGCTGAAACAAGCAGCTTGGAATCTGATGACCAAGATACATCTGATATTCCCTGACAACAAAAAAAGCAAAGTTGATCTTAAAACTGTTTCTTCTCCCAAGTGTCATTTATTTCAATGAATATCATTCCTTCCTAACTCAAACACCATGATTTTAAGCAAGCACCCACTGTTTAAAGTATTTTATATGCAATAATGTAATACTTTTATTAATAACCATCTAACTGTAAACAACACAAAGTAATGTAACACTCTGCAGCAGAAGTCAAGAGTACAAGTTCACATGGGTCATTCCAGTTTCATTGTGGAAGGCCTTTTGGAGTTTTGTTGGCCATCTTGTGCTATTTTTCTTGAGAGTTGTGTCACAAATGTACCTGTACCTAACAGCACAACTGGAAAGTGTAGGCTGCATTTATTTGCAAGGAACTGAATCTGCATACTAGAAACTGAAACCAAATTTCAGATTCAAGAGCCGCAATCTGGATCCAGATACTTCAGTATCACTGAGTGTGGTTCACAAAAGTAAATTTACCATCACATTATTCATTTAAATTTATAAGTAGTTGTGCATACCACAAGACACTGGCTCTCCAATCCAACACTTGTTCCAAGAATGTCACACTTTATTAATATTTGAGGATTTTGTGACTAAGGAAGTATATGACTGTCCACAAACATGAAGGCATAAATTAAAATTAATTATAAAAAAACACGCCATACCAATTTGTGCCCTGATATAGTCTTCTCAAACTTCCCATCATAAGCTCCCCATATTTTTATGTACTTGTCAGCAGCTGTTTAGGAAAAAAAAGAGTCGCTAAGGAATTTGCAAGTTTTTAATCAATGTCTAATGAGAATAAATAATAAATGCAGTAATGACAGAGAAGTCTAGTTACATTGTCTAACTTTTTGGGTCTACACATGAAATGCTATGAACAAGCAGTTCAATAGAATACCACTTGATTACAAATTCAAAGGGCAAAACTTGTAAAGAAAAGACTCTTATATCACCCCACAGTATCCTTAGCTTTGCACAAAGCAATTATTTGCTATAAAATCTCCCAACACAAGTCAATCACTAACAACATACATTGTACACATAGTCAGCAGAAAAAATCTCTCATTATTAAGCAAGTCAAGTTTTTACATAAAATTTTATAAAGTGCAATAAGAATTGGAAATGTACTGACATAGGTTTTATAATTATTAAATACCACTTGTGAAACAAAGAAATCAGTGCCTAATTAAGAATACTAGAATTACCAAAATCACAAGTAACTTACAAGAGCTTGCCAGCCAGTCACCATTTGGACTAAACTTCACGGAGGAAATAGCTTTTGTATGACCAGCTAATGTATACTTCAGTATGTAGTTTGGCTTCTAAATACAGAAGAGGAAACACTGATTAGCTACTTGCCTTTAATGCTTACAAACTGAAGGTGTATTACCCAGGGGAGAATCCAGGATTTTTTTTTAGGAGGCGGTGCACTCGTCTCTTGCTCTACTTCAACACCAATAAACCACATAGTTTTTTTTTTTGGCGGAATACCAGTTGTATTAGAAAACCGCAGGTCATCTCAGGGGGGGGGTGCACCCCCTGCACCCTCCCCCTAGATCTGCCCCTGTTACCTGTTTAGAAAAAGGCACGAAGTAAGTGATTCTTTTAGGATGCGTTTGATTAAGCATATTACCAGAGTAGGAATACCTCCAAATTTTGTTACAGATCTGTTGTACTGTGATTTTTGGACCACTTAAATGCTACATACATCAACATATTTTATACTACTTATAGCTATTGCTAAGTGCCAATGAGCAAGATTTTACCTAAATGCAAGTGCTGTTCAGTTTGTTTAGAAATGTCATGAATTACCATAATTTACAAGAATGCAGATTGCAGGTCAGTCATGTGTCCATCATTTATCATTTACATTGCTTCGAGATTCATTCTGCCTTGGAACTTTCACGCATGATTGTATTCACTCAAGAACAATGAATTCTCTGTTCTGCATTAGATCATAAAAGCTACCTTACACTACCTTATGTTACATTGCTTCGAGATTCATTCGGCCTATTTTTGGCTACTCTGTAATTTGAGATAAAACAATTTAGTTTTATGTATGTATGTATGTATGAAACTTTTGCGCACAGCTTTATTATGCTGCTGCATCGCAGCCTCGCATCTTCGTGAGGCTTGTTGGCAATCAAGCAGATTTATAGACACTGCAATGCAATGAATGCTAAAACAACTGATTCCTAGAGTTTATTGCATTTATTCTTATTCCAGAATACTGTCAATTGAACACAACCTAAATGGTTTGTTTTCACTCAAATGGTCAGTGCTATACAAATCTGCTGGAAAAAAGTTTTACAAGAGAAAAGAGTTCAATCTCCACAGGACTTTTTCTGTACACCAACATGGCTGGCATTCCAGCATTTTGTACAACAATATGGCTACTGTGATATCATGTGAAAACCATCTACACCTTTCCTTTAATAACAAATATTGGATGAGACTTTTGTGAGACTTTAATTATTCCAAGACCTTGATTTACAAAATTCTGGTCACTAGTTCTAGAACAATACTTTGAAAGCAACCATGTGACTGTTCTGAACACAAGACATTTTAAAACACAGAAAAAACAACTTTATCTGCGTTGGCAGGATATATATATTTTTGAAATTTTCATATATGCGGCTTTTCAAACATTTTACCCTGTTGGCAAAAGCTATTAAATACAAATAACAAATAGCTTTATCTGTATGGATATATACACCCAACTGCAAAAACGTTGTCATAGAAAAAATGAAAAAAAGGGAAAAAGCCAAATAGGAATTAAATAGGCTAATGAATTCATCCAAATTAGGTAAGTAAGTAACTAATCAGTAGCATCAATAATGACATCAATGAAATCAATGAGAAATCAACAGGTAATCGATGGGTAATCAGTTGATTAGTCATTGATTATATCCGATATTCAATGAGTAATCGATGAATAATCGATAGGTCACAAAATTTTCTGTCATTGATTACTCATTGATCAGTTATCAATATAATCTTGTGGGTACACAAACCATACCAATTCAAAAATAAGGAAACAAAGACTTCTTTAACATAAATGTCCGATACAAGCTTTATTTAATCATGATTACTTAACAACAACGGCATTTGAAGGCCCTGAAGTATCTTCAGAAGAGCTACATGCAAATTCTCCATAAGGGTATCACTGGTTTTCATTACATAAGACTTAAAAAATTCAATTCCTATTTACATTTGGCTAGAATAATTACTATCAGTCTATAGAAAGTGCGTTGTTTAGAAAATGATCAAGAACCATTAACGTTTAAATTTTTTTATCACCAGAAAGTTAAGCTATATATTTTAAGAATAAAAAAATTGCTAGAATGGTATGAGATGCATAATCAATGTCTAACCAATGGATAATCATTAGATCATCGTTATTTTGAGTCAAAATCACATCCATTTTCGGCTCATAAGTTTCGAATAGCATTGCATGACATTTTCTCACTTTCACATCAACAAGCTGGAAAATTGTTAGTCATGGATTACGAAAAAGGCTCTTGAATTGAAACCAATCCATCGATGTCTTAAAAGTAAATCGATAGGCCACAAAACTTTTAGCTATTGATTAGTCATCGAGCGAAAATACCGAGCCCTCGCGTGTTTTTTGATTACTATCTTGGAGCCGGAAATAATCAGTGACTAACCAATTGATTATCCAACGAGTACTCATCGATTACTCATTGATGTCATTCATCATTGATTAGTTATGTCTGGATTCATTTGCAGCATTTGCACATGGATGTCGTATTTGCCTGTGGGAATTTGCTATTGTTTTAAAGCTGGAAAACAATATAAAAATTCCAGTGGGGAAATGCAACGGCTGTAAATGAATCCACCCTGACAATGTGGCATAATTGGCGTTATTAATTCCTATTTGGCTTTTTCCTTTTTCCCTTTTTTTTTAGACACTGTATTGCAATAACGTGTATTGAGGGGCCCAGTAAAAGGTAAACTCAAAATCCTTCGAAATCTTTCAACATACCAATCTGAGGATTCATGCACATATCTGGCGATAAATCACTACAGAGGAAGCCGCCAATAAATCCAATACATTTACTATAAAATTACAAACAGTTACACAAACGGATTGTATGGGTGCCCTGTGTACGTACCAAAACCTACGCAATGTAAATAGATTTTTGAAGGTTCACTACACCGGGTAGCAACTATCATTCCCTACTAGTAAAGTCCGCATTCCGTGTATCATTACTAGCTAATAATAAGCAGAATGTAGACTCCCTAAGTCAGCGGGGAACAACTTTCATGTTAGTAGTAGCTTGTCGGTCTTGTCGAACAGCCAACAATCATTTCAATTCAATTAATGTGGCAGCCTTCTCGCCCACTGATCTTCAACAATGCTTCGATTGCAAGCACAAATTGCAAGTCTTCAAACAAGAAAGTGTGCTGTAGGATAATCATTTCTCTTACCTTTGATGATCCCGTGTTATTGCTTGGATTTGTGACTACTTGCTGTGTAGGCTTCGAAGTTTCGGAAGAATTATTACTAGGCTGAACGGACGAACTTTCATTTTTCACTGCTTCTTCTGATGAAGCCATATGTATCTTGATGCTCTCAAGATAATGCACCTTCCTTATGAATTTCGTTCCCCTGCTAAAACTTCGAAGACGATCCGGTTTTCTCAAAGAACAACAAATCTGCCAAATAAAAAGAAGTGTAAACCACACGTGAGGCAACGCGACTCCACATTCCCCGCAAAGAACTCTGGGAAAATGCTTTCGCTAGGTCCGCAATGCGTACAGTATCGTTCCAAGGAGTGAGATTTTTACGGAATTTCCCGTGAAAATTTTCTGACATGACAAGCTATTTTTTTCTTTTTTCTTTGTGTTTCTGGGACCATAAAGGAATTGAGTACAAAACTCGTTACTTAGTGCGTTTACTCATGCACAGAACGAAGGTCTAGGTGTTTGCAGGGCAAGTCCCCTTCATTTCTTTGCGGGAGCTAGCCTCCCACGCAGGTGTTTTTAGGGGAGCTCGTATTTCATCCCTCCCTTCTCAACCAAGAACAACATTCCCTTCCCATTGTTTTATTCGCGTGGTAAGTGACCAATCAACAGTTTTGAAATAAAGTGTTGACAAGCTAAACACGACTCATAAGCTGGTGGTAGTGTAAAAACGTGACCCTAGAGTTACCTTTTTCCTTCTTTTCTTTCCTTCGCTAAGGTTATTCAGTACAA
Organism: Porites lobata; assembly: GCA_942486035.1. Taxonomy (NCBI): domain Eukaryota; kingdom Metazoa; phylum Cnidaria; class Anthozoa; order Scleractinia; family Poritidae; genus Porites; species Porites lobata. The sequence continues at coordinate 6,263,559 of CALNXK010000009.1, read as the reverse complement.
GGAGTATTCTAAAATCTGACTAAATCTTACTTTTGACGCCCTGAGTCTAACATTTATTAGAGGTCATAAAGCTTTCCCAGGGTTTTATGCAGATCGCGTAATTATCGGGTTACTCTGCGGACAGGGTCAACCTTCCAGAATTTGAATGGTACGTTCTCCGTTGAGCAGGCGTTTGTGGGGAGGGACGAAATGCGAGCTCCGCTAAAAACGTGGCTTGGAGGCTAAGCAGGAGCCTGTTTCTCAGTTATATTAGGACCCTGAGTATTGCTCAGGCTCCGTAAAGTCGAACCCACGAACTCCTGCTCTGCAGTCAAGCACTCTACTGAGAGCGAATCGAGCGGCGGAAAACTATTCAACATGAAATGGCCCATTTTTTCTGATCCATACTGAATCCTTGCTAACCGTGCAAAAAAACCTGAAAAATGACTGAACTAATGTATGATACTAATTAAGCCCGGGGGGGGGGGACTCCCATATGAAACAGACGGGGATGCTCGTCGGAAACTTTGAATTTAATCCCTAAAGGAGACCATCTGGGCGTGGCTCAAGCTTTTTGTGACCCCTAAAGGAGACCAATCTGGGCGTGGCTTAAGCAAATTTTGACCCCTAAAAGAGACCGCTTAAAAACACACAAATACGACATGCAATCAGTTTTAATGATATAAAGACATAACAAACAAAGTTAAAAAGAAAATTGACCTCTGTTTCTCTTCGCGTAATTCTGTGTTTCTTCGCGGAACCCTAAACGAGACCTTGGCGGCTTAAAATATTGGCGCTTTGCCCGGAACACCCTAAGCGAGACCAAAATCCAAAATTTACACCCCTAAGCGAGACGACGAGCATCCCCATCTGTTTCATATGGGAGTCCCCCCCTCGGGTAATTAAGGTACGTTGGAACATTTTAAAACGATAGCAAATAGCGTGACGAGGCCTCTTTTGAACTAGCTTACGTAGCAAGCGTTTCCAGTCGAGTTAAGCGCGAAAGTTAGAGCCGGAGCATTTCTTTTTTTTTTTTTTTGCTCTCGTCCCAACTTTCTCGACGAACTCGCGCGGAAACGCTTGCTATGCAGGCTACTTTTGAACCCACTGTTGCACCCAGGTGTGAAAGATCGCTTTTCGTTAGAAGGAAAGCCAAATCATTTAGGAGCTCAAATTATCGGCCCCTGGTAGAAACTGAAAGAATCAAACACGAAAATTAAATCTCTAATTCCTGCCCAGCCCCCTTTGAGTTTCAGTCTTTCCAGGTGCATTCTGGGTAATGCTACAAAAGCAGATGTTTCCCACAATCTATCACATGAAACTTGGCTAAGACAGAAACGGCAGATTTATTCCATCACTGCGGCTGTGCTACCAACAGTGTACGATAAGCTGACTGTTTTCTTTAAACACACCGTAATTTGGATTTCCCCATAGACTGATATCAACATAATGCCGTTGAATGGAGGTGGAACGAAATTTGTCATTTGTGCCAAGTGTGGACGATCGCTTCACTGAACCGTTGGAAAATAGCACTTTTCTGGAGTAGTCTGGGATATTTCAGAAACACTTGTAGTTTTCTTCTCTTGTCTTGGACACTGCTGTAGTTGCGTAACATTCTCGAAAAAATATCTGCGTATACTGTGAGTAGGCGAATTTCCACCTCGCCCAGCTGGCCAGCCTTTAAACACAACATCCGGCCTGTCGAAAACTTTACTGCTGTTGTGTCTTAATTCACGCAAGAAAAATTTCTTTTGTCTGGTGTTGACACTTTAAGCGACACTGGATAAACTACTGGTACTCACAACTTTATGGCCCGTGTAAACAAGGAGAAATCCTTCGGAAAAACTTGAGTTCATTGATCTACAATTTTTTGCGTGTGAATCGAAGTGGAGGAAAGTACAGTAAGCTCAAGACCACTCTTGTCCGTAACAAGTATAAAGGAACGTGATTGCACCCAGGCTTCAATTTGCAAGAAATTTGGGCATCTCAAGAAAGTAGATGTGAACACTGTTTTGGTGCTTGAAAGAACTGAATCGTACATACTTGGTTCATCTGTTGCAAGGCTACGCAACACGCTCATGTTGCCGAAAGCTCAATATCACAACTTTTGTACAACTGTTTTACTGTGTGGTTACGTTCATGTTTTTGGTGGATAAATATTGTTGGAATGACAGATAGTCAGGCATGTTGCACTGTGCAACCAATTCCATCATCCCCCAATTCAAACCCATTTAAATATTGTCAAGTTAACACACATCTAATGCCAGAAAACAACAATCCAAATCAAGAAAATCACCTCCTTGTGAATGGAGAAACCTGCCATATGGATACAAACTGTGAAATGATGGAAAGTGAAATGCAGCGTGGATCAAGACATTTAAGGAAAAATTTAAGACTTAATCTTGCCGAGACACATACTGACAATAGTCTTCCACCACCAAAGAGTTCCTGGCTTTTACGACTCTTTGAATCCAAGCTCTTTGATATGTCCATTGCAATTGCATATTTATTTCATTCTAAGGAACCTGGGGTACTGACTTATCTTGGAAACAAACTCTTTGTAAGTATGATTTTATCTTGGGTTTCGCAATGCCCATTTGGGTGGTTTTTGGACCTCTCGCATGTGATTTGTCTTGCCTGGTGTTACAAAACACCTTAGACCCATCTTAGTTTTGTGCCAAATATCCCTTCATCCTATATTCACATGGCTTGAAAATTAGCCCTCCATTCCACTTCCCCTCTATCTCTAACTCTTTTTACTGGTTGATCCAGTTGTTTCTGGTTAAGGCGGTGAGGATGTGCTGATTAAATTCATAATATTCAGGCCATTCAATTTTGGGTAGCAGCTGTAAAAATAACCTCAGGCAAAACTCCTGTATTTCTTTGTTTTGGGGTGTGGTACTCTATTATAATGGGTTTGATATGATTTACACCGAGGATAAAATTGAACCTCAACATACACAAGCCATAAGTTATTAATGAGTTACAGCTTTAGCTGATTTTTGTAAGGTTAAAGGGCTAAGAATTTTGTTTTGAATAAACCTTTATCACGCGGCGGCCATTTTGTCTCAGGAGATTTATAAAGCTTTGTTTATGCACAGCTAGCCTCGTAGAGAGAACAAGGCTAGCCGTGCATAAACAAAGCTTTATAAATCTCCCGAGACAAAATGGCCACTGCATGACAAAGGTCTATTGTCTTTTCTTTGATAGAGTTTTGATGATGAAGATGTCAACTTCTATATACCACAGCTAATGTAAGTGTTCTTGTGTTAGTTAGCATTACTGATAATTGGGCTGATGGATTTGATGAATAAGCCCCCTTTTCCTCTCCAGATAAGATTTTAGGTTGCATGTTGATTTTTTTACAAAATTGTTGTTTCCACAGTTGTGATAGTAGACCTTTCCATCACTATGAACAAAGGCACCAACCCAAAGCTTGTTGGACAAAATACTTTTTTACAGTGACTTGCATGAAATTGTTCACCCGAGCCTCAACCTCATTTCTTTGTGTTTGTTCATTTGAGTGGAATGCGGGAAAGGTTTACAAGGTTGTACATGGACAAGGCTGTGCTCTAGCAGAGCCTTGTGGCCCTTGGCACCCAACTTTTGCACTCGGGCAGCAAGAAAATCTTTTTTTTTTTTCAAACAAATCACATGCTGGGCAACGTAGATTTTACAGGTTTAGAGCACTGGGCTCCCTTCAATTTCCTTATAGAACTGCTTTGGTGGATACTTTTCAGACTGTGTACTTGAGATGCACATTATTTTATATCTCTGGGTTATTCTTGGAGACCTAGCGGCAGCCATCATGGGCAAAATCATTGCAGTCTGTTAAAACCAAAATCAAATCCAAAACAAATCCCTGGACCAAAATTTACCCCCCCAAAAATCCCCTGCCAAATTACCCAGCCAGAGGAATTTTCAGAAAGCATTAAATGATATATCATGAAAAATAGAGACATTAGTTTTGAATACCCAAAAAAATCCCTACTTAAATCAAGCTACCCAAAACAATGCTTGCCAAACTTTTCCTACCCCAAAAAATCCAGAAATCGAAAATTTCAAACCCAAGAAAATCCTTCCATCATCCATTTTACTTGACATCCGGAGGACCCCCGGCTGGGTAAGCATTACTCCTACAAAAACGGTAAGTTAACATAACTGTTTATCTACTGTAGTTAATTTTAATCCAATGAAAAATGCTATGGATTTTGCCATTTTTCAGTAACATGTACATCCATATTGACGAAGTGTCAGAGGCTCTTCATAGATACTTGGTGGAGAAGTGCAAGAAGAACTTTTCATTTGCTCTACAGGTATGTATGGCCGCATCATATTTTTCAGCATGTGTGTGTACTGCTGCTAAACCTCTTCACATCAGTTTTTTTTTCCTGGTGAGCCTTCAATGTAGCAAGAAAGCACAATATTCCTTACAGAGAGGAAAATCCATTGTTTTGAGGGATGTAAGACCAGGGTTGTCACTAAGATTTTAAGTTGCCGCGTAAATACAAGAAGTAGGCGGGGAATCAAATGGCTAGGGATTTGTTTTGGTTCTATTTTTCTACTATTTTCCAATAAAAGTAGCCGGGGGCCACTCTCTTAGTAGCCAGGGAAAATCCCCAGCCCCCGGCTCTTAATGACAACCCTGTAAGACCATGTACATTTGGTTGGTTAGTGAACTCCCTGAATGAGCCGAAAACTGTATGTGGAAGCCCTTCCTTATCATTCACAGATTGATGGTGAATGTTAAGGTTTCTTGCCAGGAAACAGCTCTGCAAAACTCTTTTTCTTTTTTCCTGGACGATAAAAGAATAATAAACCAGTGATAGTTTACAAGAGTGAACAAAGAGTGCATTAATGCTAAAATGTTAGCCTCATCAGTCAAAGAACGTTTTGTTTTAATTTATGGTTGAATTTTTATGAATCAGTGAGTTAAGTTGCTATACGCTTAATTTAAGGGTAAATTAAACCTTTCTGTGCTCTTTTATATTTTTCCACCATAATAATAACAAATTATTGCTAGATCTGTCATGCTCAAAACAAGTTCCATTATAGTAGTTCTCAATGCCAGTAATATCTTTCAGTTCCAGTGCTTAATTCTGCTTTGAAACGTGTAGTTCTAAACTACAGTATCAAAATAACATGTGGTTGGGTCCCTGTGCAGTCATCTTTCAGCACTTTCTTAACCCATTTACACCTGGAAATTTTGCCAAAAAAAACCCTTTGAAGCTAGTCAAGCTGTTTTCTGGTCACTATCTGGCCAAAACAAACCAAACTGCCCAAAAGGTTGTTATTGGAATTTGCAGGTTAACTTTTCTTTGTTTTGGTTTTTGTGTTTTTGTTTTTTGTTTTTTTTGCATTTTTCTAAAGCCTGATTGACTGAATCGTACTCATTCAGGCATGGTGGATCCCCACAGGGTGGTAATAGGCAGTTCTGGGGTCAATAGGTTTAATGAGTAATGCAAAAATGTAATAAAGGAGAGGCCTTAGTAAATTAGTGGAATCTTGAGCAGCACATCATCCAAAGCTGTACAATTTCCCGACAGGCTTCATGGTTGTTAGAAGCATACTGTGCAGATGGATGGCTTCCTTCAAAAGAGCATGCCAGAGGAATAAAGCTCCTGCAGTTGATTTTGGAGGAATGCAGGCCAAGGTATTATTACTGTATGCAATGATGATGACCTAGGAGTTAACCCTTTAAGCCCCAATATCCACATACAAATTCTCCAAACTGATCTCCATACATTTACTGGAGGAATAAGTTGGGAGAATTTGAAAAAAGATCAGAACATTTTCTCTTTGATGATCAATCATTCTGTAACTTCTTGTAACCAGTTCTCTTGATGATTTTTTGGGATAATGTTACATAATGTTGTTCATTCTTGGGACTCAAAAATGCAAATACTGCCGAGGGTAAATAACGGAATTATTATTATTATTATTACTCAAAGGGTTGGTTAATCTTGAAATCACTGTAGGGTTAGTCTAGAGTGTAGCATTGCTTGATTTCTGTGATTTGTAACATAATGCCACACAAAGTTCAAGTAAGCACGGCAATTGAGGGGTGTATTTAACCTGAAATAGAAATTTTATTTTGATTTTGTAAATCACAGCAAATACCATCAGTTTTGTAAACTTAAGTGGGAAACAAGGATGTGTGATTCTGTTTCTCAAGGTTGAAAAGAATGATTGTTACTGAAAAGTTTGACAATTTTTTACTGGTTACTTTTGATGAAAGTGGCAAAACTATAATATTCTTAGCTTCAAAGAAACTTACCACGGGACTTTTGAATATGCAAAACAGAAATCTTGCATTCTTTGGGCTGCCATAGAATTTTCCTAAATTAATATATTAACTGTTAACAGGTCTCCTTTAAGTCCTTCTGGAGTTGCTGGATCACATTCTTCACCTTCACCTGCATCTTCAGCTGGGTCAGGTGCAACACTTACCACCCCTACAAAGAAAACCCACCAGCGATCCAAGTCAGATGCCACTGCAGCTATTACAGCTTCTAGCCGTCTAATGCAAGTATGTAACACAGAAATAGTATACCATAATCTCTCTGTATATGACCCTGAGTGGAGCATATTTTTGCAGCATATTTTAAGCCTTTCGTTCCTAATAGCTTGAGCAAGATTCACAAAAATTCTAAAGAGTTTACAATTGAATGGTAGCATAGGATTTAAAGTAGTGAGCTTAAACAACAATGATGGCAGCAGCAGTGAAAATGCCACTAGCTAAAAAATTAATTTGCATCCTGGGCGACTTTACCAGGAGTTGAATTCTTAAAGACTTAATTATACAGGTTCAAAAAGAGAAAGGAAAATTTGTTGTTGTATGTTGACGTCTCATCGTCCCATTAGGAGGTTTCATGTCGTAGTCATGCTATGGACATTAAAGGAATCTACTAAAAAGCATGATGCACATGCAGAGCTGTGCTTTTACTCATAAAACCAATATTGTTTTTTTTATGTTGTCATTGTCTTCGTCATCATGGTTGCTTAAGCTCCCTAGTGACAAAATACCTTGCTCTAGGGGTAGAAGGGTTAAGTGGGGGGCTTATGGATCAGTGGATCAGCTTATTTAAAAGTGGATTGGAAACATTTATCAGTTCATTGTTATATTAGCAGTATTTATACGTACTTGCTGTATGCATCCATCAGCAAAAGTTCTTAAATTATAAGAGGCACATTTAAACAAAATGGAATGGTGTAAAAATTGTCTTTATACTCATAGCAGTTTTGGTATGTTTCCAAGTGAAACAAAACTGAATTAGTTTTGCAGATGTCAGTTAAAATAAGTACATAACGTGAATGTGCATTGTCTTCTTAACATTTTTCTTACACTGCATAATGAAAGATAAAGGTCATCATAACAGAAGAGTACAATAAGTATAATGGGTGTTGACAATTTTTGTTTAGAACTGCTGGCATCAGAGCTGAGAATCATTTAGGAATTATTTTTTGGCGAAGAGAGCTTCTCTTATGTTAAAGTAATTCTTTTCTGAGTACAGTCAACTCCCTTTATAGCTACACTGTAGGGACCTTGTGTTAGTGTCCTCATTAATTAGCAAGAGTCCTTAATAGCAGGAGTTTAGTTCAATCAAATATCTCTAATATATTTTTGCACAGGATTTAGCTGCTGTCTATATTTTCGGAGTGTCCAGAAGACAAGAGTTGACTGTACAGGGACTGTTCAGATTACAAAATCCCCCAAAATAGGTCAATCTACATGACGTCTCTCTCGGCCACAATGTATCTGTGGTGTTATGCAAAAGTATTCAAGCATAATCTATCACAAAACGAAGAACCCTTTCAAGGTGAAGATTTGTAAAAACATGGGTTTTCACCTGCTCTAACACATTGTGAGCGTAGAAACTCAGGAGGATCAATAATTTCCAATTCAAGAATAGGGCATGCATAGTTTGATTAATTTCATCAGTTCTATTTTTCTATTTCAGTCAAATGAGTGTGAATCCCCTGGAAATGGTGACCTGAGGTATGGCCATGCCTTTGACAGTCGCTGTTCTAAGCATTCCCCTGTGGTGTCTCCAAATGCCTCCAGTCCTGCACTGACTGAGTTAGCACGAACTCCAGACTGTAGCTGCCAGGTATATACTATAATATACTTACATTTTATTGTAGGTTTAATTTATTGAAAGACTTGTTATGAATTATGTATTGTACAAGTTTATCAGTACATAAGGCCCAGTTCAAACATTGCATTTTACATATGCAGAATCTAATGCAAATGAGCAAGAAAAATAGATTTTCCTCATTAGCATTAAATTTGGCCCTTGTGGATCAGGGAATACACTTTTGAGCCAGGCCTAAGAAAGCTTGAAAGACAAAGACTTCTTGTTTATAGAGCATAGAAGAACATAGAACAGCAAATTAGAATTTTTGAAAGCAGGAGAGAGAGTCTATTATAGCAAAGCTGACGCCAGTTGTGGAAATTGCTCACAATTTAGGCATCCTACTGATGAACAGTTGCTGCTTTTAGACATTGATGATGGCGGGGCAGCAGTTGTTAATGGTCTCTCCCTTAACCCTTTAAGCCCCAATATCCACATACAAATCCTCCAAACTGATCTCTACACATTTCCTTTCAGAATGAGTAAAGCGAATCTGATAAAACATCAAAGCGTTTTCCCTTTGGTGATCATTTTATTTATTCTCATAACCTAATCTCCTTACAATGTATGGATATCATTAGGAGAAAATTGATTTTGGCCACCACTGGGACTTGAAGGGTTAACTTGAGACTACATGTAGCTCACACTTACAAGTGAGTTAGTGGGAGCAGATGCTTTTTACGAGCCCATGTGACAACAGGCTATCAATATGGTCTGTAGTAGTGTTAAAGAGTCGGAGTTAGAAAAACTCATGGGACCTTTGCCAGGCAGTGCTGGTACCTTTTGTTGTCTATTCTTTTGGAGTTACTTATCAACATGCTTTGCAACAATCATAAACTGATAAAATCTCTTTCTTGCTGTCTTTACTTAGACTCCAAAGCTTGTAGCTCAGAGAGAGTTCATAAGTGCATTGATAGCTATTGGAAAGAGGCTTACTTCCCAGCCAACAAAACACCTCAAGAGTAAGTATTTGCCTTTTTATGGTCCAGGCATGCACCCAAAATGTAGTATCTCAAAATACATCCCTCCTTAGGTGGTTATTTTTGCCCAAAAGTAATTTTGAAGCGATTGGTCATTAGTGGAGCCAGATGTCTTTCCATTCTTGTTCCTTTTTCTGGTATCATAATACTGTGAACAATGAATTCACATTATTTTAACTGCACACAAGGCTACATGATGCTAAAGTATAAATTTGGGCAACTACCGTATTTATTTGGCTATAAGCCAAGTGATTTTAACGCAAATTAACCCTTAAGTTGTGTGAAGTTTGGGGGTCTTGGCTTATAGCCAAGAGTTTTCGACAAAAACTCTTTTTAAAAGCATTGAAACTCTACTAAATGGGGATGTATTCACTTATAAGCCAAGCAAAGAGCAGCAAAAGATTGAATCGATTGTGTGACTAGGAATTCATCTGAATGATAACTTAGCTAAGCACAGAAATTCAGTCCCAAATTGTCAAAATATCTGACAAAAGCAGGTCTAACAACTAAAATCTCACACTGGTAAGCCTTTTACATTAAGGGAAGGTCTAAAACAAAATTAATGAAAGATTTCAAGAAATGTGTAAACAATGTGCTTCACCAAACATGTGCTGCGAAACATTTGCCTGGTTACTAAGCATGGACAAACACAATGCTTTGTTACCATGCAAACCAATTTGAACAAAATAAATATCTCAGATTGATCATCAAAGCCATAAATTGTGTAGGATAGATAATTTAATAGTCTGTGAGCATACCTTATCAGAGGGTAATGGTGTTTTTGCTGAGGAGATGCCTTCCAGCATGCCTTAGCCCATTCCAGGTGTCCACATGGTTTGGTGGCGCATAAAGAGGAGAGCAGAGCTGAGGAAAATAGCAAGGGAACAGCAATACAGAGAGTTTCCTTTTCAAAAACCCTTCTGTTCTCCTCTACATGCTATTCCTCAACATCTAAATGTCTGGGAACATAACTCCCTGTAGCCTGAGAAACCAGCCAACATTTTGTTGCACTGGTAACCACTGGTTTCCCTGCAAAATGACTTCTGAGGAAAAAATGCAGAAATTCCACATTGATGACTTGTCATTACCCAGATTTAGGTAGTGCTTCTGATTGGTTGTGCCGCGGGGGGAATTTACCTCAACCAATCAGTGGCACTTTAGTGGCATGTCATCAGCATTGAATTTCTGTAGTCATTTCGCAGACATCATTTCATGGGGAAATCAGTGGTGGCATTGCAAAATGTTGGCTGTTTTCTCAGGCTACTCTTATTGAAGTAATGTCTCACTTATTTTAATGCCAAGGGTACCATCTAGAAAAGTCTCAAAATGGTTCCCTATTGGCCTGCAGTAGCATATTCTCAAGTGGTGCCTGGCTCTAACTGATCAGGAACTGAAAATATTTTGGGTCAGTTGTCCATTCCTTATGAGTGAAAATATTAAGCAAATATATGTACCCACAGCACTACTAATTAGTAGCACCTGTTTGCATATTGTTAATCCGTTGTATCATTTTTAGCTTCTAGGCTGTATGCTGAATTATCCCTGTTGAATCTAAACCTGCCAGCCAAAGTCAGCTTACCAGTGCATCATGGAATTGGAGATCATTATGTGGTGAGGATACCACACACTGCTGCTGTGGTTCTCAACTCAAAAGATAAGGTAAGTTCGCCAACAAGTACTGTGTAGGTTTGCCACATTGAACACAAGTAAGATCTAAACAAGAAATGAATAATGGCCTTACTTTCTCTTTGCAAGTGGGTTAGTTAGTTAGTTGTTCATAAAGTCAGTTGGCCTCTGTTCACTCTTTAAGCCCAAAATGTCCAAATACAAAATTCTCCCGAAGGATCTCCTTATATTTCCTTAAAGAATTAGTTGAGAGAATTTGGTAAAAGATCAAGGTATTTTCCCTTTGGTGATCAATTTATTAATTCTCATAACCTTTCTTTTGATGATGTATTGATACTGTAAGGAGTAAATATTGATGTTGGTAACTCTTTGGACTACTGTACTTTTCAAGAACACGTGAACTCTGAAGTTCAAAAACCAACTAACCTTTGCCTTCTTCGCTGCTGTCAATCATCTACGGTTGCCTCTTAGAAACACAAAGTTACTTCAACGAGATCAAAGGGTCATATTAATTTTTGTGATTTCTCATTGGTGGATTTCAATCCTTTTTGTGTGTTTCTGTGTGACAAGCTTCATTGCTTGTGATAGTAATAAGATTGATGGGAGGAAAAAATGCTGTGACAGCAGCAACAACTTGTAACAACTGGCAGGAGGAATTATGAGCAAGGAGTTAGCCTGCTGGCAGGCTCACTTTGGGGAAAATTTTGACAGTGCAAGCAGGTGAAGCTGGTAAGAAGAATACAGCAAGGACAAAGAGAAGAATAATGGTGAATATTTTCTCACCCTATCCTTCTTACCAGCTCTGCCACCAAATTTTCTCCGAAGTCTAGACTGCTTGCAGTCTACCAAGGAGTCAACTCTGGACTCGCAAGTCTGATACGTGCTCTCTTCTCTTATTGACCAGCTAATAAACCAGTTATTTTCAAATAACATGCAACTTTTTGCTGCATTGCAGGCTCCTTACATGATATACGTCGAAGTGTTGTGCATGACAGGAAATGGTGATGATCCTTTTCCATCTAAGCAGTTTCAACCCACTTTACGACAAACAAGGTCAGAAGAGTTCACAGTGTTTAACAAAAGAAGTCATTTTCTTAAGCTGTGAAGATTTTTTTTTACCAGTTGATTATCATCATTATTATTATTACTGTTATTATTATTTCATTTTCATTAGGTCTGAGGAGCATTTACCAACCTACTGCCGCACAGAAGGGGTTCAGTTTACAGTAAGTGGTTCTATCAATATCACTAAGAAAATAATTCTTGGGTCACCAACCAGTGAAAACAGTCATCTCTCCTTGCTCCTCGCTGATATGGACGTTTTGTTTCCCCTGCGAAATGTTCTTAGCAGTAAGGAGAAATGCCCAGATGGCTGTATTTGCAGGCTATCAAGTCACCAGCAGAGGTTAAAAAATTCATGACAGCTTTGAAACCCATCCAGGTTCCTTCTTCAATAAAAATGGAATGAATGCGCTCAGAAAGTTCTGCTCTAACAAGTGAGGAAACAACGTAACTTAAGTTAATTGACAAGGTGACTTGTATTTTGCACTCCCTTTCAGGGAAGTAATATTGACTTGAGGTTATATTTCGTTTTTTGATGTTAGGTTTCACCACCTGGGGACTCAGATGATGAATGTTGGTCAACTGTGATTGAAGACAAGTCAAAACAGGATATCGTTGACGTGAGTAATAAAAGAAGCGGGGAGAACTTTCAATCATGAATATCGAGAGGGAAAGTCTTCATGCAGTATTACAACAGCTATTATGAATTGTTGCATTAACCAGTAACCAAAGCAAAGGTTGCAGTTGATGCCGTGATCTTTGAATCATCCCATATTATTTGGGAGCTTAAGCAACCACACTGGATGACCGCAAGAACTGTAAAAACAAAATGTTTTGCATTTTGGAACATTTTTGTATTGTCTCATAAACAAACAACAGTTAAATTTCTTTCTCTCAAAGAACTAAAGAACTTCTTTATTAATTCAGGCCCGGAAGAGTTAATGCAGATATGACAGTTTATACAATATGGAAGGTGCAAGTGCAGTTTTATCTATCCTTCCAATCCCTTTATAGTGGCTTATGAAGAAAAAGTCACAAAAATTTCACATAGTTTTAGTACAATCCCGAGAAATTGTTAATACGACTCAAAAGTTTTGCCAATGAGAGTTCATTTAGAAAGGTAACACCAAAGGATTTCATTGACACATGCAGAAGTTAGAATGACAGTTCTGTATCTCACCATAATGACTTATCTCTGTGTCGTATACCATTCATGAAAGATGTATCCGTTTTGTTGTCCAGGGTCCATTTGTTGCAGCTGGGGATATTCGACGGAGGCTTTCTGAGTCCCTTAGTGCACCACAGGCCTTGTTTAAAAGGGACCCAGAGGATCCTTCAGGTACAGTGCAAGATTATGATCTGTCAGGCTCAAAACAACTGTTGTATGTATTCTTCGGGTATTCAAATCATACTCTTGAAAATTACAAATGTGTTTCTATCACACCTTACAGTGACGTGTTGTTATGACAGTGTTGCTCTGACTAACTGTTATAACAAAGATAACAACAACAAAATGTTGGTGAGAAAAAGGAAGAATCAGAAATTCAATTGTTTCCTCGGTTAGCTAGGACTGACCTTTCAAAAAATAGGCATTATGTATAGGTATCTCATATTATAGTATGTCCTTTGAATACCTTGTGTTATAATGAAAGATTGGGGCCTAACTTTGTTGACAGAGAGGTATTCTCGAATCGTTAAATTGTAAGCAACTAATAGCATTAAAAAACTTCCCTGTTGTTTCAAAACAATGGCGCAAATGATACTTTTGGGTTCTTTTGGTTTGTAATATTTGTTTTGGAAGAAGATGAGAATGGTAGGGAGGGGAGGGTTTGTCAAAATACAGCTGGTGAGTACACCCATTTCATACTCATGAAGTGTCCTTGATCTCTGTTATTGTTTTGTGACAGCTGCTGTTCTCAAGGAACCGTGGGAAGAGAAAGAGGCAAGGATAAGAGAAGCCTCACCTTATGGTCATGTGTCCAACTGGAATATCCTTTCAATAAAACCATGTACTGTAGTTCGAGAGCGCCCAGTTTGATTTCTCAAATTCTCTGATTTTCTCGCAATGTCACAATATTAGTGAAAGCAGTTTAACCGGCGCTTTTATTCCTCGACCACGTTATGGAGGGATTATTTGCCACACTACCTTTTGACTCTGTGGACGAAATCTGTTGTGTTACCATTCATACGAAACCTCCTTAGCAGAACTTTTTCATGGTGCTAGTTATTTACCTTGCGAACAGAGTCTCCTTCGATCTTCCTAGATAACTCCAGGAAAGATCGAAGCGACTCTGCTAGCAGGGTACTTGTTATTTAGCTTGTAATTTTTTGAGCCTGCGGTGTTACCATACAAATGAAACCTCTTTTCAGCACTACTTTCATTTGGTGCTACAGTTTGTATTTCTAAATTTTAAGTCTGTGGACGAAATGCGGCGGTGTAACCATTCAAATGAAACCTGTTTGGCAGAACTTCTGCATAGTGCTCTTTATTTCTTAGATTTTATCAACTAAAATTCGAATTTTTTTGCGCATTCTTCTGCATGTTGGACACTATTAGGAGCGTGAGAGTTAAAGTCACGCTTGATTCAGTTACTCAACCAATGAACTCAGGTGCTTTGTTTCCCTCAGTGTTTGTATACTATAGAGTATATATTTCCTTGACATTGCGTTTACGACTCTTACCGATGATTGTCAAGTGCGGAGATGACCTTCGTCAAGAACAGCTCGCTTACCAACTACTACTGCAATTTCAGGTTCGTTTTGCAGTGTACTTGTTTTGAATTCTTGTCGATGGTGCTGTTTTGAATTTTTCACTTGGTTTCATTGGTTTTCCGCAATGGTAACGTACTAGTAACTCGATCTTTCCTTTATTTTCTTGTTTATTTTCGCAGAAAATAAACTGAATTCAAGTCAAATGTAAAAACGCGCTCAACAACGTCAGCACAAACACACCAAATATAACCATTCTCTGTTTTTTTTTCCGTAACTAAATGCTTACCATGTTATTCTTTATATTTCAGGCCATTTGGAACCAAGAGCGGGTACCACTGCGGCTTAGGCCGTAAGTAGACCTCTTAAAACAAACTTGCAGATGAGTTTATACAACATTTAACTCACCCTGATACAGGGGACGAGCTTGCGAGTAATAACGTCTCCCCGTTGCCTTTTGTTTTTGGTAGATATGCTGTTGTGGTGACCTCAAATGACAGTGGACTCATCGAACCTGTAGTGAATGCTGTCTCGCTTCACCAGATCAAGAAGAACAGTCAAATGTCTCTCATGAATTACTTCATCAAGGTAATCTTTCCGGTGGAACAACGCCGCAAAAAAGTGATAGGGTTTGGCGGGTGTCTTATTGCTTTCTACCCTTGGGTAGACTGCAAAACAGTCCGTATTTTTGCGTATTCAGGTACGCGAGAGCAGTCAAACAAAAGGTCTGGAACAAGGCGTGCGAGGCTCGCGCGCTTCGCGCGCGTAGGACTCTTACGCCACGCTTTACCTATTTTGAGAAAAAAACCGACTGTTTTGCAGTCTAACCCTTGGGACGCAGTGAGAGAGGTGCCAAGCATGTCTGCCTCTGAACAATGAGTCTTTCCGCACGAGTCACTTGACTGGAGTAACCTGTACTAAATAAAGGCATTTGAGCCGGGGCAACACCTCAAGAAAAACTTCGTCGCAACGCACCTCTGCTGACCGCTTAGAGCGTTCAGTGAAGATTTCAGCCACACACTGAGTAAATGTGAAAGAAGGCACGGATAAAGAAGATAAAAACGGTTTGGGATTTGGGCCTAACAGTTTTTCATAACTTTATATCTGATGATGATATTAGGCTTGTTATTTGTTTGTCTCACCATAGTCACTTTGTTATTGATAGTAATTGAATAGAAGATACCTTTAGATTCCAAGGACGAGAACGACTATGATTACGAGATTTTCTTAATACTGAGTAGCACCTTCCGGTCAAACAGCGTTATTTTGGCGGGAAACAAGTGATAGCCGTCGTCATTTCACTACGTTTTCCCACCAAACTGACGCTGCTTCACGCGCGGTTTCTAGTGCGTTTTCCATTTACTAAAAACTTTCGGAAACTTCCCTGGAAAGGTCCGGATCCCGCACCTATTTGAAAGATTGTTTTTGATTAGCTTGGAAAACAGTGGGGATTGTCATATAACAATGCCCCTATCCCTGCAAACAATGGAAGTGCAGATTAAAGGGGACCAGTGAAATAAGAGGTTTAGAACGGTGCAGGTTTACTGAAAGGTCCGTCGAGTGAAGAACGTGTTCCATTTAACACAAGTTCCATACGTTGGCACCGATATCGCCGTGAATAGCCTGGAACTGGTGATTCCTTGTGAAAACTCGTAAATAGAACATGCTTTTTCACCGGAGAATTTCCAACGGGAAAACTGGACTACCTTTTTAAAATTCCATTTATGCCCGAGGTCTTTCCAGTGGAACGAAAACGTGT
Organism: Porites lobata; assembly: GCA_942486035.1. Taxonomy (NCBI): domain Eukaryota; kingdom Metazoa; phylum Cnidaria; class Anthozoa; order Scleractinia; family Poritidae; genus Porites; species Porites lobata. The sequence continues at coordinate 6,247,309 of CALNXK010000009.1, read as the reverse complement.
GTGCCATCAACACCCCAACCGGAATTTCAGTATTGACAAATCTCGTACTCATAGTCGTCCTCGTCTTAGAATCTAAAGGTCTCACCGTTTCGACTGCGTGCTACTGGTTTTCATCGGGCGGTGGTGTTGTTTACTGAGCAAGACTATTAGTTACACAATGGCTGCTTGTGATAAGTACCTTACGTAGTGACATAGCCTCTTTAAAATGTTCTCTTTTATTGTTTTATTTTTATTAATATTTTTACTACCATTCATAGGAACACGGAAATGTCAACTCAGAGGAGTTTTTGAATGCTCAGCGTAATTTTGTTCAGAGTTGTGCAGCATATTGTCTTGTGTGTTACTTCATGCAAGTCAAAGACAGGTGCCTCCGACCTCCTTTTTTTTGGAGTTTTAATGTTGTGTATACTTTACTAGTAGGAGTGTTTTGCGTGGCGTCATTTTTTACTTGCGACACTTATTTCCCTTTTGTAAACGGCCGTTGCCCTTTTTAACGGTCTACCACCACTGGTAACTGAGCCCTTTAGTCTGGATAGGTAAATTAAATTTACTGGGTTAACTTACAATGAGGCAAATAATACGTCTTTGAATAGTCTTAGAAAGAACGATGTTGAAGCCAAAGTCGAATTTACGTTAAAAGTTCTGGAAAGGGCTAGGGTCACCTGTTATTGATGTATCAGTTAAGAAAGACAGTTTGCTTGTTTATGTACTAAAATATTTCGAAATTTTGGCGAATATGGTAGTGTAGTGGTAAGGGAGAGAGGTTAGGGTACGAAAAGTCCGGGTTAGAGGTTCGGGTTCTTAGGCAAATTTCCACCGGTGATCTTCCCTCCAGATAGTGAGAGTCTCTATGAATAAAAACACGATCCTGACAGTTCTTCTGTTCTCATTTTAGGCATAACGGCAATATTTTACTTGACGGAGAAGGTCACATCATCCACATTGACTTTGGATTTATCCTTTCTTGCTCTCCCGGCCGCAACCTTGGTTTTGAGAGCTCACCGTTCAAACTCACACTGGAGTTTGCAGAGGTGAGTTTTGCTTGTGTTCAAATCTAGCTTAGTTTGTTTTATTGATATTTGTCAAGAAAGAAACTAGATGCATACAAACAACAGCACGCTGACAGGAGATGAAAACAGGGGAGGAGCTCCAATGACTTTCAACCCCTACAATGTCTCCAAGACTATAAGACAAAAATACTAAAATCGGATGAAAGAGGATGTAATCAAATGGTGAAGGAAAGGGGAAAGGTGTGTCCAATAAGAATGTGCTTTAGGCAGGAAGTAACTGATTTGATGGTCGATAGTAACGATTTACCATGGTGTTATAGTGATCATGGGTGACGAAAACGTTTTAAACTGGATTTTTGAGCATGTGGATCGTATCGATCAAGAACTTACTGTCTAGAAATGTTTAGACTATTCCTTAAAAGTTTAGAATTGTTCAATTTTCGGCAAAAAAATTCAATCCATCTTGAAAACCTAACTATAGTTTCTGAAGTACTGAAAAACAATTTGTTCCTTGTAAAAAAACACTGCTATACAGCTTTGGTCACAGACAACACACGCTAGTAGTTCTTACACAGACTCCATAGTGATCGTGGTATCTTAACGTCAGATTGTCTACGTTATCTTCCTCATCCTTTAGCCGCGGCAGTATTAGCTCAGTTGGTAGAGCGCTTGACTGCAGAGCAGGAAGTCAATGGAACAATACTCGAGGTCTTAAAAATAACGGAGAAATAAAGGTGTTTCCTTTGCCCTGCAAACGGCTAGACCTTTGCATGGTTCGGATGATCACATAAAATGGCGGTCCCGTCTCCAGTAAGAAACGTAAAAAGTAGTGTCCCCAATTAATTCTTTCGTGCTAAATACATTGACAATCAAGTACAATGCATTTTTTTTTTTAGGTAATGGGTGGAGTTGATAGCGACATGTACAATTACTTCAAAATATTGATGCTTCAAGGTTTTCTTGCCGCGCGTAAAAATATGGACAAATGTCTCCAGCTGGTGGAGATTATGCAGACAGGTACGTGGATGGTTGGGTTTATCAGTCCAACACTACAGATTATAATATGTTGTACAGCATCGAAAGTTAACTGGTCATTTTCATAGAGCTCAGGGAACTCGTAACTATTATTTCAAAACAATAGGTTATTGTCTCAAGAAGGTTTTATAGAACCTGGCCCAGGGCTCCTCCTTGTTGCCATAGGGTACCAGGACAAAGACGGCTCTTATGGAAATAGGCCTTAATTGATAAGTTCGATCCTTTAAAATACAGTGTCTACTAAATAATTCTCAGCAGCTTTCCTTATTCTTATTACGTCGGAAAGGGACTGACTCACTTAAGGCGCAGACGCTCTCTTTGACCCTAAATACAGAAAATACCCCGCTTATACGGACAGTTTGTTTTGTCCCTGGGGATAGAAGTCCTTACAGTTTCATTAATTTCAACCCGCTTAATACGAACACTTTCTATGGCCCCCTGAGCGTCTGTATTAACGTGCTTTGACTGTACACTGCGACTTTCACGTTCCTTATAATGCAATTGGTATCAGGTCGTTTCGCCCAAAGGTTGATTCACCCGGTGGCAGTTTGCCCAGACTAAGAGCCTGTTTACATGGAGTGGGGGACCCCGGTCTGGTGGGGTTGGTTTCTTTTGTTTTCACGCTCTGGGGGACACAAAACAAAAGAAACCTACCCCACTAGACCGGGGTCCCCCACTCCATGTAAACAGGGTCTAAGTCGATTCACCCTATGTGTATTTGTCGTTCTTTATGCCTGAGAAAAAGGAATAGGCGTGGAAAGACAGTGACCGCATATGTGGAATCCAAGGTTAACTAGAGTAAAATCTTGGAGAAGTAAGTTCACCATGTTGTAGAGTGCTGTACGTCATCGGGTGAATCGACTTAAGTCCTAGCGAAAGCCTTCGGGCAAATCGACTTTCGGGCAAAAAGACCGCAATCCATGCAATTTACCCTCCCCTAACAACTTTGCATAAGTATTATTTTCAATTTCTCTTGGGACTAACCATCGTCCCTTGAGAAAAAAATTTGTGGAAAGTTTTTGGGGAAGGACAAATTGTATTATGGAGAACGTAGAAGTTGCAGATCGTGTTGCGCCATGCGTTACTTCTGTGTGATTATTTGTTTGTTTGTTAATTTATTCTGTTGCTTTTTCGTGCGCAGGTTCTCAGCTGCCGTGCTTTAACCGTGGTGCTTCGACTGTGCGAGCAATGAGAGAAAGATTCCACATGAACTTGACGGAGGAACAGCTTGGTTCCTTCATTGATGAACTGGTGGAAACAAGCATGCACTCTCTCACTACCAAACTTTACGATGGCTTCCAATACCTCACGAATGGCATCTTATAACACAACCCAAGATCACAATCAATGAATGGAGCACGCACTCGCTCGGCACAATCTAGCTTTACTACGATTTCAATACCTTACCCCGTGGATGGAATCTTATAGCAGGACGTCACTGATGACTTTGGTTAATACTTGAATTACGTCCTATTTATGAAGTGAATGACGCTCTCGCTCAGTATCAAAGGTCACGACTTTTTCCAGTTATTTAAAAACGAGGTCACAGCAGATCTATGACGTCCCTCTTTCTGTTGAATTCGCCAAAGGGATGAATGGAAATAGCGCGAATGCAGTTACCAATGAACTCGATGATTGAGATGAACACCCCGTTTATTGTGTTAAAAGAGTGGTCAGAGCTAGTGGGTATCTAGCCTCTTCCAGGCCCTCAGATATTAGGAATGGACTCGTAAGTGAAAGGCGCGCGAAAATATGAGTGCGTGATCTGGGAAAAGGGGGCAGTGGCGGAAAAAAGCCGTCCTACCTCTCCCCAGTTTCCTCCCGTTTTATTTTCGTGTTCGCGCTTTCTCAACTACCTCGGAGCCTGGAACCAGCTAGTCGCTATCTCGCACCAACATTCGTACCCTGGTGTTTTTAGGAGACGCCTGGTGGTGCCTGTAAGTTTTCCGTGAAAGGAAACTCACTTTGCAAAGACGTTATATACAGACAAAGCGCAACCAAGTATCTAGTGTCTGGAGAAACATTGAAAAATTGCTTGTAAGCGCTGTATTCTTACAACACAAAGCGCTGAGTCGTGGAAAAATCGACAATGGTACAATAGGTGGGCCCTGTCTAAATATAAGAGACAAAATGAACATTACTGTACAGTTCATTGCCGATTTGTATAGGTAATAGCATGATTTGAAATGATATTTGGCATAAATACCACAAGTGATATTTCGAAATTGTTATACGTAATTTCACGAGCCGTTAGGCGAGTGAAATTTGAGACAATTTTGAAATATCACAAGTGGTATTTATGCCACATATCACGTACAAATCATGCTATTATTTGTTTATACTACTACCCACAAAAGGTTTGTAATTTTCACATGTAGGTATTTCAAATTAAGCTGAAATACCACTGCTCTAAGCCAATCAAATTGCAGAAATTTCTCTTGTAGTAGTATAACTGTTGTTATTATCCGACTTGAGACGAAGGAAAGGTAACCTTCCTTGTGAGGATGTGGTCATTTCCTGTTGAACGATTCAATCTCCGTCCGATATTCGAAAACTCTTGTTTGAAAAAAAAGTGAAGTCAGCGAGTCTTAATCGCAGCAATTCAGGCCACAGAAGTCCAGCCAAACATAATTGGGAATATTTGAATGACAAGCTAACCTTGCTAGGCCATGTAAATCAGATGAAATTTTGGCCCTCCGTCTTCACCTGAGTTATTTGAAGAGTTGAATTATGTGTCATGATTAGATGTCTCGGCTGCTATTTTAGTTTTTTTTTGTATTCATTGTTTACCTGAATGTTTTTATGCACAAGTTTTTAAAAGATATAAAATTACTAAAAAGGATTTGCCGATTCGATCACCCGCCAAACGACGGCAAACATTTTTTTTCCTTGATGAAACAAAAAGGAGTTAATAAAGGCGGTCAGTTCAAACTGAATGTTTCTTGGTTATATGGCGAAAAACTGCTGTTGGTAGCTTTTCTGCTGTGGTGTCTGCTTTTTTATTCGGATCTCCTCTTTCGTCGTCGTGAATTTCGGTAATCCGTGTTTTTTACTATGGATATTCTACGTCTAAGAGTCAGTTGTGGTATGTGGGTTCTTACAACCAAGGCGCATTTTGATGTGATTATTCATCGTCTGACGACCATATATTTCCAAGTCCTGAGAAATTAACAATCTTTTTCAATTTGCTTGGCCACCTTTATCTCCCTCCCACACCCCTTGCCTTATCACCCCTCCCCTTGTACTCAGTATTGGGCAACGAAGGCTACGTCAACTATTGGAAATTATTTGGCTTTCCTTGTAACGTGAGGGACAGAGTACTACATGTACTTGAAGCACCTTTATGGTTTAGCGCCTGTTTGCATGGAGGTAGGGAACCCCAGGTAGTTGAGGTAACCCGCCTGTCCATATAATCTCTTATTTTTGTTTTATCACGTGTTCGTGATAGGTGGACTGACTCGCCACATGTTACCTCACCTACCTGGGGTCCCGCAGTTCCATGTAAACAGGCTCTTAGATAACTGCTATTTGTTTCGGAACAGTCGTTGTTAATTCCAGCGTGAATTGCTCGTACGCCGGGGCTAGCCTGAGTATCCTTCAGTTCACCAACATGGCGGCCCCTCGAGGCCTCGTCAAAACTGTCATTCCTGTATCTTTGAAACCAAAGAGAATTCAAACCTTAGAATATGCATTCAGTATTTAGGAAACCATTCTAAGACTACATGCCAAAAATCAGCCAAATCGACCAGGTACCGTGTCAGGCCGAAGTTCGAATTTTACAGAAAACCACTCTTAAGTTTGCCACGACAGCCCTCACAATCTCTTGGATTGTCCTAGAGTCACCCTTAGCATTCACATTGTCCGCCATATTGACCAGAGAGTTTGAGTGAAGGGAAATCTTTTCGCGCCAAAATGCAGTTATGCAAACATCCCATACGTACAGTGTAGCCAAACTCTTATCATTTCCGGTTCCTGTGTATTTTTACTTCCGCTTCCTTTCGAAATGTGACGTGACGTTAAGTTCAAATTGTAGATTTCATTTGGAATTTTACGGAAGATTATGGCTGCATTGTTGACGATTAAGAAGCTTATTAGAGTGGAGAAGGTGAATAATGAAGTTCAAATCATGTAATTTGCATTTTAGTTGAAATGGTGATTTGAACTTCAACATCCGCGATGTCGAGTTTTCCCTTTTTAGTTTCAACTTGTTCAAAGTAACTTCAAGTTCGAATGATGCTATTTCGACATGGATAGTCTAATTCTTTAACTTCAAATTGTATTTTATTTTCAATTATTTTTGTCGGCAAATGTACGCGATAGGGTCAAACAATAACAGCGAAAAAACCGACTAAATCGATCAATTCACACCAAAAAACACAGAAATATATCAAAGGAAAGTCTCCTTTATTTATTTTATAGAAAAATAAGTAAGAATAATGATATTTAGCGTTCGCAGACCTCAATACAAAGTCTCAACGGTTTCTTCTTGAACGCGAAACCGACTCTCTTTTGAGAAAATCAATTTACATAACACACTCGCAACCAACCTCGTTCCCAGGGCTTTTCCCTTAAAAAATAGGTGGGGCGGGGCCTCACCCATTTTTTAAGGGAAAATCCCTGGGGACGAGGTTGACTAGCAACGTGAGCTTGGAAGCCTGTGGCCCGATTAGCATTTTAGAAACCGAGTTTCATCACAGGTAACCCAGGCTCTGTGATAGTACCACAGTACGGTTCCAGTAAAATTACAGTGTTTGTATGGGGTAAAAATATCATCCTAAAATTTCTAGGAAATACTAAATAAAGATCAATGAAACTTACTCTGCAGTTAATTGTTGTTGTCCTTATTACTCCAACGAAGTTTCGTGATAATTTGCAGTAATTTGTTCAAATTCACTCTATCTACAATAATTATATACAAGGTAGGAAACACGAGGTGCCATTTTCGCCGACATGCTCTCATTCAACACAACTTTTTCCTCGAAATTCGAACTCCAACGGAAAATAAACATGCCAGGATCGTAGAAATAGGATAGCAGCAGATATAGAAACCAATGAAGCTTTCCCAGATAGAGAAACGAATCCCACAGACTTGGACAAACTCGAAGAATATAATCCAAACACACCGAGAATACGCTCGCCGAAGCAGCCGGGCCAGATCAACGCGCGGCCAAGAAAATGAAGCCTGGGCACTGTACAAAAAAATTCCATCCCGGGAGTCCTGGGGTGACCTTTCTAGGGACCGATACATCATTTGCCCAAGGCCACCCTCCCCTGCTGGAAAAATACTTGATAGAAGGCAATTGTTCTTCCTAGCCAATCACTTTGGCCTGTTATAAAGAGATTATTTTCCTCTCGAACTATATTCAGCTCCTGGCGCTGGTCCTCAGAAAGTTTATCAAACATCAATAGGGCAAGGTTATAAGGGCAAAGGAAAGAACAACAAAGGACGATTTACAAAACTTAAAACGAGCAAAAGATATAAGTGAATTTTGGCTCTTACCGAGGCATTTGTACAACAGGACCAAATTCAAAGAGAGGTGTATCACGAGTGATTCACATATTTAACCGATAGAGCGTTCACTTGTATTGACAAGAAGTCGGCGTGTTACTGCCGCATTAATCGCTAAATATGTTAATCGCGCTAGTTGTTTGTTTACTAGTGCACGTGCCTTTCACATTCGTCTCAGTTATCGCAATTCATATTCTGTCGCAATTTTCTGTATAATTTTTGACATTAGTTTGTACGTAAGCTTCACCGTTTATTTACGATAGTTTCGCTCGAGAGTTCACAGCAACAGTATCTCAGTCATCATCTACCTTTTGTTCAACCTTGTTTTTAGCCCGCCTTGTAAGCATTTCGCGTTGTTATTTCATTAGTTTCATTACTGTTATTTGCATTCCTTAGTAAAAGAAATGGGACGCCTTGTAACTCCGCAGACTCTCCTGATTATATTACTTTTTTTAGCCATTTAAATTCAGGCGCGTGTGCGGGGTTTGCTCTGGCAAATGGTGATTGGCTAGGAAGAACAATTGCCTTCTATCAAGTATTTTTCCAGCAGGGGAGGGTGGCCTTGGGCAAATGATGTATCGGTCCCTAGAAAGGTCACCCCAGGACTCCCGGGATGGAATTTTTTTGTACAGTGCCCAGGCTTCATTTTCTTGGCCGCGCGTTGATCTGGCCCGGCTGCTTCGGCGAGCGTATTCTCGGTGTGTTTGGATTATATTCTTCGAGTTTGTCCAAGTCTGTGGGATTCGTTTCTCTATCTGGGAAAGCTTCATTGGTTTCTATATCTGCTGCTATCCTATTTCTACGATCCTGGCATGTTTATTTTCCGTTGGAGTTCGAATTTCGTGGAAAAAGTTGTGTTGAATGAGAGCATGTCGGCGAAAATGGCACCTCGTGTTTCCTACCTTGTATATTATTATTGTAGATAGAGTGAATTTGAACAAATTACTGCAAATTATCACGAAACTTCGTTGGAGTAATAAGGACAACAACAATTAACTGCAGAGTAAGTTTCATTGATCTTTATTTAGTATTTCCTAGAAATTTTAGGATGATATTTTTACCCCATACAAACATTGTAATTTTACTGGAACCGTACTGTGGTACTATCACAGAGCCTGGGTTACCTGTGGTTTCATCGGAGCGGAGAAAAAGTCGAATTTTATTTGAGTTGCTTGTCTGAGGAGAGGTGCAGTGTGGTTTAAGTCTTACGTTTGTGATAAGCTAAGGTAAGAATATTAGCTGCAAAGTCATTCTTAAGCAGAATATGTATACTTGATAATAAGTCACGGTTGAAAGTTCTATTGCCTTACAATGTGTTTTTGCTGAACATTATGCAACCCTGCGCAATGCCCTTCGTCTTCGCCGTCATAGTATGATTTGAGGCGTTCATTAAAGAGAGTTAAAGAATATAACTATCGTCTCATGGCGCCTTCAGGAAACCAAAAGTGATTTAAAGTGACTAAACGTCTTGCAGACAGCTGCAACTGCTCGGAGATCCGATTGCTATCCGCGCTACATGTAGTAGCTTTGCTGTTGTCCCTAGCAAATTAGTAAAAATTCGTTCCCTTTAGGTTTTAATATTTTGAGGACTTCTCGCACCAGAAAATGACATTTGCAGCGTGTACAACTGTACAGTCCTTTATTCTATTACTTAAGGTATTTTACAATTTCTCGACAACGCCTAGATATTTATGGCCTATATCAGGTGCGTCAGCCACGTTTATAGCTTAGACTGTTTGGCAAGTAGGCGAGCCCCTTTCTCATATAAACCTGAAAATTTTGTCAGGCCAAGAAAGTTAAAAAGCGCTCCATTCTGGCTAACTTAGACTGTTCACATTCCCTAAGATCGTCGAGACCGAACTTGTTGTAACCGGCCGACACGGTTGGTTACACTAATGTGGCCGCACAATTCACTACAATAATTCCATATTCATTCACATCACGAACACATTCACATCATTGTACTATTTTTAATGAGTCTTCAATGGACTGCATTGCTCGCTGCCATGGCTCGCTGGCTCGCAAATTATACACACAATTAACAATTGTTGGACGAGGTTGAGCAAAATATCGTGATTTGTCTGTGGCGAGCAGAACTATTATTTGCCGAAGCCGAAGGCTGAGGCAAATAATTGATCTGCGAGACACTGACAAATCACGGTATTTTGCGATAACCGAATTCAATGACTGTTTTATCATTCGATCACCGAGTTTGTATTTGTAATAAATATCCTTGGGAAGCCAAGCGATCTGCCATTTTCACGCAAGAGCGATCGCAAGAAGGAGATCTAGAAAAGCACGGTTTCCTTTACGCATGAGCAGAATATTATTTGCAGCCAAACACAGTTGGACGGTATTGTGCATGAGCAGACCATTATTTATAGGTAGTTATTTGCAGGTCACGTGGTGGGCTGTCGGCCAATGAAAAGAAAGATAAATTTGCTTCGAATGGCAATACTCGGTCTACCTGGCGACCGTTGAAAATAGGAGACTTTGACTGAGATCTGTGAACGCGAAATAAACAACGATAAATCCAATTCTTCTTTCAACGAAATGAATAAAAAATACTTGCCTGCGATGTATTCCACTAAGAAGACAGTGACATCTAGGAAATCTAAAGGCGTCCACCTGGCTGATCAAGGGATGTGTGGGCTAGTTCATCCTTTGCTAAAGAAGCTTGGACTTGACTTGGTTTTTCAGAGTGTTAGACCAGTCAACAATCTGCAGTACATCTCTAAGCTCGTCAAAAAGGCTGTATTTCAGTGAAAAGGAACGAGCACATGGTCGTCAATGAAATCTATCCTGATCTGCAATCGTCCCATTGTCAATATCGCAGCACTGAAACGGCCTTGCTCAAAGTTATGAACGACGTCCTCTTGAAAATGAACTTGCAGCATATGACCCTGATGGTCTTGTTGGATTGAAGCGCCGCATTTGACGCAGTTGATCATAATACGACTGCGCAGGGATGTTGGCATAAGGGGGAAAGTGCTTGACTGGTGCAGCTCATATCTGTCGAATTGGAGCCAGCAAGTCTCCATCGATGGGTCGCCTTCTAGACAGTTCCCTCTTGACTGTGGCGTACCTTGGGGTTCTTGCCTGGGACCCTTGCTGTTCGTCATTTACACTTCCTTGCTGTTTAAGGTTATCGAGCATCACCTCCCGCACGTTCACTGTATCAAGGACGATAACGCACCAGATGAGACGCTGCGTGCTATGGGGGAGTGCATACATGACTTATAGAAATGGCTGATTGATGGAAGGTTGCCACTAAATGATGATAAAACTGAAACTTCTATTCATTGATCTTTCGTTAAATGCTGGAAACAATTCACTATTAACAAAATATGTAAAGCCTGTTTCTATCATATTCATAATATCCGTCGAATTTCAAAACTTTTGTCAAAGGAATGCCTTCAGTTCATGCTTTTGTGACCTCAAGACTAGATTACTGTATGGGCTACCCAAATATCAGATTTGTAAGCTACAACGTGCCCAGAACACCGCGGTCTTCCCGCGCATATCTGTGATATCGGATCACTGTGCGCATTTAAGGGACAAGTCAAGACATATCTTGTGATGCGAATTGGCTTGTTAATGAAAAGTTCTAAACATTCTTCATTTGCGTCCAACAAACATAATATATCGTCATTAAGCCTTTTCCATATCAGCAGTGTGTTAGTAATTTGCCCCAGTTAGAATCTCCTTTTCCTAGTTTTGCCACAAAAGTATTGGCAAAGGCTACGGCCATTTTACCGACCCATGGCTTTACCGAGTGTCTGGAGATAATGTTGGCCATTAAAATGGATGGAGTTCTTTTTTAAGATAAGGTTCTGTATTTGTCTAAGAAAATGTGTAGCTATAGGAGGATTTCGTTCATGGAAATCTTGGTATGTTTGATATACTAAATCCCTTCCTCTTGTGGAATGTTTGTGTATTGTGTACCCCAGGGGTTCTCCTTTTAATGGCTTATACGGAGAGGCACTACCCCAAAGGGGTACCTTTTTAAGCTTAGGTATATAAAAAGGGTAGGGATTTCATTATATTGTAAATGTTCTTGTTCTTTGGCCACCCTAGTTGAAGTATATAAAAAGGTAGGGAAATCTGTCATTTCGGTCTATTCAAAAGCGTAGAGTGCTGTCCTGTCTCCAGTAGACGTAAATTAAAATAGTGTCCCCAGTTAGTACTTCCGTGCTAAATACAATGACAATCATTATTACAGATGATTTATTACATCTTTAGGTCTTGAAAAATGTAAAAAGGAATGCAATATGTTTTAAATTATTGTGGTACAATATTTTTGTCCACTGAAAATTAAAATTACTCAACTGCATGGTGGATTCCGTCTTAATGTCTTTATTTCTGATAAAGACACGGGTAAGCTTTACGTCCAATTTTTTAGACCAAAATAACCCCAAATTTAAATTTTTATGCAAGAAAGAGTTGATCTATATCAGAGATTTTGAAGCCGTTCAAAAAATTGGCAGTCGTGTATTATCGGGAGTAAAAACTCCACTCCTGCTCGTTTTTTAAACAGTACTTAAAACACACTTACGTTTTCATGACATCTTTTCCTTATCAGCGACCATTAACGTTGCGACTGTAGAAAATTAAAGTAGACTCTCGTGTTCAAATTCCCCAAAAAAAACTTTGCCAAAGGTTACAGCCCCGCATCCACAAGCCTGACTTTGCTTCTTTGTCCCCACCCCCACCCACTCCCCCCGGAACAGAAAGCAGTTTGTGCTTCTTTGCCCCCACCCCCACTCAATTCCCCCCCCGGAACGCAGTCAAGAGATCGAGATTGGATGGGAGGAGGCTGTTGAATTTTGAATTGATCAGCGCATTGATTAGATCTAGGCACTTAATTCAGTCAACTTGGATTATGCAGTGGATGTTATTTCTTATATTTGTCAATATTGCTCCTAGATCAATATGGAGGCTGAGCATAACGCAACAGAATATCATAAATTGGAGGCAGAAGTTACAAAAGAATTGAGCGAAATGAAAAGATTTGCCTCAATGGAAGAAAGGCAGGACAGTGGAGTGTTACCTCTGGATATCATTTCCACTCTTTGTCATGGTAATCCCAATATATTGGGAGTTTGATTAAAATTCCAGACTTTTTTTTTGGGCAGAAATGGCATTTCCGCATCTAATGAAAACGCCTGTATTGCCGGGGCTCCGACCGGATTGTCCCCAGTCTTCTACGCAGACGTTCTTAGAGCTACGTCATGCTCACGTCATGCGTTCCTCCCCTAAGTCCTAAGAACGTCTGCATGGGAGGCTAATTGTTCCCGTTCTCAAATGCCCTTCGACCCTGTCCACACCCTCTTTTCCCTTCAGGTTTGAATAAACATTTAATAGATAACGTTCTCGTTTTATCCGGAATAATAAAGGTCATAGTTTATATTGGCAAGGCTGATTACACTTACCGAATCCTTAATTATTCCGAATATCATATAAACTGAATCTAACATATATTGTTTTTGTTGTGAAGTACCCAGTACTTGTTTAAGGCTATGTTCATGCTATACCAGTTAGCTTTTCATGCCAACACAAAACGTTATGTGAAAAGGAAACGTTATCAGATATAAAGGAAACGATATCAGATATAGTATAAACACCTATCCGATATGTGACTCTCCACCTTAGAGATCGGTGTGGCACAGCCGCAGAAGCTGAACAGAAGCTCTATCTGGCCTGTCGGCGCAAGAGTTATCTGGTAAAGTATGAAAGTAGCCTAAGAAAGCTTTTTGGGGCGTTATCCAGCCTTCCTTTCAGCACCAAACAGTTGAATCCAAACAATTCCTAGACTAACTAAGAGACCATTTTACAGTTGTGTGCTCAGTGTCTTTGCCTTTGAATAGAAGCGGGGATGGCGGTGACCTTGTTTTGGTACAAACCTTCTTACCGACTGTAAAATGGGCTATGAGAGAGCTTAAACAACGACGACGAGGACGGTGGAGAAAACGTCCCATCATCTCTCTCATTCAATGTCGTTCAATTTATCAAATGTTGGTGAATTTTTCTGGAGTTAACTTCTAAAGGACTGTATCTCAGTTCTAAAAAGAATTAGAAAATCGTTGTATTGTGTTCACGTCCTCCACAAAACGTGAAGTTAGGAAGTTTGACGTCGTGGTCATTCAACGCCGGCAAAGAAATGTACAAGAAAGCGTGACGCACGTGCAAAGGTGTTGTTTTGCTAATCTAAACCTATTGCTGTTTTGCCGTTCTCGTTAACGTCGTCGTAATGGTTGCTTAAGCTTCCTAAAACCTTAAAATTCAGAAAATAAGCCCCGGGGCTTATATTTTTCAAAGGCCCTTTTTTGAGGGGCTTATATTCGGAGGGGCTTTTCTACGGAGGGAAATTTGCGTTTCAAAATCGATTGGGCTAGCCTTATGGTTGGAAGTAAATTAACCGTTTTTGCTTTGTTTTACTTTGTATTTGAGGGCAATTTTCCAAGTACAAGCCCCCGGGGGGCTTATATTTGGAGGGGCGATTTAACGGAGGGTTTTTTGGGTTACCGGATTGGGGGGCTTATATTTGGAGGAGCTTATACATGGAGGGGCTTATTTTCGGAATTTTACGGTATTTCCTTAGGAAAATACCAGACCTACTGGAGAGGAGTATCGCTCATGAAAGATCCGTTGGACCTAACGATACTTCAGCAGTTGCTATGGGAACTTAAGCCCCGAACTGTTATTGAGTTTGGCGCCTACAAAGGAGGTTCAGCTTTGTGGATAGCGGACCTGTTGAAGATGTACGGTTGTCAGTCTCGTGTCATATCTACTGACATCGATCTTTCCTTACTTGATGCTGAAGCTAAAAAGTCTAAGGATGTCGAGTTTATTCAAGGCGACTCGTCTAATATTGAACAGTTTTTCCCCGAAGAATTTCTCAAGGTAAGGTAATAAAAATTTTAATAAAAGGGCATTTAAAACGCAGGATTGTTTTACGTTTTGCTAAATGTTTTACTGTTATCATCTGTACTCACTCGGTTGTCTTATTTTAGGACGTTTGGAAAAAGTTAAGGGGCGCTATTTCTAGAACCAAACAACAACAGCAAAAAAATTAAACGTTATTTAGAGAAAGTGATACTTATCAGTTTCAGTAATAGACAAACCTGTGGCCCTATTGTTGTCCCCAGCTAATTAGTCACGCTTTCCAGAACGAATTATAATGTATAATGTTGCTTTTAAGGAGGAAGGGCAGTAACCAAAATAGCTGGATAATATTCCCTGGGAGCAGAGAAGAGAATTAACAACAACGCCCACCCACATATGACGTCGACTCGAACCCTAGCCTCCCACGCAGACGTTCTTAGGGATTCGTAACGCGTTCCTGTCCCACGCGTGACGAACCCCTAAGAACGTCTGCGTCGGAGGCTACTAGAACCCAGGCTTCATTAGTCAGGGAAGCGAGAGTTCTCAACACTTCGCCATCTCTACTCCCCGACAAAAATCCTTCCTAGTTTTTCTCTGAAGTATGCTATAATAGTAAAAAACAGTCACTCAAGTACAAAATGGCTCTGAGTTACAATAACAAGCCATAAACAATATGTTTATGTTTTTTCCAAAATAGACGTACGTTTCCGGCAGCAATGCTTTACAGTGTTGAAATAATTAGGTTGGATAAGCGCTCAGGAAGCCATGAAGAGAAATTGGGAAACTTAAACAGTTTGAGATCTTGCAACCAAACAAAGCTTTACCACATAATTCATAAATTTGTTATATTTCAAAATGAAATTAGAAGAAAATTTAACACATTGATCGTGCTTTGAAATCTAACTTATGGGTTTGACACAGTTGAGGACCTTTTTGGCTGATGGGGAAAAAGGGAGCCTTGTTATGTTGCATTCGGATATACGAGAACAGAAATACATTCCCTGATTACGGTGTAACAATTCTGTGGTATCAAGCTAAACTTTGTAAAATAGTTCTTTGGTTTGATCTGTGTATAAGGTAAAGCTTCATGTAGATGCATGGAAAAGAGATTAGCTTGCTCGCTTTTTTGATTGTTGTCAATGGGATGTGTGTTCCACAAACATTTGAAACTTACTTTTATGCCAACAGAACAGCCTTGTACCTTTTCTTTCCTGTGAAGCCTGGAGCGAGGTCCTGGAGAGTGTTCACCAGTGACAACAACGCTCAATGTACACCTTTACTGTAATTTATAATTCTTACGTAGTACCGGCTAAACTTCATTATCCGGTTTATGCTGTAATCAATGACATTATTCAATATAACAATAAACAAATAATAATAATTGTTATTATTAATTAGTAACTATTTGCAAAACCATTGAATATCTTAAAGTTACACTGAAAGGTTACACGCAATGTTCAATTACGGCTTTTCTTCACTGGCAAGCGCTTCGTCGAGAGGATGTTGCATTAGTAAAGCTACGAGCAAACGGACGCAACAAATCCCAATATTGTTGGCCCTAGAATGTTGAGAGTTGTCGCGTCAGTGTTGGTAGTGGTGTGAAAACGGATACAACAACTCCCAACAACACGCAACAACATGCAAAAGGGTGAGCAAACCGATCCAGCATGTAATATCCAACAACGTTGCGTCCGTTTGCATGGGGCTTAAGGCTGTCTTTTATCATGGGAACTTTATCCAAGTAAAGTTTTGACCAGGATGGTTCAGAGTCGGCTCTCCTGTTCTCATGCATGTCGTACTATTTTCGTAAGAATGATCCTTGGGAACTTTTTAAGTCCTTTAGTCGTACGTCATAGAGCTCCTGCCAGTGACCACTAGATCTCACTGCTGAAGTTGGTTTGAGGGCTTTGTGCTTCTGTACAACTGTCAGAGGTGTGCTTGTTATTTCGAAGGAACAGAAATGTCTCTTTCTTTCTCTTCACATTATAAGCAGTAATGAGAAGTCTTAATCCCCTTTGCTGGTAGATGAGGACGTCCCATAAGATTGAAGCTTCGACGCCTCCAGACACTTCCCGCTTTTAATCAGCTGATATTCTCTCCCGTTTGATTTTCGCTTATGTTTGTTATTTCTTCAGAATTTAAAGAGAAATTCATGATGCTAGAATGTTCTGCTAGTCTATAAAATTCCAGCGATTGGCACCTTGAGACAATGTGGTCTTTAGTATTTTCTAAGCGCCTACCGGCGCCGATCCTCTACGATTCGATATCGTGAGCTGTGCCTGCGCTCTGAGAAAGGTTTGTCTCATGAGTCCACTGATGAGTCGTATGTGGGTCCACGACAGTTGCTTTCTTTTTTTCTTGAGGGTACTCAAGGCGTAATTCTTTGTCTTCTCAATTTCTGCTGCATTCTTTAGTACTCAAGGAGTTTTCTTTTCTGTTATTCCCTTTTTCGATAAGTATAATAAGAAGCCTTGAGTTCAATCTGATAATACTTCTGGCACACAGCCGCAAGCCATCCTTGTTCTATCAATTTTCTGTAACAGTTGATGGTAAGCATTTCACGGAGATAGTCTTTCAACTTACTTTAAGTTGGACAAGTCGGACTAAGTTCTCTAAAAACGTCTGTAACTGCTGTTAAGCAAACCACCCACAAGCGTTGATGAAAGAGAATAGACAAGTGGTACTGAAGAATGAATGAATGAGTGAATGTTTGAATGAATGGATGGATGGATAAATGAAGGAAGGAAGGAATGCAGTATTTTTATCAACGTGTCAAGTCAGAAGATAGCGAAGGGGAAACCGTAAGCTAACTGGGGACATCTAACAACTAATGTATCTCCTTGAAAGATCTGCTACATTCGTTCCTGTGTTAATAGCCTTCTCTACAAAGAAGAGTTTCAATCAAGTCTGCCAGTGATAGTTAAACCTAGACTGCTGTATTGTGCCACCTCGATATAACGAGCCTCTATATAAAGAAGTCCTCGGTGTAACTGTTGTGGTTCAATTTTATCCTTGGTTTAAATTTTATTTCCCTTTGTTTTTGGAATGGTGATTTATGATAATAAGTTTAAAACAAAGGGAAATAAAATTTAAACCAAGGATAAAATTGGACCACAACATAACGAACGATTTTCTCTACGCCAGAACTAGTAAAACATATGAAAAAGAACCTCCATATAACGAAACATCGTTTTAGAGAACAAATTTTGCCAGTACCTTGGCCGTTCGTTATATCGAGGTTCCACTGTAGTGACGACAGAGGCGGCGATGCTCAGTCATACTGTACATCATACATGCTTATGGTCGTCATCTTAACAATTTTTTCATTAATATAATCATTATTACTGCAAAGTTCACGTGACCCCTTCTATCTTTAAAGTCTTGTTAATGGAACAGGATATTTTTCTATTTAGGACAGGGATCATTGATTTTCTACAACAAGTCATGAATACATGAATACCGCATGCTTGTTTAACCAAGTTTGCCGCATGCTTGTTTAGACACGTGAATGTAGTTATCGAGCCTAAGGTGCATACTTGAACAATTAAAATAAGCATTTCCTCAATTAAGGGAAATAGTCTTGTTTCCAAGTTAGCCTGACCCTTACATCATGATTGTAATTAGCACAAATTTAGGCTATTTAGGTTTTTAAATAAGTTTAAGTTCAGCTTATTCCTTGTATAAAATCTGCATACAATTACATTGTAGTAGGAGTGATAAGGCACCTAAGAGGATCCTGAATGTTGACTTAACTTATTTGCCTGCCCCAGTGTACAGAATTTTTTATACAGATTTTAGAAAATAAGAACCTGTTTCATTTTTTAGGCTTAAAATAGAGGGGACCTACCTGGCAAATTAGCAAGTTGTTAAAACCACTGAGGGTCTTACTCGTGGGTTTTTACTGTATACTGCAGCCTTCAAAAGTTTGCTGTAATTAAAAGCTGTAGCTGAGTATGATATATTCCCTGATTTTTAATGTTCTCCAACAGAATTTGCAACATCCATGGCTTGTGATAGAAGATGCACACGTAAACCTGACAGGAGTTCTGGGATATTTAGAAAAATTCACAGAGCCTGGTGACTATATCTGTGTTGAGGATACAAATCCGCTGACTCCGTACATCTCTAATCAAGGTCTTGTAAAGAACCTCGGTTATGACGAGAGTGGCCCCAATAAGCTGAATGAGCTCAGGAAATTTTTGACAGGTCGCGCAGATAGATACTCTGAAATCAGAAATACACCGATTTCTACGGGTAAGATAAACATTCTTTGTTTTGATCAGCTTTCACTTATCTGATGTTATATTAAAATTTTTGACAACAAAATTTGACAATTGTGCAGTTGGTATGTCGTAATCATTTCGAATGTTTTGATCTTACTCGTGAATGTAAATTGGAATAAGGGTTACACTGAAAAAAGGTACTGCAATTTGTTATTTGTCTACCTTCTTAAAGGTTCGGTTCGTGGTTTCACTATGGTCGCATGGACGCGCGACTTAGTGCGTCAGGTCTCTACGATAGTTAATGCACTTTTCAGATAACCTTTTTAATGTGGCTAAATGTAATTTAGGCAAAGTTAACCTCGAAGCATTGCTGGTCAGCAGTTTCCCCTGCTATACTAGGGGTGGCCCGATGCCTCTAGCAGGGGCACCTCGTGACTTATATAGCAGTTGCATGCTTGCAGTTCTTCGCAAACTGTTGTTGCAATAGCTTGCTGTTTGTGTGCCATTTTTTGCATTGGTTTTCTCCCGTCCCTCCCTCCCTCTTGAGGTATGGGCCAGGTAAGTATTGGTCGGTAAGTATTCCACTGAATTGTTCAGTGTGATGGTGCCTGGTGGGGGCCGCTCGCAGGGTTGCCATGGATACCTCCTCCTCATGCTAGAGCATTGCCGGCTCCACCAACTTTGTAGGCACCAACGCCCAAGCTCATCTATTGGTGATGAGTTTAATTTAATTTTTTTGCCATTATTTTTTGCAGTTACAACGCCACCTGGAACATGAATGGCTACTTAAAGAGAGTCTAGTCTTAAGTCATTCTCTTACTGTGTATGAAATAGGTTGTGTGTGTTTTTTTGATTCAAATATGATTGATTCGTTAATAAACGATTTATAGCAAGAAGAAACATTTCGTGTCCCTATTAAAGAGGAAAGTATACATCCCCAAGTCTTTTCAAACTTGTTTAACAAGTGTTCGTACCATCATCAGGATATCAATGTCTATTTTAACTCGTCTGAAAAGAAATGCTTCCAGCATAAGAAATAATGTTTGACCGAGGGAAAACTCAGTAATTGTGGTGACCTTCCCAAATTCCCAATTCCTGCAACCACCTGAGTAACGTTTTAAATTCTGAAAGAAATGACGCAGACTTC
>CALNXK010000009.1:6185000-6222500 GCA_942486035.1 Porites lobata | reverse complement strand
CTGTCTCAATTGATCAGTTTTGCTAATAATCGATCAGTTCATTGTTGATCAGCGTAAACTCGGCTTGTATAATCTACCATTAGCTACCATTGTGCGTATTTTCATTCAGTTGTGACTAAAATCGATCAGTAGTCATTATGATCAATGAGTTGTGCGTATTTTCATTCACTTTTGACTAAAATCGATCAGTTGTTATATGATCGATCACTAGTGCGTATTTTCATTCAGTTGTGACTAAAATCGACCAGTTGTTATATGATCGATCAGTTGTGCGTATTTTCATTCAGTTGTGACTAAAATCGATCAGTTGTTATATGATCGATCACTAGTGCGTATTTTCATTCAGTTGTGACTAAAATCGACCAGTTGTTATATGATCGATCAGTTGTGCGTATTTTCATTTAGTTGTGACTAAAATCGACCAGTTTTTATATGATCGATCATTAGTACGTATTTTCATTCCGTTTTGACTAAAATCGATCAGTTGTTATATATATGACAAATGAGTTGTGCGTATTTTCATTCAGTTGTGACTAAAATCGATCAGTTGTTATATGATCGATCAGTAGTGCGTATTTTCATTCAGTTGTGACTAAAATCGATCAGTTCTTATACGATCGATCAGTAGTGCGTATTTTCATTCAGTTGTGTCTAAAATTAACGGGAAAGGCAGGGTGAAATTTTTAGTAGTGTCGACTGATCTATCGGTCGATACAGCGATCGATAGTCGGTCGACACTCGGTCGACACTCAGTCGAAAGTCGGTCGACACTCGGTCGATATAGCGGTAGATAGTCGGTCGATAGTCGGTCGACACTCAGTCGATATAGCGGTCGATAGTTGGTCGATAGTCGGTCGAGACTAGGACGATAGTCGGACGACACTCGGTCGAGACACGGTCGATAGTCGTTCCAGATATGTCTCGGCCGATATAGCTTTTCGTTCATCGATACTTCACCGACACTTCACCGATGTATCGGTCAGTAATTGGTCAACGCTCGGTCGATGGTCAGCCGACACTTGGTCGATAGTCAGAAGATAGCAAGAAATGGTGAGCCTCACCCCAATGGCTGTTTTGGTCGACTGATGTAGGACATCGCAGAACAGTATCGACTGTAAATAGAAATCAATGACCTTTGTTAGCTAGCATTTCCTAGATTTTTTTGGTTGGAAAACAAGAAATTAGAAAACATTTCCTAGCTTGAGTATTGGTGTTAACGCGGCGCATACTGTTTTCCTTTTATTGGATAATCAAAGGTTACTTACCATTCAATATTAATTTCTGTTACGCATGGCCGTCTTTATTTTGAACACAATGTATGAGTATTTTCCTAGCTGTAAATTGAAATCATTCCCACAATAAATGAATGTGTTCAGTCTGCTGGATATTTTGGAATGGAAATAGATAATAATCTGAATTTTTCTAAACATATATCAAATGTACGCAAAAAGATTAATAATCAATTTAATGTTATGTTGCGCTTTAGAAAACTCATACGCAAGGAAATCTTATTCAAACTTTACAAAGCGTATATTTTACCTCACTTTTATTATTGCTCCTCTGTCTGGCACTTTTGTGGAGCGCGCGATGCGGATAAGCTTGAAGCTTTAAATAAAAGAATACTTAGATTTATACTTGGAGATTACTCGTCTCCATACAACACTCTTCTCTCAAAAGTCAGCTCTACTTCTTTGTTTAACAAACGCATTCAAAATTTCCTCATTCTGTTATATAAGAGTTTGTTTTTCACTCATTTTCCTACTTATATGAAGAATATGTTTTCACTCCGGTCCTCTTCCTATGATCTTCGTGGCAACTACATTCTTTCACTAAGTAAACCTAAAACAACTACCTATGGTCTTAACTCCTTTTCTCACTTTTCAGCTAAGCAGTGGAATGCACTGCCAGACTTTTTTCGTACCAGTTTTCTTGCAGACTTAAAGACTAAAATACAGGATGTTACCTTCATGTAGATTCTTTTTGCCTGACATACTTAAACTTAAAATTGTGAATTGTAAATGATATTTTCTTTCCTTGCATTTAATGTATATACATATTTTCTATATAGTTTTTATGTAGTGTCAGCTCGAAGATATTAGCTTGTTAGCTACTCTAAAATTCGGGTATAAATAAAGTTTTATGTTATGTTATGTTATGTTATGTGTCACCTTCCTCGGCGCATTATCAGCGAATTCTATCAATAGCTGATCGTTAAACGAAGGACTGTTCCCGTCTTCAATGCAGAAATATATAAGTTTAATTTGTGGTCTCCGCACAAGCGAGAACTCGGCGTGATGAAGCAGGTCAAAGCCCAATAATAAAAGATGTGCATTCCTCGCTCGTAAAGCATGTCATGAACTGCCCTTCCTATTCATTATCCGTCCACTTCGGGACTGCGGGAGCAGTCGTTTCTCTCGTCCTTCTTTAAGTATTCTTCGACTGCGGGACCACAGAAGCAGCAGATTCAACTTAGACTCTGACAGGTTCTGTTTAACAGCCAAAAATCAGACGATCGGTGATGATACAAACTGGCAAAAAAAAGGTTACCATGTCCCTAGTTTCCAGTGCCCTTCGGTTCGCTTCATAGAGTAATTGCGCCTCGCACTGCCACATGTTCCTCCATCTCATGATAACAGTAATTAACGATGTCATTGCTTAAAAAGAAGGCCATTGGACTCACCTGCTAAATTAACACACGACTGATATTCGACTGACAGTTGACCGATATGTCACCGACATATGACCGATAGTCGGTCGAGGTGCGTCGTCGAAATATCGACCGATACTCGGCCGATAGTCTATCCCACGATCGACTAACTATCGACCGACTGTCCACTGACTATCGAACGACTCTCGACCGCCGACCATCGAACGCTATATCGACCGATAAATCGTTCGACACTACCTACAGTAAACAACATCTAATTTTTAAAGAAAGAAAAATTAACGCGACGTACAAACAGAAACGAAAGTTGTTTAAAGAACAGGGACTAATTTATTTAAAGTTGATCGAAATCCAGGAAGCCGATATTGAGAGTAATATTCTTCTCACAGTACCCTGCTAGTAGTGGTTTCTCCAGGCCAGACGCTGGAGAAACCACTACTCGCAGCGACCATGAAGATGAAATGTTGTTACAGTAATGAAATTGTGAAAGATTGATCGGAAATTTTAAAAGTGCGCGAAACTAAAGCTATTCAGTTTTCTAGTTTTCTTCTAAGAATGTCTGGAGCAGGTCGAGAATTCTGGGCTAAAATGATAGAAGGTAAAATAAACACAGTTGATCGATTTTAGTGACAACTGAATGAAAATACGCACAACTGGTAGACTGTACAAAGCTGTACAAGCCGAGTTTACGCTGATCAATAGTATAGTACCCGATAACTGTTAGATAATAAACTGATTGATTATTGGCAAAACTGATCGAGATTTGAGACAGCTTACCATGGTTGATTACGGATCATATACATCGATTTAAACACGACGGATTACCGATTGATGATATGCCGGCTGATCGATATTACGTATCTGGTAGAAAATTAGCACAATATAGTAATATTTTAATTGATCGATAACTGGTCGGTAGACCCGATCCGCAAAACTGATTGATTGCAGTTCATAGTAAACTATTAAGTGATTGTTCTTAATAATGACGACGAAAAAGCAATAATGAAAGGATCATGAGTCCTTCTTTCTGATTTTCAGCGCTTATATCCATGATTCAGAACAAAAAAAGATTAAAAATTTATAACCAATGAAAAAAATAATTTCGAAACAAACGGCGCGCCATACCCACTTACCCCTCCCCTAAGCCAACATTAACACTTACTTCTCACTTAGGGAAAAATGCTGGCTTAGGGGAGGGGTAGGTGGGCAGTTTCCCAATCCGACTTTGTTTGTTTGTTTCATGCCCTGTTCAGCCTGTTTGTGTAAAAAAATGCACTTTATTTGAGTGTCAATGTTGTATTTAAAGTACTAATTAGGGACACTACTTGACCACCAGTTTACACGGTTTAAGCGCCCCTACCGACTAAGCTAATCCTGATTGTCCTGATTTCTAATCGCTTCTCTTGCTAAATCTCTCACGTTTGTAATCCACTTTTCAGATAGAGAAGGATGGTCATCTTTTGGAGCGGATTGAACAGAGACAAACTGTGCGACAGCAGCGACTTAGAGACTACTGTGAGAAGCACGCTTCAAGCAGAAATCGAAGCGATCGATACCATCATCCTGTAATTGTTAACGATGAGTACAAAGTAATCTTCTGCTATATTCCCAAGGTGGCCTGCAGTCAATGGAAACGTGTCTTTCTTGCTCTTGATAACCGCACCGATGTGGATGATGTGCATGATGACAAACATTATAAATTTCTCTTATATGATTATTCGGACGAGGATATTAAAGTGAGGCTAAAATCTTACTTTAAGTTTCTTTTTGTTCGCGAACCACTCGAGAGGCTTTTGTCAGCCTACAATAACAAGTTTGTAAACAAGCAATGGCCTTGGAGAATAATTCAAAGTTATAAAACGAAAATTTTGAAAAGATACAAACAAGACGAACCTAGCTGACATACTAAGCCATATGGGAATAAGGGAGAACATTCAATTAAGTAGACAGATACTCTGAATAGTTTATCTAGAGGTGAAGCGGATAAACCTTTAAGAATGATCTACAAATAATCTTGCTGAAACTCTACAATGTAATCTGGAAAAAAAATCACCTAATAAAATCGTCTGATATACATTACTGTAAAGAACTACGTCGCGTTAATTTCTAATACCTTAATTTCATGGAGCGTTAATTTCCTCTAATAAGGTATCTTTGCACGTGCACCACGCGTATCGTACAATTCTTAGCTGTCATTGCTCGACGGCGACATGAAATATCCTGGTCACGTTTTCGGTTTGTTGTCATCCGGATTTTGCTACCATGGTAACGTGACGTAACGGCTTCTTCTTTCTACTGGCAAAAGGAATGGATCGGGCGGTGACCTTTCCTCCGTTTCATACCCACAATACTACAACTGAACTTCTTAAAAACTATGACCCGATACCCAAGGAGAAGATCGCTCAGGTGGGTAAGGCCTTTGAAGAAGACTTGTTGAAATGTTTAATTACGATTTCCCAGGGCCTCTATCCGATATTATGCACGATTAAAAAGCCAGTATCTATAGCAAATACATATCTACGAGGAAAGTAATTCCGATTTGTAAATTAGAGGTCTTGGTCGGAGTAGTGTTAACGGGCCGGTATTACATTCGCCTGAAATTTAGCCTGCTTACCAGGCGCTTATAAATAATATGGGCACAAGAAAGAACGGGCCTCTTGAAGAGAACACGTTCCCTCTCACGTCGCGCGCCCTTTTTTTTTCTTGTGTCCGTGTTACTTACAAGTGTCTGTTTCGCTAGGCTCAGTCTCCAGCCGTGGGTGTTTCGATGTGCCCGCGGTACTCCCCATCCGAATGGAGACTGGGGCTCCTGCTACCTATGCAAGCTACCTGAAATCGACTCGCTCGTGCATCGGACCTTTCGACATACTAAGCCATATAGGAATAAGGGAGAACATTCAATGAAGTAGACAGATAATCGAAATAGTTTATCTAGAGGTGAAGCGGATAAACCTTTAAAAATGACAACAAATAATCTTGCTTAAACTCTACAATGTAATCTGGAAAAAAAATCACCTAATAAAATCGTCTGATATACATTACTGTAAAAAATACTATTCTTTTTAGTCTGTTCTTTTTGGCAACGGTTAACTTGATATCTTCGGCTGTTTCTCACACTAAGACAATGACTAACACTACACTACGTCGCGTTAATTTCTAATACCTTAATTTCACGGAGCGTTAATTTTCTGTAATAAGGTAACTTTGCACGTTCATCACGCGTATTGTACAATTCTTAGCTGTCATTGCTCGACGGCGACATGAAATGTCCTGATCACGGGCCTGTTTTATGGAGTAAGTGAACACAACACAGTAATGTTCCTTTTCTTTTTTAACTGAGATACGGTTCTGTTCGATTCAACGCCAGGAAATCTCGCTAACATTCTGGCAAATTAAATGAAGTTGAACAAGATCAATAAAGTTTGAAAAACTGAGTGCGAATTCACGCTTTCTGTTTGTTGTCCGATCCAGATTTTGCTACCATGGTAACGTGACGTAACGGCTTCTCCTTTCTACTGGGGAGTCTTCACGCTTAACATGAGTATAAATCTACTCGTAGTGACGTTTTCTTGTTGTCGTCGTCTCACGGGTGTATCCTTTGCACAGGGCCCACCAAAGAGCTCCCCAGAGAGCTTGCTCGCAGGCTAGATGTAGCGTTGCAGTTGTGTTTACTTAACCTTGCAAGACAAATTTTACTACCTTCCCCGACCTGCTAGAATTGCAAATTTTGCTCGAAGACCAAACTGCAACGGAGATTCTTTTCCAATCCTATGCCGCGACTACCACGATACATTGCATAACCTGATTGGCTTCCATATCACATTACGTCAGAGGACAGGTTCACAAGATAGGACATAACTACAACGGTACAGCTAGATACGTACATCCCATCTCGGAAATCGTTAGATGATGATGATGATGATAATGATACCTTTATTTAAGTATCAATCTGTAATAGCGGTGAAGAGCCACTAAGGGGGGAAACTAAAAAAAAAATTAAAAAGAATGAATAAATAAATTAGTTAATTAAAAAAAGAAAAAACAGAAAGTTTATAGAGTGGAAGCTTCTTTCACGTTATAAGGAACAGAGCTCCATACCTTTGGGCCCATATACATGAGCGAGTGCTTTCCAAAGGAGACTGTGTTAAATCTTGGTATAGCGACTCTCCTCTTCGCAGATGCTCCTATTCGGTATCAAAAAAATAGAAAGCGCGCGGGGGACGATTCCGCGTTTTTCTTTCTCCCCAGTCTCCCAACAACTCAAAGAGGCCTGTGCAGAGGAGAGAGGTATAGCGAAGTCATGATTGCGCAATTTATACTTAATTGCTGAAATATTCATACATGTTAGGAGCCAGAAGTCGTGTCGTAGAAACAAAAAGATGTCTCTTCCTTTCAATCCTTCCACGGCTGTCCTACACATTCGAAAGGTGAAAATACTTGGAGTAATTTTGCTTCTGTTGGTAACGGTTTATTTGATAACTTTATTGCCGACGAATGAGTGGAACCCAGGTGAAGTATGGCTTGTACATGTTAAAATACATGTATTTATTTAATAACTAAATCTGAGAAAAGGCTCCTTCAGCGTAAAGCAACCTCTTCACATAATAAATAGTTCATAAAAATAATAAAAATGACTCTGATTATTGGTAAGTGCTGATGATGAGCAGTCTAAAAGTAAAAAGTGAGTAAAGCAAATTTTTTGTCAGATTGAATATACAGAAAAGAACACTTAGAACCAGGGGCAACCAACGACGGTTTTCTCCTAAACAAGTGCATTGAAAACACTTTTTAGACTATCCAGAGTACTTTTAGATCTCTACAAATGCATTCTAAGCGGCGCTGTAAAATTCAGTGAATTTGTTCGGTGATCTTTTCCAAACTACAAGGTCTTCAGTATTTCGAAGTATTATTTTCCCGAAAATTTTAGATGAAATTTGTAATTTTACGAAAGCGAGCATTTTCTGATTCCTCTCCCCATCGCCAAGCTCGCTCAATTTTTGCTTCTTCGAACAGATATTTTACAGAAAACAATCGTTGGGTGCCTCCTATAGAGCCATGTATTTCAATCATCATGATAAGGGAAAAACAACAGAAAACTTTGGTCTATATTTTCCGTGTGCGTTTTAAGGGATTTCAGAAACCCTTCCAACGCAAAAAAAATCCTACTTGCATTTGAAAATGAACAAATAGCTTCAGAAGAGGATATCAATTAAAAGGCTTTCCATATTCTTCTCCATATTGTAATGACTCTCCATCATTGAGGAACACGGCTAATCGTTTTCATATCTGTCATGTTCAACACGAGTTCGTGAAAAATTGGTAATGTACACAAAATAAATTTAGAACAAAAAAGTCTCAAGTTAACACATTTATTAGACAACTGATTGCATGGACGGATTTTATTTTATTTTTTTTCCGGTAATCTTTTGTCACACTTGACGTGCAATTCACCCTAGTCAAGACAACCAAACCTGCCGTAGAATATGCTGAAAAACAAGACAAGGTAAGTTGGGGTTTCAAAGACAACATGGTGAGTTATTTACAGAATTATATTAATATCATTACGGTGAGTTATAATTAGTCATTGGTTAGCTACCAAATCATGAAATTTTAATATTTGGCATTCAGAATATATTGACATTTCGAAATTTTACGTACAGAATATTGAAATTTTAAGTTTTGACATTCTAAAAAAAAAATTCAAGATTCTCCATTACAAATCTTGAAATGTCTCAAGATTTTGAATACCAATTAGTGCTTTAAATACAACATTGACATAAGGGGTGGACCATTTGATTTTTGATGGGGGGGTTGCAGGATTTTTAGACTGCTAGATATTTTTTTTTATTGCTCCAGCCCTGCAGGATTTTTTTTAAATCTCCCCGTCCTTGCATGATATTTTTTTTAATGGAAATTTAAAACACAAATTTTGAAGTTTAATAACTTGACCATCACGAGCCACTCAAAATTCACCCTTTAGGCTATTAAAAACCACCTTTACGTGCAATGCATTTTTAAGTTTACATCTTTCTTTCAAAGTAATAAAGAGTTTCATCTTTATTCAGTGTACAAAGAAATGCATCTCCACTAACCTGCGGCTAGTTGATTTCCCTGTCAAGCTAGTGCCGGGGTCATACATGCCTTCTCAGACAAAACTTTATATTGGTCTGTTGCATTTTTATAGGAGCTGTGCATGTGACTATTGCATAAAATATTTTACAATAAGCAGTCTGTAGAAAATAGCATTCTCAAATAGACCTATCTTATAGACTGTTGCATTTTTATTGTTACTGTTGCATAAAATATTTATAGAGAAAAATTTCCATTATTATTTATTGATCAAATGATTTTTATTACAAATCACAATTTGCAGTATTTTAAATATTTATAGAGAGAATTTCTTCTCTCCAAAAGCTGCGATTATTTTGGTCAGCACCGAGTATCGAGACCTGGCTGCTCTGCAAAGCCACTACCCGAAGTCCACATTTAATGCACTAGCTCTTCAAATCTGACAAATCTGATTGCCTGAAAACTGCAGAATGAGTGCTCAGCACATGCTCAAAAATTGGGACCAGCCAGGGGTATCACTTCCAGGTGCTGACCAAAAGGATTGCACCCTCTGGAGATAAGAATGTTGCAAATAGCTATTAAAGCTTTGCACCTTACATTTAAATTTGGCTAGATATGCAGATGTACAGGATGTTGAAGACAACCTTGTTCATTTATGAAGAAAATTTTAAACTGTTATTATTCTTAAGGCTCAACTGTTCTTGATGGATAAATATAGACAATTTCTGCCAGCTTGTGGTTTATTAAAGACATTGTTAAATAAACATTTGTCACTACAGTTGTCAATAGGTGAGAAAATCAGATTGGTAGTTGACCCCTTTGAATCATCTTTTATATAGGTATATGATCTATAAAATTACAATATTTCAATGCCTAAATAACTAAAACGATTACGTTTTAATTTATGTGCTACAGACTGTTTACTATTATTTTCTTGGCTTGAAAATAGGCAATGAACACAAAAGTAATAGAACTCTGCAAAAACACGAATGACCCAGAGGGAAAAAATGCTCTTCGATCTATTTGATCGTCTTTTGTCTCGCGCACATATCCAGCGCATCCGTTTCACATTCTTTGTATATTTTTAACCCTGCACCAATTCAATGTGGCCTGCCTTTACTCTTGTTTGTCCCATTTCCTTTTCCATAAAGTAAATCTTATTTTGTTACAAAAATACCTGCACGTGACAACTGTTAGGGTGGGAATCTGAATGCATGAATATCTTTGAATCATAATATCCTTCTAGATCAGAGGGTTCACTTTAATAGGAAATCTAATTGGTAAATCATGCGTCGCGCTTGCAAAATACTAATTCACGCATCAAAAAATGTGATGCCCAGTCCTGTATCATGTGACTCACAGTTACTTTTGCGGCCGTCACGCATCACGCAAAATCCTTTGCCACGCCCAGGTTAAGGCTGCTCGATTTTTTTTTCCTTCTTAAGAATTCTGCAAGAAATTTTTTTTTAATCAGAAACATATGCTCGATATTTTTTGGGGGGATTTGCACAACCCATCAAAAATCAAATGGTCCACCCCTAAAGTGCATTTTTTTACACACACAGGCTGAACAGGGCATGAAACAAGCAAACTAAGTCGGATCATTTTACGTTTCTGGGAAACTTTCCACCTACCCCTCTCCTAAAGCAATATTTTGCCCTAAGTGAGAAGTAAGTGTTAATGTTGGCTTAGGGGAGGGGTAGGTGGTCAGTGTCCCAGAAACGTAAAATGATCCACAAAGTCTTCTACCTACAACTCCAGCCGGTCCGTACTACCTTTACCATGGCTTAATTCTTTAGTATAGCTAAGACTTTGTCGACACGAATCCATTTAAAAGACATTAAACGATCTCGCAAACAAAACGATTGTTAGAGAGGATAAAATCGTGACAGATAAATATTTGCCTGCGTAGCAAGCGTTTCCGTTACGGAATTTTCGGTTTTGGCCGCGCGAAACCGCACAGAAACGCCTTTGCTATGCAGGCTAGATAAACATCATTCTCATATACTATTAACACCTGTAATAATACGACGTGATTTAACCTACCTTGAGTTCTTTTTCAGCAATGCCTGCAGTTTTATCTACTTCGGGCAAGGTCCTGACCACTTCAACATCTATGGAGGAAGTAAATACCTCTTATTAGCCGAGTTTTCGGTCCGCACTGTAAATTACGGACTGAGTTTTTTTCCATCGATTTATGGCCCAGGCGCGAAGCGCGCGGGCCATAAATCGATGGAAAAAAACGAGGATCCGTAATTTACAGTACGGACCGAAAAAACGAGGCTAATAAGATGTTTATTATATGGCTTCTTCCTGTTTGGGGGACCGGAAACAAGTGCAGGACGCACGATTTGACAGTCATTTGACAGGTGTCAAAAAAGAAAGTTTTTATTGGCGCGCGAAAACAATATCACATAACAAAGGCTTTCCGAGAAAGTAAAAACAAATTCACCATGTTAAAAAAATTTATTCGGTCAAAACTAAGAGCACTGTAAGTTTTAGCTCTTTAGTGTAACGCTGGAGTATTTTGAAAACCGCACACTGTGTCTGTCTAGAAGTCGTTTCCATCTTTCCCCCGTTTGTCCTTGTGAAAAAACACTGCAAAAGGCAAAGAAGCTTTTCAAGGTAAGTTTGTTGTCATTGTCGAAGGATTCGCTCGTTAATTGTTTTTGTCTTTCTGCCAGTTCATTCTCGTCTTCAATGGTGATCTGCGTTAAAATGTTCAAACACTGACTAGAATTCTCTTCCTCGGTAAGGTTACGATTCAGTTTCTACAACAGCTTTGTTCTCATTAAAACAAAGCTAGGTTAAAATTTGGAAAGGTAAGGTCAACATCTCAGTCCTCAGGGTTTACATACATATTTCAAAGTTTATTCGATGGAAACTACGAGCACTGTAAGGATGTAAGTATTCACCCGTTAATGACGCTGGAGTCTTTTGAAAACTGGACATTATTGTGTCTGGCTCGAACTCGCTTCTATCTTTCTTTCGTTGGTCTTTGAAAAAGCACTGCAAATGGCAAAGAAGCTTGTCAAGATGATCGGGTGCAGGTATGTTTCTTATCATATTTGTTGAAGGGATTACTCATTTTCTCCAAGGCAAAACGTCTCGAATCTCTGCCAGTCGATTTTCGTATTCTTAACTGTGTACCACGATAAAATTTTCAAACACTGACTAGAATCCTCTTCGATAAGATTACGAGTTAGTTTCTTCATCGCCTTCGTTCACAAATAAACACAGTTTAAAATGTTGAAGGCCAAAGTCAACATCCAAGTCCTCAAGGTTGACAGGCGTCTTATAACTTTATTTAAACATTTTTTCCACGGTAAAGAGATTTTGACCTCCAAAATGAGCATTTTTTTTTAAACGTTTTGGTCCGTATAGCAAGTTACGGACCGCAAATTGACCAATAGCATGGCGAAAACAGACTCAACCATATCATAAAGTCAGTTACAGGGACAACAAAGATGAAAAATAAAGATTATTATCGAGTTAAAATAAAGCCTCATTTTAATTGCATTTTTTCACCAATAGTTATCATTATTGCCCGCGCGGACAATGAAATCGGCCAGCGGACGTTAAATTTCCACAAATCCTTGGCCTGCCGCACCCTTTACTTGGCGTTTCCTTGACAAGAGTCCTTGTTGAGTCATCACCGTTGGCAAATATCAATTCTGACAAGAGGACCGAGGACCGAGGACGCCTGGGAACAGGGCTGCGAAAATTCCGTAACGGACACGCTTGCTACGCAGGCTAATATTTATCTGTCACGATGTTATCCTCTCTAACGATCGTTTTGTTTGCGAGATCGTTTAATGTGTTTTGAATGGACTCGTGTCGAATTGGTCTCAACTATACTAAAGAATCGATCAAATGTCTGTACGATCGATCAGTTGTCCGTAATCAACCATGATAAGCTGTCTCAATTGATCAGTTTTGCTAATAATCGATCAGTTCATTGTTGATCAGCGTAAACTCGGCTTGTATAATCTACCATTAGCTACCATTGTGCGTATTTTCATTCAGTTGTGACTAAAATCGATCAGTAGTCATTATGATCAATGAGTTGTGCGTATTTTCATTCACTTTTGACTAAAATCGATCAGTTGTTATATGATCGATCACTAGTGCGTATTTTCATTCAGTTGTGACTAAAATCGACCAGTTGTTATATGATCGATCAGT
The DNA here is from genome assembly GCA_942486035.1 of Porites lobata. NCBI lineage: Eukaryota > Metazoa > Cnidaria > Anthozoa > Scleractinia > Poritidae > Porites > Porites lobata. The sequence continues at coordinate 6,209,581 of CALNXK010000009.1, read as the reverse complement.
TGTGCGTATTTTCATTTAGTTGTGACTAAAATCGACCAGTTTTTATATGATCGATCATTAGTACGTATTTTCATTCCGTTTTGACTAAAATCGATCAGTTGTTATATATATGACAAATGAGTTGTGCGTATTTTCATTCAGTTGTGACTAAAATCGATCAGTTGTTATATGATCGATCAGTAGTGCGTATTTTCATTCAGTTGTGACTAAAATCGATCAGTTCTTATACGATCGATCACTAGTGCGTATTTTCATTCAGTTGTGTCTAAAATTAACGGGAAAGGCAGGGTGAAATTTTTAGTAGTGTCGACTGATCTATCGGTCGATATAGCGATCGATAGTCGGTCGACACTCGGTCGACACTCAGTCGAAAGTCGGTCGACACTCGGTCGATATAGCGGTAGATAGTCGGTCGATAGTCGGTCGACACTCAGTCGATATAGCGGTCGATAGTTGGTCGATAGTCGGTCGAGACTAGGACGATAGTCGGACGACACTCGGTCGAGACACGGTCGATAGTCGTTCCAGATATGTCTCGGCCGATATAGCTTTTCGTTCATCGATACTTCACCGACACTTCACCGATGTATCGGTCAGTAATTGGTCAACGCTCGGTCGATGGTCGGCCGACACTTGGTCGATAGTCAGAAGATAGCAAGAAATGGTGAGCCTCACCCCAATGGCTGTTTTGGTCGACTGATGCAGGACATTGCAGAACAGTATCGACTGTAAATAGAAATCAATGACCTTTGTTAGCTAGCATTTCCTACATTTTTTTGGTTGGAAAAAAAGAAATTAGAAAACATTTCCTAGCTTGAGTATTGGTGTTAACGCGGCGCATACTGTTTTCCTTTTATTGGATAATCAAAGGTTACTTACCATTCAATATTAATTTCTGTTACGCATGGCCGTCTTTATTTTGAACACAATGTATGAGTATTTTCCTAGCTGTAAATTGAAATCATTCCCACAATAAATGAATGTGTTCAGTCTGCTGGATATTTTGGAATGGAAATAGATAATAATCTGAATTTTTCTAAACATATATCAAATGTATGCAAAAAGATTAATAATCAATTTAATGTTATGTTGCGCTTTAGAAAACTCATACGCAAGGAAATCTTATTCAAACTTTACAAAGCGTATATTTTACCTCACTTTTATTATTGCTCCTCTGTCTGGCACTTTTGTGGAGCGCGCGATGCGGATAAGCTTGAAGCTTTAAATAAAAGAATACTTAGATTTATACTTGGAGATTACTCGTCTCCATACAACACTCTTCTCTCAAAAGTCAGCTCTACTTCTTTGTTTAACAAACGCATTCAAAATTTCCTCATTCTGTTATATAAGAGTTTGTTTTTCACTCATTTTCCTACTTATATGAAGAATATGTTTTCACTCCGGTCCTCTTCCTATGATCTTCGTGGCAACTACATTCTTTCACTAAGTAAACCTAAAACAACTACCTATGGTCTTAACTCCTTTTCTCACTTTTCAGCTAAGCAGTGGAATGCACTGCCGGACTTTTTTCGTACCAGTTTTCTTGCAGACTTTAAGACTAAAATACAGGATGTTACCTTCATGTAGATTCTTTTTGCCTGACATACTTAAACTTAAAATTGTGAATTGTAAATGATATTTTCTTTCCTTGCATTTAATGTATATATATATTTTCTATATAGCTTTTATGTAGTGTCAGCTCGAAGATATTAGCTTGTTAGCTACTCTAAAATTCGAGTATAAATAAAGTTTTATGTTATGTTATGTTATGTGTCACCTTCCTCGGCGCATTATCAGCGTGTTCTATCAATAGCTGATCGTTAAACAAAGGACTGTTCCCGTCTTCAATGCAGAAATATATAAGTTTAATTTGTGGTCTCCGCACAAGCGAGAACTTGGCGTGATGAAGCAGGTCAAAGCCCAATAATAAAAGATGTGTATTCCTCGCTCTTAAAGCATGTCATGAACTGCCTTTTCCTATTCATTATTCGTCCACTTCGGGACTGCGGGAGCAGTCGTTTCTCTCGTCCTTCTTTAAGTATTCTTCGACTGCGGGACCACAGAAGCAGCAGATTCAACTTAGACTCTGACAGGTTCTGTTTAACAGCCAAAAATCAGACGATCGGTGATGATACAAACTGGCAAAAAAAAGGTTACCATGTCCCTAGTTTCCAGTGCCCTTCGGTTCGCTTCATAGAGTAATTGCGCCTCGCACTGCCACATGTTCCTCCATCTCATGATAACAGTAATTAACGATGCCATTGCTTAAAAAGAAAGCCATTGGACTCACCTGCTAAATTAACACACGACTGATTTTCGACCGACAGTTGATCGATATGTCACCGACATATGACCGATAGTCGGTCGAGGTGCGTCGTCGAAATATCGACCGATACTCGGCCGATAGTCTATCCCACGATCGACTAACTATCGACCGACTGTCCACTGACTATCGAACGACTATTGACCGCCGACCATTGAACGCTATATCGACCGATAAATCGGTCGACACTACCTACAGTAAACAACATCTAATTTTTAAAGAAAGAAAAATTAACGCCACGTACAAACAGAAACGAAAGTTGTTTAAAGAACAGGGACTAATTTATTTAAAGTTGATCGAAATCCAGGAAGCCGATATTGAGAGTAATATTCTTCTCACAGTACCCTGCTAGCAGTGGTTTCTCCAGGCCAGACGCTGGAGAAACCACTACTCGCAGCGACCATGAAGATGAAATGTTGTTACAGTAATGAAATTGTGAAAGATTGATCGGAAATTTTAAAAGTGCGCGAAACTAAAGCTATTCAGTTTTCTAGTTTTCTTCTAAGAATGTCTGGAGCAGGTCGAGAATTCTGGGCTAAAATGATAGAAGGTAAAATAAACACAATTGATCGATTTTAGTCACAACTGAATGAAAATACGCACAACTGGTAGACTGTACAAGCCGAGTTTACGCTGATCAATAGTATAGTACCCGATAACTGTTAGATAATAAACTGATTGATTATTGGCAAAACTGATCGAAATTTGAGACAGCTTACCATGGTTGATTACGGATCATATACATCGATTTAAACACGACGGATTACCGATTGATGATATGCCGGCTGATCGATATTACGTATCTGGTAGAAAATTAGCACAATATAGTAATATTTTAATTGATCGATAACTGGTCGGTAAACCCGATCCGCAAAACTGATTGACTGGAGTTCATAGTAAACTATTAAGTGATTGTTCTTAATAATGACGACGAAAAAGCAATAATGAAAGGATCATGAGTCCTTCTTTCTGATTTTCAGCGCTTATATCCATGATTCAGAACAAAAAAAGATTAAAAATTTATAACCAATGAAAAAAATAATTTCGAAACAAACGGCGCACCATACCCACTTACCCCTCCCCTAAGCCAACATTAACACTTACTTCTCACTTAGGGAAAAATGCTGGCTTAGGGGAGGGGTAGGTGGGCAGTTTCCCAATCCGACTTTGTTTGTTTGTTTCATGCCCTGTTCACCCTGTTTGTGTAAAAAAATGCACTTTATTTGAGTGTCAATGTTGTATTTAAAGTACTAATTAGGGACACTACTTGACCACCAGTTTACACGGTTTAAGCGCCCCTACCGACTAAGCTAATCCTGATTGTCCTGATTTCTAATCGCACCTTCTGGCTAAAGCTCTCACGTTTGTAATGCACTTTTCAGATAGAGAAGGATGGTCGCCTTTTGGAGCGGATTGAACAGAGACAAACTGTGCGACAGCAGCGACTTAGAGACTACTGTGAGAAGCACGCTTCAAGCAGAATTCGAAGCGATCGATACCATCATCCTGTAATTGTTAACGATGAGTACAAAGTAATCTTCTGCTATATTCCCAAGGTGGCCTGCAGTCAATGGAAACGTGTCTTTCTTGCTCTTGATAACCGCACCGATGTGGATAATGTGCATGATAACAAACATTATAAATTTCTCTTATATGATTATTCGGACGAGGATATTAAAGTGAGGCTAAAATCGTACTTTAAGTTTCTTTTTGTTCGCGAACCACTCGAGAGGCTTTTGTCAGCCTACAATAACAAGTTTGTAAACAAGCAATGGCCTTGGAGAATAATTCAAAGTTATAAAACGAAAATTTTGAAAAGATACAAACAAGACGAACCTAGCTCTAATAGCCCTGACCAGGATCTTACTTTTAGGAAGTTCATTTACTATGTGAGTGATGTTGGGTTTGATCGAAATGAACACTGGCGATCGTACGGCCCAATTTGTCACCCGTGTGATATAGAGTACGATTTCATCGGTCATTTTGAGGACATGCCAGAAGAAGCACCTTATATCCTACGGCAAACAGGAATGGATCGGGCGGTGACCTTTCCTCCGTTTCTTACCCACAATACTACAAGTCAACTTCTTAAAAGCTATGCCCCGATACCCAAGGAGAAGATCGCTCAGCTGGGTAAGGCCTTTGAAGAAGACTTTGAAATGTTTAATTACGATTTTCCAGGGCCTCTATCCGATCTCATGCACGATTGAAAAGCCAGTATCTATAGCAAATACACATCTACGAGGAAAGTAATTCCGATTTTTAAATTAGAGGTCTTGGTCGGAATACTGTTAACGGGCAGGTATTACATTGGCCTGAAATTTAGCCTGCTTAGCCGGCGCTTATAAATGATATAGGCGCGAGAAAGAACGGGGCTCTCAAAGGGGAACACGCTCCCTCTTACGTCGCGTGCCCTTTTCGTTTTTCCGCCTATGTTATTTACAAGCGTCTGCTACGCAAAGCTCAGTCTCCAGCCTTGGGTGTTTCGATGCGCCCGCCGATTCACACCCGGCCGGAGACTGGGGCTCCTGCTACGTACGGAAGCTACCTGAAATTGACTCGCTCGTGCATGGGACCTTTTGACATACTAAGCCATATAGGAATAAGGGAGAACATTCAATTAACTAGACAGATACTCTGAATAGTTTATCTAGAGGTGAAGCGGATAAACCTTTAAGAATGATCTACAAATAATCTTGCTGAAACTCTACAATGTAATCTGGAAAAAAAATCACCTAATAAAATCGTCTGATATACATTACTGTAAAGAACTACGTCGCGTTAATTTCTAATACCTTAATTTCATGGAGCGTTAATTTCCTCTAATAAGGTATCTTTGCACGTGCACCACGCGTATCGTACAATTCTTAGCTGTCATTGCTCGACGGCGACATGAAATATCCTGGTCACGTTTTCGGTTTGTTGTCATCCGGATTTTGCTACCATGGTAACGTGACGTAACGGCTTCTTCTTTCTACTGGCAAAAAGGAATGGATCGGGCGGTGACCTTTCCTCCGTTTCATACCCACAATACTACAACTGAACTTCTTAAAAACTATGACCCGATACCCAAGGAGAAGATCGCTCAGGTGGGTAAGGCCTTTGAAGAAGACTTGTTGAAATGTTTAATTACGATTTCCCAGGGCCTCTATCCGATATTATGCACGATTAAAAAGCCAGTATCTATAGCAAATACATATCTACGAGGAAAGTAATTCCGATTTGTAAATTAGAGGTCTTGGTCGGAGTAGTGTTAACGGGCCGGTATTATATTCGCCTGAAATTTAGCCTGCTTACCAGGCGCTTATAAATAATATGGGCACAAGAAAGAACGGGCCTCTTGAAGGGAACACGTTCCCTCTCACGTCGCGCGCCCTTTTTTTTCTTGTGTCCGTGTTACTTACAAGTGTCTGTTTCGCTAGGCTCAGTCTCCAGCCGTGGGTGTTTCGATGTGCCCGCGGTACTCCCCATCCGAATGGAAACTGGGGCTCCTGCTACCCATGCAAGCTACCTGAAATCGACTCGCTCGTGCATGGGACCTTTTGACATACTAAGCCATATGGGAATAAGGGAGAACATTCAATGAAGTAGACAGATAATCGAAATAGTTTATCTAGAGGTAAAGCGGATAAACCTTTAAAAATGACAACAAATAATCTTGCTTAAACTCTACAATGTAATCTGGAAAAAAAATCACCTAATAAAATCGTCTGATATACATTACTGTAAAAAATACTATTCTTTTTAGTCTGTTCTTTTTGGCAACGGTTAACTTGATATCTTCGGCTGTTTCTCACACTAAGACAATGACTAACACTACACTACGTCGCGTTAATTTCTAATACCTTAATTTCACGGAGCGTTAATTTTCTGTAATAAGGTAACTTTGCACGTTCATCACGCGTATTGTACAATTCTTAGCTGTCATTGCTCGACGGCGACATGAAATGTCCTGATCACGGGCCTGTTTTATGGAGTAAGTGAACACAACACAGTAATGTTCCTTTTCTTTTTTAACTGAGATACGGTTCTGTTCGATTCAACGCCAGGAAATTTCGCTAACATTCTGGCAAATTAAATGAAGTTGAACAAGATCAATAAAGTTTGAAAAACTGAGTGCGAATTCACGCTTTCTGTTTGTTGTCCGATCCAGATTTTGCTACCATGGTAACGTGACGTAACGGCTTCTCCTTTCTACTGGGGAGTCTTCACGCTTAACATGAGTATAAATCTACTCGTAGTGACGTTTTCTTGTTGTCGTCGTCTCACGGGTGTATCCTTTGCACAGGGCCCACCAAAGAGCTCCCCAGAGAGCTTGCTCGCAGGCTAGATGTAGCGTTGCAGTTGTGTTTACTTAACCTTGCAAGACAAATTTTACTACCTTCCCCGACCTGCTAGAATTGCAAATTTTGCTCGAAGACCAAACTGCAACGGAGATTCTTTTCCAATCCTATGCCGCGACTACCACGATACATTGCATAACCTGATTGGCTTCCATATCACATTACGTCAGAGGACATGTTCACAAGATAGGACATAACTACAACGGTACTGCTAGATACGTACATCCCATCTGGGAAATCGTTAGATGATGATGATGATGATAATGATACCTTTATTTAAGTATCAATCTGTAATAGCGGTGAAGAGCCACTAAGGGGGGAAACTAAAAAAAAATTAAAAAGAATGAATAAATAAATTAGTTAATTAAAAAAAGAAAAAACAGAAAGTTTATAGAATGGAAGCTTCTTTCACGTTACAAGGAACAGAGCTCCATACCTTTGGGCCCATATACATGAGCGAGTGCTTTCCAAAGGAGACTGTGTTAAATCTTGGTATAGCGACTCTCCTCTTCGCAGATGCTCCTACTGGGTATCAAAAAAATAGAAAGCGCGGGGACGATTCCGCGTTTTTCTTTTCCCCAGTCTCCCAACAACCCAAAGAGGCCTGTGCTCCGAAGTCATGATTGCGCAATTTATACTTAATTGCTGCAGGCTTATGCAGAGGAGAGAGGGTCATGATTGCACGCTTATCAAATAGAATGCTAATGCACGTAGGTCATGAAGCCAATGAACTCCTGAAGCCTGAACTCCTGTGATTATTAATAGTCAATGCTCTTCAATTAAATGAATTGAGCGCTCTACGAATATACGTTCTACCCAGAATACAAGTAGGTCGTATGCATGCATATTTAATAATATTCATACATGTTAGGAGCCAGAAGTCGTGTCGTAGAAACAAAAAGATGTCTCTTCCTTTCAATCCTTCCACGGCTGTCCTACACATTCGAAAGGTGAAAATACTTGGAGTAATTTTGCTTCTGTTGGTAACGGTTTATTTGATAACTTTATTGCTGACGAATGAGTGGAACCCAGGTGAAGTATGGCTTGTACATGTTCAAATACATGTATTTATTTAATAACTAAATCTGAGAAAAGGCTCCTTCAGCGTAAAGCAACCTCTTCACATAATAAATAGTTCATAAAAATAATAAAAATGACTCTGATTATTGGTAAGTGCTGATGATGAGCAGTCTAAAAGTAAAAAGTGAGTAAAGCATATTTTTCGTCAGATTGAATAAACAGAAAAGAACACTTAGAACCAGGGGCAACCAACGACGGTTTTCTCCTAAACAAGTGCATTGAAAACACTTTTTAGACTATCCAGAGTACTTTTAGATCTCTACAAATGCATTCTAAGCGGCGCTGTAAAATTCAGTGAATTTGTTCGGTGATCTTTTCCAAACTACAAGGTCTTCAGTATTATTTTCCCGAAAATTTTAGATGAAATTTGTAGTTTTACGAAAGCGAGCATTTTCTGATTCCTCTCCCCAACGCCAAGCTCTAGAAAATTCTAGGCAATTTTTGCTTCTTCGAACAGATATTTTACAGAAAACAATCGTTGGGTGCCTCCTATAGAGCCATGTATTTCAATCATCATGATAAGGGAAAAACAACAGAAAACTTTGGTCTATATTTTCCGTGTGCGTTTTAAGGGATTTCAGAAACCCTTCCAACGCAAAAAAAATCCTACTTGCATTTGAAAATGAACAAATAGCTTGAGAAGAGGATATCAATTAAAAGGCTTTCCATATTCTTCTCCATATTGTAATGACTCTCCATCATTGAGGAACACGGCTAATCGTTTTCATATCTGTCATGTTCAACACGAGTTCGTGAAAAATTGGTAATGTACACAAAATAAATTTAGAACAAAAAAGTCTCAAGTTAACACATTTATTAGACAACTGATTGCATGGACGGATTTTATTTTATTTTTTTTCCGGTAATCTTTTGTCACACTTGACGTGCAATTCACCCTAGTCAAGACAACCAAACCTGCCGTAGAATATGCTGAAAAACAAGACAAGGTAAGTTGGGGTTTCAAAGACAACATGGTGAGTTATTTACAGAATTATATTAATATCATTACGGTGAGTTATAATTAGTCATTGGTTAGCTACCAAATCATAAAATTTTAATATTTGGCATTCAGAATATATTGACATTTCGAAATTTTACGTACAGAATATTGAAATTTTAAGTTTTGACATTCTAAAGAAAAATTCAAGATTCTCCATTACAAATCTTGAAATGTCTCAAGATTTTGAATACCAATTAGTGCTTTAAATACAACATTGACATAAGGGGTGGACCATTTGATTTTTGATGGGGGGGTTGTAGGATTTTTAGACTGCTAGATATTTTTTTTTATTGCTCCAGCCCTGCAGGATTTTTTTTAAATCTCCCCGTCCTTGCATGATATTTTTTTTAATGGAAATTTAAAACACAAATTTTGAAGTTTAATAACTTGACCATCACCAGCCACTCAAAATTCACCCTTTAGGCTATTAAAAACCACCTTTACGTGCAAATTTTTGCATCTTTTTTTCAAAGTTTTCATTTTTCTTTCAAAGTAATAAAGTAGTTTCATCCTTTATTCCTTTTCAGTGTATTAAATATATTTACAATGGTTTATAATGACAAACTTGCATCAATTTTCCTAAACATTTTTAGGATGAACCTGCTGAGACTACATTTGTTATATTTAAACCCCTGAGTTCACAGGCATTAAATTGTTAGTTGAAAACCATCCGATCTGTATGATGTCATGTGTTGGGGGTCGGATAGCGCAACAATTTTTTTCAGAGCCTTCGGGTGTCTAAAAAGAGCCCCCCTCAAAACTTGTTTATTAAATGGTCTGTTTCATCTTTTTCAGTGTACAAAGAAATGCATCTCCACTAACCTGCTGTTGATTTCCCATGCTGTGCCTCATACATGCCTTCTCAGAGAAAAATATTGGTTTTGCATTTTTATAGGAATGTGACTATTGCATAAAATATTTTACAATAAGCAGTCTGTAGAAAATAGCATTCTCAAATAGACCTATCTTATAGACTGTTGCATTTTTATTGTTACTGTTGCATAAAATATTTATAGAGAAAAATTTCCATTATTATTTATTGATCAAATGATTTTTATTACAAATCACAATTTGCAGTATTTTAAATATTTATAGAGAGAATTTCTTCTCTCCAAAAGCTGCGATTATTTTGGTCAGCACCGAGTATCGAGACCTGGCTGCTCTGCAAAGCCACTACCCGAAGTCCACATTTAATGCACTAGCTCTTCAAATCTGACAAATCTGATTGCCTGAAAACTGCAGAATGAGTGCTCAGCACATGTTCAAAAATTGGGACCAGCCAGGGGAATCACTTCCAGGTGCTGACCAAAAAGATTGCACCCTCTGGAGATGAGAATGTTGCAAATAGCTATTAAAGCTTTGCACCTTACATTTAAATTTGGCTAGATATGCAGATGTACAGGATGTTGAAGACAACCTTGTTCATTTATGAAGAAAATTTTAAACTGTTATTATTCTTAAGGCTCAATTGTTCTTGATGGATAAATATAGACAATTTCTGCCAGCTTGTGGTTTATTAAAGACATTGTTAAATAAACATTTGTCACTACAGTTGTCAATAGGTGAGAAAATCAGATTGGTAGTTGACCCCTTTGAATCATCTTTTATATAGGTACATGATCTATAAAATTACAATATTTCAATGCCTAAATAACTAAAACAATTACGTTTTAATTTATGTGCTACAGACTGTTTACTATTATTTTCTTGGCTTGAAAATAGGCAATGAACACAAAAGTAATAGAACTCTGCAAAAACACGAATGACCCAGAGGGAAAAAATGCTCTTCGATCTATTTGATCGTCTTTTGTCTCGTGCACATATCCAGCGCATCCGTTTCACATTCTTTGTATATTTTGAACCCTGCACCAATTCAATGTGGCCTGCCTTTACTCTTGTTTGTTCAATTTCCTTTTCCATAAAGTAAATCTTATTTTGTTACAAAAATACCTGCACGTGACAACTGTTAGGGTGGGAATCTGAATGCATGAATATCTTTGAATCATAATATCCTTCTAGATCAGAGGGTTCACTTTAATAGGAAATCTAATTGATAAATCATGCGTCGCGCTTGCAAAATACTAATTCACGCATCAAAAAATGTGATGCCCAGTCCTGTATCATGTGACTCACAGCTACTTTTGGGGCCGTCACGCATCACGCAAAATCCTTTGCCACGCCCAGGTTAAGGCTGCTCGATTTTTTTTCCTTCTTTAGAATTCTGCAAGAAATTTTTTTTTAACCAGAAACATATGCTCGATATTTTTTTTGGGATTTGCACAACCCCCCCCTCCCCATCAAAAATCAAATGGTCCACCCCTAAAGTGCATTTTTTTACACACACAGGCTGAACAGGGCATGAAACAAGCAAACTAAGTCGGATCATTTTACGTTTCTGGGAAACTTTCCACCTACCCCTCCCCTAAAGCAATATTTTGCCCTAAGTGAGAAGTAAGTGTTAATGTTGGCTTAGGGGAGGGGTAGGTGGGCAGTTTCCCAGAAACGTAAAATGATCCACAAAGTCTTCTACCTACAACTCCAGCCGGTCCGTACTACCTTTACCATGGCTTAATTCTTTAGTATAGCTAAGACTTTGTCGACACGAATCCATTTAAAAGACATTAAACGATCTCGCAAACAAAACGATTGTTAGAGAGGATAAAATCGTGACAGATAAATATTTGCCTGCGTAGCAAGCGTTTCCGTTACGGAATTTTTGGTTTTGGCCGCGTGAAACCGCACAGAAACGCCTTTGCTATGCAGGCTAGATAAACAGCATTCTCATATACTATTAACACCTGTAATAATACGACGTGATTTAACCTACCTTGAGTTCTTTTTCAGCAATGCCTGCAGTTTTATCTACTTCGGGCAAGGTCCTGACCACTTCAACATCTATGGAGGAAGTAAATACCTCTTATTAGCCGAGTTTTCGGTCCGCACTGTAAATTACGGACTGAGTTTTTTTCCATCGATTTATGGCCCAGGCGCGAAGCGCGCGGGCCATAAATCGATGGAAAAAAACGAGGATCCGTAATTTACAGTACGGACCGAAAAAACGAGGCTAATAAGATGTTTATTATATGGCTTCTTCCTGTTTGGGGGACCGGAAACAAGTGCAGGACGCACGATTTGACAGTCATTTGACAGGTGTCAAAAAAGAAAGTTTTTATTGGCGCACGAAAACAATAGCACATAACAAAGGCTTTCCGAGAAAGTAAAAACAAATTCGCCATGTTAAAAAAGTTTATTCGGTCAAAACTAAGAGCACTGTAAGTTTTAGCTCTTTAGTGTAACGCTGGAGTATTTTGAAAACCGCACACTGTGTCTGTCTAGAAGTCGTTTCCATCTTTCCCCCGTTTGTCCTTGTGAAAAAACACTGCAAAAGGCAAAGAAGCTTTTCAAGGTAAGTTTGTTGTCATTGTCGAAGGATTCGCTCGTTAATTGTTTTTGTCTTTCTGCCAGTTCATTCTCGTCTTCAATGGTGATCTGCGTTAAAATGTTCAAACACTGACTAGAATTCTCTTCCTCGGTAAGGTTACGATTCAGTTTCTACAACAGCTTCGTTCTCATTAAAACAAAGCTAGGTTAAAATTTGGAAAGGTAAGGTCAACATCTCAGTCCTCAGGGTTTACATACATATTTCAAAGTTTATTCGATGGAAACTACGAGCACTGTAAGGATGTAAGTATTCACTCGTTAATGACGCTGGAGTCTTTTGAAAACTGGACATTATTGTGTCTGGCTCGAACTCGCTTCTATCTTTCTTTCTTTGGTCTTTGAAAAAGCACTGCAAATGGCAAAGAAGCTTGTCAAGATGATCGGGTGCAGGTATGTTTCTTATCATATTTGTTGAAGGGATTACTCATTTTCTCCAAGGCAAAACTTCTCGAATCTCTGCCTGTCGATTTTCGTATTCTTAACTGTGTACCACGATAAAATTTTCAAACACTGACTAGAATCCTCTTCGATAAGATTACGAGTTAGTTTCTTCATCGCCTTCGTTCACAAATAAACACAGTTTAAAATGTTGAAGGCCAAAGTCAACATCCAAGTCCTCAAGGTTGACAGGCGTCTTATAACTTTATTTAAACATTTTTTCCGCGGTAAAGAGATTTTGACCTCCAAAATGAGCATTTTTTTTTAAACGTTTTGGTCCGTATAGCAAGTTACGGACCGCAAATTGACCAATAGCATGGCGAAAACAGACTCAACCATATCATAAAGTCAGTTACAGGGACAACAAAGATGAAAAATAAAGATTATTATCGAGTTAAAATAAAGCCTCATTTTAATTGCATTTTTTCACCAATAGTTATCATTATTGCCCGCGCGGACAATGAAATCGGCCAGCGGACGTTAAATTTCCACAAATCCTTGGCCTGCCGCACCCTTTACTTGGCGTTTCCTTGACAAGAGTCCTTGTTGAGTCATCACCGTTGGCAAATATCAATTCTGACAAGAGGACCGAGGACCGAGGACGCCTGGGAACAGGGCTGCGAAAATTCCGTAACGGACACGCTTGCTACGCAGGCTAATATTTATCTGTCACGATTTTATCCTCTCTAACGATCGTTTTGTTTGCGAGATCGTTTAATGTGTTTTGAATGGACTCGTGTCGAATTGGTCTCAACTATACTAAAGAATCGATCAAATGTCTGTACGATCGATCAGTTGTCCGTAATCAACCATGATAAGCTGTCTCAATTGATCAGTTTTGCTAATAATCGATCAGTTCATTGTTGATCAGCGTAAACTCGGCTTGTATAATCTACCATTAGCTACCATTGTGCGTATTTTCATTCAGTTGTGACTAAAATCGATCAGTAGTCATTATGATCAATGAGTTGTGCGTATTTTCATTCACTTTTGACTAAAATCGATCAGTTGTTATATGATCGATCACTAGTGCGTATTTTCATTCAGTTGTGACTAAAATCGATCAGTTCTTATACGATCGATCAGTAGTGCGTATTTTCATTCAGTTGTGTCTAAAATTAACGGGAAAGGCAGGGTGAAATTTTTAGTAGTGTCGACTGATCTATCGGTCGATATAGCGATCGATAGTCGGTCGACACTCGGTCGACACTCAGTCGAAAGTCGGTCGACACTCGGTCGATATAGCGGTAGATAGTCGGTCGATAGTCGGTCGACACTCAGTCGATATAGCGGTCGATAGTTGGTCGATAGTCGGTCGAGACTAGGACGATAGTCGGACGACACTCGGTCGAGACACGGTCGATAGTCGTTCCAGATATGTCTCGGCCGATATAGCTTTTCGTTCATCGATACTTCACCGACACTTCACCGATGTATCGGTCAGTAATTGGTCAACGCTCGGTCGATGGTCGGCCGACACTTGGTCGATAGTCAGAAGATAGCAAGAAATGGTGAGCCTCACCCCAATGGCTGTTTTGGTCGACTGATGCAGGACATCGCAGAACAGTATCGACTGTAAATAGAAATCAATGACCTTTGTTAGCTAGCATTTCCTACATTTTTTTGGTTGGAAAACAAGAAATTAGAAAACATTTCCTAGCTTGAGTATTGGTGTTAACGCGGCGCATACTGTTTTCCTTTTATTGGATAATCAAAGGTTACTTACCATTCAATATTAATTTCTGTTACGCATGGCCGTCTTTATTTTGAACACAATGTATGAGTATTTTCCTAGCTGTAAATTGAAATCATTCCCACAATAAATGAATGTGTTCAGTCTGCTGGATATTTTGGAATGGAAATAGATAATAATCTGAATTTTTCTAAACATATATCAAATGTATGCAAAAGATTAATAATCAATTTAATGTTATGTTGCGCTTTAGAAAACTCATACGCAAGGAAATCTTATTCAAACTTTACAAAGCGTATATTTTACCTCACTTTTATTATTGCTCCTCTGTCTGGCACTTTTGTGGAGCGCGCGATGCGGATAAGCTTGAAGCTTTAAATAAAAGAATACTTAGATTTATACTTGGAGATTACTCGTCTCCATACAACACTCTTCTCTCAAAAGTCAGCTCTACTTCTTTGTTTAACAAACGCATTCAAAATTTCCTCATTCTGTTATATAAGAGTTTGTTTTTCACTCATTTTCCTACTTATATGAAGAATATGTTTTCACTCCGGTCCTCTTCCTATGATCTTCGTGGCAACTACATTCTTTCACTAAGTAAACCTAAAACAACTACCTATGGTCTTAACTCCTTTTCTCACTTTTCAGCTAAGCAGTGGAATGCACTGCCGGACTTTTTTCGTACCAGTTTTCTTGCAGACTTTAAGACTGAAATACAGGATGTTACCTTCATGTAGATTCTTTTTGCCTGACATACTTAAACTTAAAATTGTGAATGGTAAATGATATTTTCTTTCCTTGCATTTAATGTATATATATATTTTCTATATAGTTTTTATGTAGTGTCAGCTCGAAGATATTAGCTTGTTAGCTACTCTAAAATTCGAGTATAAATAAAGTTTTATGTTATGTTATGTTATGTGTCACCTTCCTCGGCGCATTATCAGCTTGTTCTATCTGTAGCTGATCGTTAAACGAAGGACTGTTCCCGTCTTCAATGCAGAAATATATAAGTTTAATTTGTGGTCTCCACAAGCGAGAACTTGACGTGATGAAGCAGGTCAAAGCCCAATAATAAAAGATGTGTATTCCTCGCTCTTAAATCATGTCATGAACTGCCCTTCCTATTCATTATTCGTCCACTTCGGGACGGCGGGAGCAGTCGTTTCTCTCGTCCTTCTTTAAGTATTCTTCGACTGCGGGACCACAGAAGCAGCAGATTCAACTTAGACTCTGACAGGTTCTGTTTAACAGCCAAAAATCAGACGATCGGTGATGATACAAACTGGCAAAAAAACGGTTACCATGTCCCTAGTTTCCAGTGCCCTTCGGTTCGCTTCATAGAGTAATTGCGCCTCGCACTGCCAAATGTTCCTCCATCTCATGATAACAGTAATTAACGATGCCATTGCTTAAAAAGAAAGCCATTGGACTCACCTGCTAAATTAACACACGACTGATTTTCGACCGACAGTTGATCGATATGTCACCGACATATGACCGATAGTCGGTCGAGGTGCGTCGTCGAAATATCGACCGATACTCGGCCGATAGTCTATCCCACGATCGACTAACTATCGACCGACTGTCCACTGACTATCGAACGACTATTGACCGCCGACCATCGAACGCTATATCGACCGATAAATCGGTCGACACTACCTGCAGTAAACAACATCTAATTTTTAAAGAAAGAAAAATTAACGCGACGTACAAACAGAAACGAAAGTTGTTTAAAGAACAGGGACTAATTTATTTAAAGTTGATCGAAATCCAGGAAGCCGATATTGAGAGTAATATTCTTCTCACAGTACCCTGCTAGCAGTGGTTTCTCCAGGCCGGACGCTGGAGAAACCACTACTCGCAGCGACCATGAAGATGAAATGTTGTTACAGTAATGAAATTGTGAAAGATTGATCGGAAATTTTAAAAGTGCGCGAAACTAAAGCTATTCAGTTTTCTAGTTTTCTTCTAAGAATGTCTGGAGTAGGTCGAGAATTCTGGGCTAAAATGATAGAAGGTAAAATACAGACAATTGATCGATTTTAGTCACAACTGAATGAAAATACGCACAACTGGTAGACTGTACAAGCCGAGTTTACGCTGATCAATAGTATAGTACCCGATAACTGTTAGATAATAAACTGATTGATTATTGGCAAAACTGATCGAGATTTGAGACAGCTTACCATGGTTGATTACGGATCATATACATCGATTTAAACACGACGGATTACCGATTGATGATATGCCGGCTGATCGATATTACGTATCTGGTAGAAAATTAGCACAATATAGTAATATTTTAATTGATCGATAACTGGTCGGTAAACCCGATCCGCAAAACTGATTGACTGGAGTTCATAGTAAACTATTAAGTGATTGTTCTTAATAATGACGACGAAAAAGCAATAATGAAAGGATCATGAGTCCTTCTTTCTGATTTTCAGCGCTTATATCCATGATTCAGAACAAAAAAAGATTAAAAATTTATAACCAATGAAAAAAATAATTTCGAAACAAACGGCGCGCCATACCCACTTACCCCTCCCCTAAGCCAACATTAACACTTACTTCTCACTTAGGGAAAAATGCTGGCTTAGGGGAGGGGTAGGTGGGCAGTTTCCCAATCCGACTCTGTTTGTTTGTTTCATGCCCTGTTCAGCCTGTTTGTGTAAAAAAATGCACTTTATTTGAGTGTCAATGTTGTATTTAAAGTACTAATTAGGGACACTACTTGACCACCAGTTTACACGGTTTAAGCGCCCCTACCGACTAAGCTAATCCTGATTGTCCTGATTTCTAATCGCACCTTCTGGCTAAAGCTCTCACGTTTGTAATCCACTTTTCAGATAGAGAAGGATGGTCACCTTTTGGAGCGGATTGAACAGCGACAAACTGTGCGACAGCAGCGACTTAGAGACTACTGTGAGAAGCACGCTTCAAGCAGAATTCGAAGCGATCGATACCATCATCCTGTAATTGTTAACGATGAGTACAAAGTAATCTTCTGCTATATTCCCAAGGTGGCCTGCAGTCAATGGAAACGTGTCTTTCTTGCTCTTGATAACCGCACCGATGTGGATAATGTGCATGATAACAAACATTTTAAATTTCTCGTATATGATTATTCGGACGAGGATATTAAAGTGAGGCTAAAATCGTACTTTAAGTTTCTTTTTGTTCGCGAACCACTCGAGAGGCTTTTGTCAGCCTACAATAACAAGTTTGTAAACAAGCAATGGCCTTGGAGAATAATTCAAAGTTATAAAACGAAAATTTTGAAAAGATACAAACAAGACGAACCTAGCTCTAATAGCTCTGACCAGGATCTTACTTTTAAGAAGTTCATTTACTATGTGAGTGATGTTGGGTTTGATCGAAATGAACACTGGCGATCGTACGGCCCAATTTGTCACCCGTGTGATATAGAGTACGATTTCATCGGTCATTTTGAGGACATGCCAGAAGAAGCACCTTATATCCTACGGCAAACAGGAATGGATCGGGCGGTGACCTTTCCTCCGTTTCTTACCCACAATACTACAAGTCAACTTCTTAAAAGCTATGCCCCGATACCCAAGGAGAAGATCGCTCAGGTGGGTAAGGCCTTTGAAGAAGACTTTGAAATGTTTAATTACGATTTTCCAGGGCCTCTATCCGATCTCATGCACGATTGAAAAGCCAGTATCTATAGCAAACACATATCTACGAGGAAAGTAATTCCTATTTTTAAATTAGAGGTCTTGGTCGGAATAGTGTTAACGAGCAGGTATTACATTCGCCTGAAATTTAGCCTGCTTACCAGGCGCTTTTAAATGATATGGGCTCAAGAAAGAACGGGGCTCTTGAAGGGGAGCACGCTCCCTCTTACGTCGCGTGCCCTTTTTTTTTTGCGCCTATGTTATTTACAAGCGTCTGCCACGCAAAGCTCAGTCTCCAGCCGTGGCTGTTTCGATGCGACCGCCGATTCACACCCGGCCGGAGACTGGGGCTCCTGCTACTTACGCAAACCACCTGAAATTGACTCGCTCGTGCATGGGACCTTTTGACATACTAAGCCATATGGGAATAAGGGAGAACATTCAATTAAGTAGACAGATACTCTGAATAGTTTATCTAGAGGTAAAGCGGATAAACCTTTAAGAATAATCTACAAATAATCTTGCTGAAACTCTACAATGTAATCTGGAAAAAAAATCACCTAATAAAATCGTCTGATATACATTACTGTAAAGAACTACGTCGCGTTAATTTCTAATACCTTAATTTCATGGAGCGTTAATTTCCTCTAATAAGGTAACTTTGCACGTGCATCACGCGTATCGTACAATTCTTAGCTGTCATTGCTCGACGGCGACATGAAATATCCTGATCACGTTTTCGGTTTGTTGTCATCCGGATTTTGCTACCATGGTAACGTGACGTAACGGCTTCTTCTTTCTACTGGCAAACAGGAATGGATCGGGCGGTGACCTTTCCTCCGTTTCATACCCACAGTACTACAACTGAACTTCTTAAAAACTATGACCCGATACCCAAGGAGAAGATCGCTCAGCTGGGTAAGGCCTTTGAAGAAGACTTGTTGAAATGTTTAATTACGATTTCCCAGGGCCTCTATCCGATATTATGCACGATTAAAAAGCCAGTATCTATAGTAAATACATGTCTACGAGGAAAGTAATTCCGATTTGTAAATTAGAGGTCTTGGTCGGAATAGTGTTAACGGGCAGGTATTACATTGGCCTGAAATTTAGCCTGCTTACCAGGCGCTTATAAATAATATGGGCACAAGAAAGAACGGGGCTCTTGAAGGGAACACGTTCCCTCTCACGTCGCGCGCCCTTTTTTTTCTTGTGTCCGTGTTACTTACAAGTGTCTGTTTCGCTAGGCTCAGTCTCCAGCCGTGGGTGTTTCGATGCGCCCGCGGTACTCCCCATCCGAATGGAGACTGGGGCTCCTGTTACCCACGCAAGCTACCTGAAATCGACTCGCTCGTGCATGGGACCTTTTGACATACTAAGCCATATGGGAATAAGGGAGAACATTCAATGAAGTAGACAGATAATCGAAATAGTTTATCTAGAGGTTAAGCGGATAAACCTTTAAAAATCACAACAAATACTCTTGCTTAAACTCTACAATGTAATCTGGAAAAAAAATCACCTAATAAAATCGTCTGATATACATTACTGTAAAAAATACTATTCTTTTTAGTCTGTTCGTTTTGGCAATGGTTAACGTGATATCTTCGGCTATTTTTCAGACTAAGACAATGACTAACACTACACTACGTCGCGTTAATTTCTAATACCTTACTTTTACGGAGCGTTAATTTTCTGTAATAAGGTAACTTTGCACGTTCATCACGCGTATTGTACAATTCTTAGCTGTCATTGCTCGACGGCGACATGAAATGTCCTGATCACGGGCATGTTTTATGGAGTAAGTGAACACAACACAGTTATGTTCCTTTTCTTTCTTAACTCACATACTGTTCTGTTCGATTCAACGCCAGGAAATTTCGCTAACATTTGGCAAATTAAATGAAGTTGAACAGGATCAATAAAGTTTGAAAAACTGAGTGCGAATTCACGCTTTCTGTTCATTTGTCCGATCCAGATTTTGCTACCATGGTAACGTGACGTAACGGCTTCTCCTTTCTACTGGGGAGTCTTCACGCTTAACATGAGTATAAATCTACTCGTAGTGACGTTTTCTTGTTGTCGTCGTCTCACGGGTGTATCCTTTGCACAGGGTCCACCCAAGAGCTCCCCAGAGAGCTTGCTCGCAGGCTAGATGTAGCGTTGCAGTTGTGTTTACTTAACCTTGCAAGACAAATTTTACTACCTTCCCCGACCTGCTAGAATTGCAAATTTTGCTCGAAGACCAAACTGCAACGGAGATTCTTTTCCAATCCTATGCCGCGACTACCACGATACATTGCATAACCTGATTGGCTTCCATATCACATTACGTCAGAGGACAGGTTCACAAGATAGGACATAACTACAACGGTACAGCTAGATACGTACATCCCATCCCATCTCGGAAATCGTTAGATGATGATGATGATGATGATGATAATGATACCTTTATTTAAGTATCAATCTGTAATAGCGGTGAAGAGCCACCAAGGGGGGAAACTAAAAAAAATTAAAAAGAATGAATAAATTAATTAATTAATTAAAAAAGGAAAAAACAGAAAGTTTATAGAATGGAAGCTTCTTTCACGTTATTACAAGGAACAGAGCTCCATACCTTTGGGCCCATATACATGAGCGAGTGCTTTCCAAAGGAGACTGTGTTAAATCTTAGTATAGCGACTCTCCTCTTCGCAGATGCTCCTACTGGGTATCCAAAAAACAGAAAGCGCGGGGGACGATTCCGCGTTTTTCTTTCTCCCCAGTCTCCCAACAACTCAAAGAGGCCTGTGCAGAGGAGAGAGGTATAGCGAAGTCATGATTGCGCAATTTATACTTAATTGCTGCAGGCGTATCAAATAGAATGCTAATGCACGTAGGTCATCTGCACGATTAATGATTACTCCTGAAGCCTGAACTCCTGTGATTATTAATAGTCAATGCTCTTCAATTAAATGAATTGAGCGCTCTACGAATATACGTTCTACCCAGAATACAAGTAGGTCCTATGCATGCATATTTAATAATATTCATACATGTTAGGAGCCAGAAGTCGTGTCGTAGAAACAAAAAGATGTCTCTTCCTTTCAATCCTTCCACGGCTGTCCTACACATTCGAAAGGTGAAAATACTTGGAGTAATTTTGCTTCTGTTGGTAACGGTTTATTTGATAACTTTATTGCTGACGAATGAGTGGAACCCAGGTGAAGTATGGCTTGTACATGTTAAAATACATGTATTTATTTAATAACTAAATCTGAGAAAAGGCTCCTTCAGCGTAAAGCAACCTCTTCACATAATAAATAGTTCATAAAAATAATAAAAATGACTCTGATTATTGGTAAGTGCTGATGATGAGCAGTCTAAAAAGTAAAAAGTGAGTAAAGCATATTTTTCGTCAGATTGAATAAACAGAAAAGAACACTTAGAACCAGGGGCAACCAACGACGGTTTTCTCCTAAACAAGTGCATTGAAAACACTTTTTAGACTATCCAGAGTACTTTTAGATCTCTACAAATGCATTCTAAGCGGCGCTATAAAATTCAGTGAATTTGTTCGGTGATCTTTTCCAAACTACAAGGTCTTCAGTATTTCGAAGTATTATTTTCCCGAAAATTTTAGATGAAATTTGTAGTTTTACGAAAGCGAGCATTTTCTGATTCCTCTCCCCAACGCCAAGCTCTAGAAAATTCTAGGCAATTTTTGCTTCTTCGAACAGATATTTTACAGAAAACAATCGTTGGGTGCCTCCTATAGAGCCATGTATTTCAATCATCATGATAAGGGAAAAACAACAGAAAACTTTGGTCTATATTTTCCGTGTGCGTTTTAAGGGATTTCAGAAACCCTTCCAACGCAAAAAAAATCCTACTTGCATTTGAAAATGAACAAATAGCTTCAGAAGAGGATATCAATTAAAAGGCTTTCCATATTCTTCTCCATATTGTAATGACTCTCCATCATTGAGGAACACGGCTAATCGTTTTCATATCTGTCATGTTCAACACGAGTTCGTGAAAAATTGGTAATGTACACAAAATAAATTTAGAACAAAAAAGTCTCAAGTTAACACATTTATTAGACAACCGATTGCATGGACGGATTTTATTTTATTTTTTTTCCGGTAATCTTTTATCACACTTGACGTGCAACTCACCTTAGTCAAGACAACCAAACCTGCCGTAGGATATGCTGAAAAACAAGACAAGGTAAGGGGTGGACCATTTGATTTTTGATGGGGGGGTTGCAGGATTTTTAGACTGCTAGATATTTTTTTTTATTGCTCCAGCCCTGCAGGATTTTTTTTTTTAATTTCCCTGTCCTTGCATGATATTTTTTTTAATGGAAATTTAAAACACAAATTTTGAAGTTTAATATCAAAAACTTGACCATCACCAGCCACTCAAAATTCACCCTTTAGGCTATAAAAGCCACCTTTACACGCAATGCATCTTTAAGTTTACATCTTTCTTTCAAAGTAATAAAGAGTTTCATCTTTATTCAGTGTACAAAGAAATGCATCTCCACTAACCTGCGGCTAGTTGATTTCCCTGTCAGGCTAGTGGATGTTATATGCATCACTCTCTGTACTTGCCCAACAGATCACTTGCCCACTGAACAAGTGAACGTTTTTTTCTTTCTAATTACGTAATGCTACTGAGAAAAGCTTTTTTGCTTTCAAAGCAAGAGAGAGGGACTTCAAAGAAGGGGAAATTGCACAGTAATCTGGCTTCTCAATATACGCATTTAGTATTTGGAGTAATCTAGAGTTTAAAAAAAAAGGAGGGTTCAAGAAATGGGGACCTCACTGTAGATTTTACCAGTTTAGACGAATTTCGAGTGGACGAAGAAGCAGCTGGAGGGGATATAACCTGCAGGTGTTGTCAATGGTCCTTTTTGAAGGCCGGTACCAGGACAGTTCCGTTCCCACGGCCCAATTAATTTATGTGCTACAGACTGTTTACTATTATTTTCTTGCCTTGAAAACAGGCAATGAACACAAAAGTAATAGAACTCTGCAAAAACACGAATGACCCAGAGGCAAAAAATGCTCTTCGATCTATTTGATCGTCTTTTGTTTAGTGCACATATCCAGCGCATCCGTTTCACATTCTTTGTATATATTGAACCCTGTACCAATTCAATGTGGCCTGCCTTTACTCTTGTTTGTCCCATTTCCTTTTCTATAAAGTAAATCTTATTTGTTACAAAAATACCTGCACGTGACAACTGTTAGAGTGGGAATCTGAATGCATGAATATCTTTGAATCATAATATCCTTCTAGATCAGAGGGTTCACTTTAATTGGAAATCTAATTGGTAAATCATGCGTCGCGCTTGCAAAATACTAATTCACGCATCAAAAAATGTGATACTCAGTCCTGTATCATGTGACTCACAGCTACTTTTGCGGCCGTCACACATCACGCAAAATCCTTTGCCACGCCCAGGTTAAAGCTGCTCGATTTTTTTTCCTTCTTAAGAATTCTGCAAGAAATTTTTTTTTAACCAGAAACATATGCTCGATATTTTTTTGGGGATTTGCACAACCCCCCCCCCCCCATCAAAAATCAAATGGTCCACCCCTAAGTTGGGGTTTCAAAGGCAACATGGTGGGTTATTTACAGAATTATATTAATATCATTACGGTGAGTTATAATTAGTCATTGGTTAGCTACCAAATCATGAAATTTTAATATTTGGCATTCAGAATATATTGACATTTCGAAATTTTACGTACAGAATATTGAAATTTTAAGTTTTGACATTCTAAAAAAAAATTCAAGATTCTCCATTACAAATCTTGAAATGTCTCAAGATTTTGAATTAGTGCTTTAAATACAACATTGACATAAAGTGCATTTTTTTACACACACAGGTTGAACAGGGCATGAAACAAGCAAACTAAGTCGGATCATTTTACGTTTCTGGGAAACTTTCCACCTACCCCTCCCGTAAACCAATATTTTGCCCTAAGTGAGAAGTAAGTGTTAATGCTGGCTTAGGGGAGGGGTAGGTGGGCAGTTTCCCAGAAACGTAAATTGATCCACAAAGTCTTCTACCTACAACTCCAGCCGGTCCGTACTACCTTTACCATGGCTTAATTCTTTAGTATAGCTAAGACTTTTAAAGGTTAAAGGTTAAAGGCTTGTTTATAGTGGAAATTGCACTTAGCGTGTCCAGCTAATTTACAGGCACTCCACTCAAATATTTAGAAACAAATAGTTCAAATACAACATAACAGGATTAAAAACCCCAACTGGCAGAAGGCGACCAGTTGGCTATTTACAAGCGTGGCCGAGAATTTGAACTCGGGACGACCGAGCACAAATCCAGCAAGTGGCCAGAGCGGGACTCGAACCCGGGACCGCCGGATTGCGAGTGCGACGCGCTGACCACTCGGCCACGCTGCCTCCCTAAACTTTGTCGACACGAATCCATTTAAAAGACATTAAACGATCTCGCAAACAAAACGATTGTTAGAGAGGATAAAATCGTGACAGATAAATATTTGCCTGCGTAGCAAGCGTTTCCGTTACGGAATTTTCGGTTTTGGCCGCGCGAAACCGCGCAGAAACGCCTTTGCTATGCAGGCTAGATAAACATCATTCTCAT
>CALNXK010000009.1:6172500-6177500 GCA_942486035.1 Porites lobata | reverse complement strand
GTTTTCGTGAAAGAGGCCTTAAAAGATACAAAAAGAGTTCGGCATCGCGTTTTACCCTGATTCACATGTTTTCATGTTTTTCGAAATCGTGTAAGTCTACTTGCGTTTAGCCGATTTTAGAGTGTATAAGGGTCAGTTGCAAAACGAATAAGCAACAAAAACTTTCTGGAAGCATCCAAAAAGTTGCAAATTTGTCTGCATTAAGTCCAGTCTTCAGTTCGTGCATAATACATTTTGTAGAAATTCCAAGATATCTCGAAATTCCTCTCATAGATTTTTGTGAAACTTCGCACAACGGAAGACAAGCACCCAAGGTATACGTAGCCTAAAGCATTTCCAAAAAAAATTGCTGCTAGGGCTGAAATTTGGTTTAGAGCTAAAACTATTGTGACGTCGTTACCACTATGGCCCAAAAAATAGTATCATAATAAAGTTTAATTTGTTTAGTGTAACAAATTCAAGGTGTCGCTACAAAAAAACTGTATCAAGCCACCTCAACTTCACTTACGGCTCCTACAGGCGTAGGCGTATTTTTTTACTTAACTTGAGTTGTTTTTCATTGTAATCCTTACAGGTTATTATGGAGGCTGATCCAAAGGTAGCGACAAACTACCACACACTTGAAGCGGAGGTTATAGCGGAATTAAGCACTAGAGACAGATTTGCCCCAATAGAAGAAAGGCAGGATACTGGAGTTTTAGCTCTTGATGTCATTTCTACAATAAGTCATGGTAATACCTTATGAAAAGGGAACAAATGCCATGTATATTTGGGTTACGTTCTTTGACAAAAACTTCACTAGTAGAGGATGTATGCGTTGCGGGCTGTCCAAATGCAAATTAGTCAGAAATATTTCTTTTACTGATCATTTGCCTTAAATGCAAACTTTTATGCTTCGTCCCTTGCTTTTTCTTAATTTGTTTTTCTGTTTTCTTTCTTTATCTATCAGTCTGTCATTCATTTGTATCTGACTTTTCCTTCAGTTTCTATTGACATTTCTTCCATTTTCACTCTTCCTACAATGATTTCGGACTAAATCTGGGACACGTTATCTTATTTGAAAGGTCGCCAGAAGCTGGTCTTATCAGACATTGAGGTACAGCTGACGTCTATAAAAATAAACTGGTTACTTGAGAAATATGTAGTGTCTTTTAAAAGAGCGAGCAGCCGCTAAATTATTTCAGAATCATCAAATTGTGAATTCATTTTCAAGGGAGGAGGGGGGCGGGGGGGGGGACCAGGGGGACCCCAAACTAGCTTTAAGAATTCGGCAACAGAGTACAGCGTCGTTTGAAACCCAGCGAGGCGAAGATTCCGGTTGCTCAGGGTCCGTCTAGTCAGGTGAGGCAAATCAGGCAGCATTGATGTAACATCTGTAACATCTGTAAACCTGAAGAAGGCTGGTTTGGCCAGCCGAAATATTGTTATGAAAAAACAATACACGTTGTTCTGAATCAGCTTTGCAGTAGTCTTTAGACTTCTCGTTTTGGTTCATTATATTTTGGCTTATTAGATCTATTCAACGTTTACAACTAGCAGGATCTTCGTCCACGGTTTTTGCAGTTAATTTAATCTTTTAGCATTGATGTGGTTCATTTCGCTAACCCAGTGTCTTTGTATTTTTTTCCCCTTTGTTTGATTCGTTACAATAGCCCATTACAATAAAATAAAAAATAACATAGTTCAGAAACCTATGTTTCTGCGGAGTTGTTTAGTTCTGAGCAAAGCATTTGAGACGGTTGACACGCAGGTTGGACTCGCCAATTCTTCAGACACATGTCCAGAAGGACGATCACAGATATCTTTTTGTCATCCATGTTCTTTTAGATTTCGTCGAAGAAATAAAGTAGGTCGGTTTAAGTTGAGCGAAATTTCTTATCACCCGTTTAAGCGTAAAAATTTTTCATTTTGATCTAGAAACTTAAGAAAATGCGAATTTAGTTACATTGGTCATCACGTGTTTGCTGACCAATAAGGTTCACGTTTTAACTGTGACCTCAAGTAGCTGATCTCTAAGAAACACCGTTTGGGCCTAGGATTTAACTTTCTTGCCTTCCTTAGTCTGCTTCACATTTAAACTGATCAATTTCGCGTATTTTTTAAGGAAAATATCAAACCTTTTGGCGTGGAGTATCACTAATGAAAGATCCCTTGGATCAAACGATTCTCCAACAGTTGCTATGGGAACTAAAGCCTCGAACTGTTATTGAGTTTGGCGCCTATAAAGGAGGCTCCGCTTTATGGATAGCAGACATGTTAAAGCTGTTCGGTTGTCAGTCTCGAGTTGTATCTATTGACATGGACCTGTCCTTACTCGATGCTGAAGTTCGCAAGTCTTCAGATGTGGAGTTCATTCAAGGCGACTCATTTCAAGTAGAGAAAGTTTTATCAAGCACGTTTCTGGAATTAAGTTAACGAAACGGTGCGCTATCTTTTGCTCTGCCATGTGTACTACTTTAAACTAATCATGATTGGTTTTTAACTCGTGGATACGCTAACTGTAGAAACGGGTTCTTATAAACAGTGCCAATCGACCCCAATGTTGCCATCCTAAGTTACCACGAAAAATCGGCTTTTCTAATCTGAGAAACAAGGATAATTCTAACAGAATTGGTAAATTGTTTCTGTTTAACAAATAGATATCATGTTGTCGTGCGTCTCTTCAGTTATAGATCACAGATGACCTCAAAATGTGGTAAAAACCAAAAAAGTGACACACGAGCTTCAGGCGAGTGTGTCACAGCTGTTTTACCACATTTTGGCGTCTTCTGTAGTGTTGAAAAACAATAATTTAAAATTCTGTCTGAAGCTGGAATTATTCCTCGTCTATATCATTTCAACGTATCAAAAGGGACGTTTTCTTTTGTCATCTGATTTTGAATGTAAATGTTGCAGTGAAATAACATCCTTACTAAACGGTAAATCAAATTATAATTCCCCTTGTTTTACATTCATGTTCATACATAATCATGTCCAGAAAATGGAATAAGGAGACTATAGACTATTTTACAGTTGTGAGCTTAGTATCCTAGCCCTCGAGTGAACGTGAGGCTGAGGTTCACCTTCCGTTGATACAAACCTCTTTCCAGTTTTCTTATGGAAATTATGCTTAAAAAATACCAGTTAGCACTTGATTAAGAACAACACGAGTTACATAATAAAGCGGAAAGGGTTGCATCAAAACGAGGTCAACTCGAGCTTCGTTTCCTTCTGCAGCTCTAAAATGGTCTATTGAACCACAGTATGCACATTTTAAAAAATGACCAAATTTGCTTTCCTTGATGATTATATTGTTAACAATAGTTTTTCCAAAGATGTCACATTATTTAACAGAATTTGCATCATCCTTGGCTCTTGATGGAAGACGCGCACGTGAACTTGGTTAGAGTGTTGGAGTATTTGGACAAGTTCATTGAACCTGGCGACTATATCTGTGTTGAAGATTCGAATCCTCTGGCTCCTGGGGCAGGGCAAGGTCTTGTGAAGAAGCGCGGTTATAAAGCGTATGGTCCAAGCAAGATGAATGAACTCAGGAAATTTTTGACTGGTCGTTCCGATAGATATCTTGTTGATCAGAAATACACCGATTTCTTCGGGTAAGAAACAAAATTGTCTGCGAAGGTGGTTTTCCTTCTAATCGCTGGAAGCTCGTGTGGTTTTTGTAGAAGCAAACAGGCCTACTTAAATCCCATTTTTCCCCCAGTATAATGAAATTGTTTTACCTAAGAAATGCTGCAAGCGACGCTGTATTTGAGCTGTGCGTGTTTAGAGATATTTGGGAGTTCGACATGCTGCCCCAGGATTAAGTCCCGTTCGTCATTAAGCTCAGGTGCTGT
The DNA here is from genome assembly GCA_942486035.1 of Porites lobata. Taxonomy (NCBI): domain Eukaryota; kingdom Metazoa; phylum Cnidaria; class Anthozoa; order Scleractinia; family Poritidae; genus Porites; species Porites lobata. The sequence continues at coordinate 6,173,664 of CALNXK010000009.1, read as the reverse complement.
CTGAAGATTACGAAAACAGACTTACTTTTTTCGCAATTTATTTACATAAAAAGACCAGCAAGCTACAGCAGTTAAAAGAGATGCAGTACTCTTAAGTAGATATGTGGGCGGGATCCTCGTTGTCAATGAAAGATATACGAAAGATGTACCCTTTCTATCAAAGAAGGTATATTTAAAAGGATACGGGTTTGAACCTGGGGGCGGAGCATAACCTAATTAACCTTTGTTGAGTGCGGGACCGTACGGTTGTGGGGGCACTCCCCTATTTATACTTTATTCAACTCACTCTAAAATGGGCACGGTCGGGATCAACTTTGATTGTCCGTCTTAGAGAGCTGTCTGGATTATATAGGGGATCATTTTCTCAATCAGAGTAAAATCAAAAGCTTATTACAACCAAATGTTAACGGCTTAGAACTGATCTCACCATGCATTATGAGTGGTGTCTCCGGTACGCGTTTGTGGTTGAAAACGAAAATTATGGTTCTAATAACAGAAGATTGGCTGGAAACTGAAATCATTATAACAGTATTGAATAAAACGCCATAAATATAGGAGTCACATACTTCGACTTGTATGCTTCCTTAAATCGTAAGTTAGGTACGGTCTTATCAAGCACCTACATTTCCAATTTAAGGTATTCTTCACTACATAAAGCACAAGTGTCCTTTGACGGTTTCCAAAGTATCTGTTGTCCGTTTTAGAGAGGTTTCCGTCTTATAGAGAGTTCAGTTGCAGTAAAATGACGACAAAAAAGCAGGGATTAACACCACGCGTCCGTCTTATATAGAAGTGTCCAGTAAGAGAGATCAAAGAGTTGACTGTGTATAGATTCGTGCAGCGGTGAGCTTAATTAAATGAGTTAATGTTGAAACCGTTTGACCCGATAAACAGATTTCATATTCTCTTGGATTAGTTAACCATTCACAATCTATGTCGTTGTAGTTTATCTTTCGTCCACCTTACTTTGTATTTTTTTTAAACTCACACAGGTACAACGCCACTTGGAATATGAATGGTTATCTGAAGAGAGTTTAGCAATGTGTCCTCGATGATTTATCATTGTTTTGTTGTTGTTGCTGTTTTCATGGATGGAAAATAATTTCCAAGAGACTGTAAAACAGCGAAAAACTGTAGCATTTTATTCTTTTTATAGCGTTTTTT
>CALNXK010000009.1:6110000-6167500 GCA_942486035.1 Porites lobata | reverse complement strand
GGAAAGTGGACGAATCAGGATGCGAAAAAATTGGGAATGCACACTTGGAATCCATTGCAAGTGATGACGTAACAGGCAATGTGTGCCTGTGAAAAAATTAACTAAAATTAATCATCTAAAAATCCAAGGGCCGCCAAATCCGGTTCACCGACGTCACCCTGTTGTCGTAAAAATGAATTGATGCGAAAAGTCATGCGCAAAGGAAAGTCGTCCCAGTCCCGATTATTGGGGTCCCCGCTCTGCACATATTCCACAATCTCATCTTCGGTAAGGGACCCCTCCCGGTTGCCAGCAATCATGTCATCCAAACGTAATCCATCCATCATCCGCTCGCAATGGTTACAGACCCCGCTAGGGGTGGGATGGGCGACCCATTGATAAATATGACACACAGGCTGATTCTCCACATAGTCCCAAGAATCTAACGAAAAAATGAAAATCAACACGAACAGGCTGGAACCCAGAACCGCGCGGCCCAATTGAGTCGGGCACGTCGAGGGCAAAGACATAGGTGGACAGGCCACAGCACGGATCGTAGAAAATCGAACCCCTTGAATACCTCTATGAAAATCAAAAAAGGTATGAGGAAAAAAAGGGTCCCACACCCGAAAAAATGAAAAGCCATGAAACTCACCAGCCATACGGCGGCGATGCACTTCGTGATCGAGTTTGCGGGCAACGGGATGATCCCATGGCAGCGTTTTGGCCCAAGCACGTAATTCCTCGTGGGTGCATCTCTTGAACATGGCGCGCAGGCATTCATGACCCATCGGGAGGTGGCACAACAACTTTAACATGTCAAACAACATAGCGATCGGCACGGAGTACAGAACAATAGACTGCAAAGAGCTCACCATCTTGAACAGCAACACTGATCAAACTGGAATGAGCTCACACGGAGCGCGCAACGGGATTTAGAGACTTGATGTGAGGAGCTGATTGGTGGAGAGACATCACGTGGGGGAGTTTAACCACGAGAGGAGATTCTAGGGGGTGCCCCCCATGGGTACACTTTTTTGGGTGGGACCCCAAGTCCTGGCGCGAGACAGGGATTGGTCCAAGGAACAGATAACAAAGGTAGACCAGAGTAGAGAGACCTCATTCCATGCTTGGCGCTGTCATCATGGACTGCCGAGGGTTGGTGGATCCCCGGAACAAACCGTTTGGTCGCGTGTTGCCCCTAGAAGTGCAAGTGAAGATTATGTTTTGGGTGGAGTGTTTCTACACCATGGACAAACGCAAGAAGGTGGTGCGAGAGATCAAAGGGTTGCCCCAATGCACCCTGACAAGTTTTCCCAGAACCCTGGGCGAGTATCAAGCGTGGAACCAAGTGATCGTGCGATTACATGCCCCTCGGACCATTAGCTGCCATCATTGCCATCGTGTGCTGGATCACCGGTTATCCGTGAGTGATTTTTTAAGCCACATTCTTCTTCTTCTCATGACCTTGACGCTTAGAAACTTTTTTTCTGGTTTCAGATTGGCATGATGGCGGAAATGGCGCGTCCCCGACCGAACCTGGACAAATTGATGAATGAGGGGATTGCCTTTGTGATTGACCAGTTTCAGCATCGGGCCCGGGATTGTCCCTTGGGTCAACGCCCTGTCATGATTGGCCGGAGAAAGTCCTCGTACAATACCGTGGACAAAGTCATGAAGAGACTTGATTTGATTCATAATGTGATGAAAGCCATGGACTTTATTGTCATTGACATACATTGAGATTAAAACAAGTGATTTTGTTCTATAGAGCAGTGTTTTTTATGGGTGTTTGAATAAAGCTTCCAGGGTGGGATAAAGGACTGGGTCTTCTTCTCGGGTGCCTACAATAGCGGTCTTGTCTTGGAGGGTGGGTAAGGCGATTTGGGTCTCGGTCATGCCGTCACAGGGTAGATATTGTTGGGTATCGGGATTCCACCAACACCATTGTTCCTTGTCCACATCAAATACATAGAGGGGTTTGCCTAAAAGCTGGGCCATGACCACACTCCATCCTGTGCCACCTAACAAATGCTCGCCTAATTCGTCAAAATGGCCTAAGGCGAGGACGAGGGACGCAGGCTGGATCACGTGATAATTGCGTTGAATATACTGGAGGCTGATGGGATGATGGATTTGTCGACCCAATCGAAATGCCACCTGGGTGACCATCGAGGTGGCAGCATCCAACTCGGCCTGGGTCAAGGGCGTGAGGGACTTGGATCGAGGGTGACAGGGTGGGATAAAGACCACACAGGTATGACCATACAAGTGACATAATCGCTCCGCATGCGTGTCCACCCCTTTAGCACCGCCTGTGTAAATGAGCATGTTCTGAAAAAAATGAAAAAAATCAGCGTTTATGATGAGGGATGGGAGTCCAAGCCCACATGGTATGCGGTTCATCATCGGCGTACATTAGGGGTACATCCCATTCCCGTTGGGTCACGGTTTGTTCAAAGACACGTAAGACGCTACGACAATCACTGCAATTATCCGGGATCCAATCCAGTCCTTGACCGTTGGCAAACGCCTGGTCTTTGGCCTCGGTACAATAGTTGCATAACAGATAGTCTAATAATCGATCACACCGTTTTTGCCACAGCACGCGTTGGGCGTTGACTTGCGAGAGGGTGGGAAGGACATGGGTCTGGCGACGTAACCATCCACTCATTTGACAGACCCGCACGTGGGCGCAATGATCGTGCCAGACCCCACTCCCTCGTGCCCTGTGGGAATGATCCATGCACCAATTGCGACCATGATCGTTATGGGCCATGACATTGGCGGTGGCAATAGGGAGATTGGCCAAGTCCGGACAACCCTGCCCTTCCAGGACCACGAGGGGGTAGGCAAACTGGGGTTCATGGAACAATCGGTACAGTCCATTGAGTGTGAACACCCCCAATCGTCCCCGCTGGGAGGTGAGATGCTGTTGACACCAACGGGTGATATCGTCTCGCATTTGATCGTAGGGATGAAAGTCTTGGCGGTTATACGCGGTGTACGGTTCGAAGGGCAAGCCATGCACGGTCTTGGTTTGACGATCGACGCGCGTTTGGGCCTCCTCGGATAATTGATGGTACGACACGCCTGGGGGTAACAAGTATTTGAACAATCCATGATGATGCCCCGTCCAATCGCAAAAAGCCAGTTCTCGAATAATATACTCGTCTCGGGAGAGGGCAAACCCCTGACTGTACACCAAGAGACCCACTTCATGGAGCGCCATGCTTACCGTTTCAATGGGACTGCAACGAATGAGAGGGGTCGTTAACACCTCACTGGTTTTATAGCCACTGGGATAGTCGCTGATTGGTGGACCCACGGATCACACCGCTCTCACGAGAGTACAGGACAAGACCGGATTGGTGGAAAAAAGATCGTATGAGCATCACGAGTGGCATCACGAGAGGCAAGAGGAGGGGCTATAAAAGGCAGGCAAGACGTTCACCCAGAGTCAGTTCAGTCGAGGGATGGATCGTCAAGCCACTCAACCTGCGGCAGTGCCTTCGGGACGCAAACGACGTCGCGTGAGTAGTAAAAAACCCAAAGAAGAAGCGCCAGCCCTGGACCTGAAAGCCGCCCGTGAACTGGAGATGAAAGCCACCCGTGATCTGGAGATGACTCAGATCGGTTTGTCCCGACCTGAAGCCGAAGCCCTAGAGAAGGAAGTCCTTCAAGACCCGTCCAGTGAACTCTCGGTGGCTCTGAAGGCCCTCTCCCGAGCTGAACTCCTAGATAAGAAAGCCACTCAACCCCCGACTAGTCAACTCATGGTGGCTCTGAAGGCTCTGAAGGCTCTGCCCCGAGCGGAGGATCCACCCCCTACACCCTCTCCCATCAACGACCTGATGGAGGGCACCCTAAAAGAGTATGAAGAAGAATGTGTGGAGGAAGGGACGTTTCACTCGGATCCAGCGACGGAAGTGGGGGAATGGGAAGTCCTGGACCAGATGGACACCCAGTTCAACCAACTCCTGTATGAAGCATGCCCGTTTCATCCCCATCGATTCCTTGAATGCGTCAACCCCCAATCCAATTTTGGTCCCTTAAGATTCAAGTGTCCCCAAGAAGGGTGTCCGGTCTATTTGTTTGAAGACACGCGGGAGGTGATGATAGAGAAATTGAAAGAAGACACGCATCCTCAAGTCCATGCCCGAGTGAAATACGGAGAACTCAAGTGCCGATGTGGGTTTGTCCCCAAGATGAAATTGAGTCGCACCGCCAAAAATTACAACAAAGTGTTTTTCAGTTGTGGGAGCCTTCTCACCCATGCCAAACCCTGTGGCTACTTTCAATGGCTCCATGGCCCCATATGGCGTCCCCGTGAGCAAGCGCAACCGACCCTGAGACGATGGGTCAAGGATTGTCCTGTCCCTCTTTTGAAAGGAAAAGACCCCGAGAAGGAGAGACCCTGGGGAATGCACCATACAGAGATGCGCTATGGTGAGAGGCCAGATCCAACGATAGAAAAGATAAAGCATGATCCGTGGATGAAACAGTTTGGAGACTCTGTCCAAGCCCAGGAGCGAGAGTTTGAGAGAAGACGCCATTTGCATAAGAACTTTGGGAGCACGGGTTTGTTTTGAAAACATGTAGGTGTTTGTGAAAAAAACTATTAAAGACAGAATTTGGCTCGAATCCTGTGTCAGTGTCTTGATGTCGTTGCCACGCGCTTACGAAGATCCCCAAGAACCTGGGGCCTTGGGTGGGGTCCAACCCTTTGCCCAAGCCCATAAATTGAAAACCCCGCAAGCGCAACGGATTCTTCAATCCGTGTTGAGCTATACGCTCCACAAACCCCGACGGACACGGTTTCCCACCACGCCCACGTTGGTCTTTGGCCGAGACGAACAATGGCAGATGGATTTAGTGGATATGCAAAAACTCAGTCGGTGGAACAAAGGCAACAAATATTTGTTAACGGTCATCGACGTCTTGTCCAAGTATGCCTGGGCCGTGCCCATCAAATCGAAGAGTGCCACCGAAATGATCCGAGGGTTGGAAGCGATACGCCGACGAGCCTCGCCGCGACGACCTCTTCGTGTGCAGACGGATCAAGGCCAAGAATTTTTGAATCGAAAGGTCCAAGCCTGGTTCAAGAAACACGATTGGCATCATTTTTTCACGTATGGGGATAGCAAGGCCTCAGTGGTGGAACGATGGCATCGCACCTTGAAACAGCGCATGTACCGGTATTTCACTGCGCACAATACGTTACGGTACGTGGATGTGTTACAACCTTTGATTCATACATACAATCACGCCTATCATCGCAGTATTGGCCTAGCGCCGCATCAAGTTACCTTTAGAAACGAGTCCGAGGTATGGGATCGACTCTATGGATCACGGTTGAAGCAAATGATCCCCCGCCCAAATGTCGCGTGGGCGATCGGGTGCGTCTCAACAAGAAACATCGTCCTTTTAAAAAAGGGTATTTGCCAGGCTGGACGGAAGAAGTGTTTGTGGTCACGCACGTCCGTCGTCATCCCGTGGTGACCTATCGACTCAGTGAATGGGACGGCACGCCTATAAAAGGCACGTTTTACGAACCCGATGTCCAAAAAGTCCAAGTGTCAGACGACTCGTTATTTCGGGTCGAAAAAGTCTTGAAACGGAAAGGACGTCAGGTCTTGGTCCGGTGGAAAGGGTGGCCGGCCAAGTACGATAGTTGGATTCCCGCGCAACATGGTCCGCGTCAAAATAACGCCTCGAAAAAGAAAAAAGCGGGTCCGGTTTCTCGATGAAGTCCAAGCGGATTCCAGTCGACCTCGAGCCAGTTACACGCCACCTCCTACCACGGACGCGGACATTATGAACTTCATCCAGAAAAAAGCCGCCGAACAACGGCAAACCCAACCGTGGTGGGAAAAGTTGGCCAGTCCCACCAAGCAGCAATGGGCCTACGCCAATGCCTACCATCGAGCGGAGGAGTATGCCAAGAAACGAGGGGCCCTACGGTCCTCACCCAAGAAAAAACAACAACGTCGACGCGCCGGTCGTCATCCACCCATGCGCAAGAAGAAACCCCCTAAACAAAAGACCTGCATGACCCTGATGGAACTGGCCCGGGCCTTTCCCAACATTGCCCAGCAAGTGTGTTTTCATCCCAAACAATCGACCTTCAATTCGTTGGTGGGACGCGTCCCTCGCAGTAAACAGAAAGTGGACCAATGGCTATAAAAGGACCCTGCACCCTCTAGGACGCGCCTCTTCATCAGCATGAGTGAGATTAAACGCTTGACGCTTGTCAGTGATCCGACCGACGAGTTTCCCAACAATGCCAACAACAGTTTCAAGGTCCGTCTGCCCGAACGCCTTAGCTTACCGGGCGAGGGCTGGCATGCCTCGTTGATGTCCTTGACCGTGCCAGATCAAGGCCAAAGCAATGCCGTCATTGCCGCGGATCCTCACACCAAAGTCGTCAAATTTAGCCTCACGTACTTGACGCGTTTGTACATGTCGGGCTCCTATAGACGGGTCAGTTTTAAGACCAAGGATTATGGAGTGGAATTGGAAGATATTATGAGTGCCAAACAGTCTGTGACCACAGGCAGTGAGTTTTGGAAACGCGTGATGCAAGAAGTGCACAACAAGGTCATGCAGTCACTGATCAACGAACAAGAAGCTGCCTTGACCTTCAATGGGGATGAACGACCCCTAGTCAGTGTAAAAAAGAACTGGATGCCTAGGATGACCTGGAAAGACGATGTCTTAGTGCTACATGCCGTCCCTAAAGGAGACGTATTGAAAAGCGACAAGACCACAACGACAACCACCTTCATGATGGATCTGGGGATAGCGGAAAGGTTTGGTTTTGTTCAACAACTCCAAGGCGTGACGGGTCATGTGCTGGGTCCCAATCTCCAATTCACTTGCCCTACCGTGACCTACACAGACCAGACCCTGCCCAGCGGTTCATCCTTTCGCTCGCAGTACAACTGGAGTGGAGAGCATTATGTTGGGACGCAACCCTCAGATTTGACCAGTGACATAATGGATCAAGTGTTTGAGGTGAAAGGAAAACGGCTTCATCTGTCCAGGATGGTAGAATGGCAGTTCAACAACCTGAATGCTTCGTTTGAAAAGATCGTGGGAACCAGCAAACGCACCGTGATGGTGTACTCAGACATTGTGGAATCCACCGTGGTGGGCAGTGGCAAGTATCCCCTGTTGCGGGAAGTGCAATTGTTGAGAACTGGGGAAGGAGAAAGCACGGCGGAACCCCTGCACCATCAATGGATCAAAGTACGAGGCCAACAATTGGATATCTTGGAAGTGGAGATTGCCAGTACCAGTGGACCCCTGGCCATCTTACCCCCGGGCAAAACCCTGGTGACCATTGGTCTCAAACAACTATAAAAAGCCAACCACACCCGTTCAAGGGCCAAAAAAACACTTGACTCAAGATGCGCGGAGGCAGTTTAACGCGGTACCACACGCCCGTGCTCACCCAGCAAAAGGGTAAAGGCTTGGCGGAAGACTTGATCAAACTCGCGGGACCCCTGATCGTGCAGCAAGCTCAAGCGGGATTGCGAGATATTCAACGTGGCAAGAGTGCCGCGGACACGTGGGCGGATCGAAGTGCCCAACTCAGCCGCGGATTGAAACGCAAAGCCCCTGCCATGGCTTGGACGGCTGGCAAACACAAGGTCAAACGGACTGCCCAAAATACCTATAAAAGAGCCACGCAACGTGTACGGGATATCTTTGGACTGTAAAAAAATGGTACGTGTAGGAGGCTTTCTCAAATCGCAAAATCGCATTCGACGGCAACGTGCCCGTGGACGGTTCATTTCGCCGTATCAAGTAGGGGGCACGATCTTTGGCAAGTCGACTATGGCGCGTTATCCGTTGATGCACACGTCGTCTCGCCTATTGGATCCCATGGTCCTGAAACACATGAAACAACGCCGCAAGATGAAAGGGGGCACGATTTTTAGCGAGTCCACTCGCAGGCGGAACTATCCTTTCGGGTTCCCATCGACGTCGACCCGGATCAACCCCGAACCCTGGAGGGTGAAGCAGGCCCTGCGCCGTATGAAAGGAGGGGATCTCAGAAAAGTATTGTGGGCCAACCAAGCCAAAGCCAGGAAGCAGAGAGGGGGCAATATCTTCAGCAAGTTGAAAAAACGCATCCAAATCGATTTTCCTCACCGCCCCTTTCCCTCCGCGCATCCCATCCATGATTGGTACAGAATGCGAAAAGGTATAAAAAGAGGACGTCGTTGAACCATGTGAACAGACCGCAACATGTCGCTCAGTCTATTTGACGTGCCTGATGTGGATTATCGGTACGAAGCCTCTCGGGAGGTGGAGTTTCAACCTGCCCTGACAGGCATCCAGCCCATCACCTTCTCCATCCCAGGCTCCGACGATTATTACGATACCAATTCTCTCCGATTCAAAGTCAAAGTGCGCCTGACCGATCCAGCGGATGGGTACAATGGGTTGGTGGCCAATTTGGCCAACTCCGATGCCAACAATTCCAGAAACGCCTACTGCGTCAACAATTTCGGTCACACCATCTTTCGAGATATCACCATGAGCATGAATGGCGTCCTCATGACAGAACAGAGCAACACCTACCATTACAGAGCCTACATAGAAACCCTGCTGAATTACAACCGAGAAGAAGGAGCCACCAAGTTAGCCCCACAAGGATGGGTCAATCAGCTCAATGTGATTCCAGTCATGGGAGCCACAGGAGCCAATTCGGATGTCCCCACCAATGCCAATTGGAGTGGCAATACAGACTTGCGAGCCCTAACCAGCCGGTTGCTAGGTCAACATTGGCACACCTTCATCATTCGTCCCCATTTGCCACCCCTCAAGACAGGCAAATTGTTGGTCCCCAATGTCCAGATGGACTTTGAACTCTTCCTCAACCCCAACACTGTCTACCTGATGGGCACCCCAAACAAAGGCACCTTGAATGACAAGAAATTTCCAGCCATCCACAATGACGACATCAAAGTCACCTTGCTGATGAGAAAAGTGACCCTGAATGCCAGCGTCTATGTCAGACTGCAGAAAGAAAGACAGCTGGGCAAACAGATTGCCCGCTACCCTGTCGTGCGGAGCGAAATTCGCACGTTTTCCTTTGATGGACGCACTACCCAGTGGGAACAAGACAATGTGTTTGTGGGTCGATTTCCTGATCGAGTGATTGTCGGGTTATTGCATTCCAACACCTTCAATGGAGACCACACAAGATACCCTTTTGCCTTTCAAAAGTTTGGTGTCACCCAAGTACGACAGACCTTGAATGGAGAAGAATACCCTTACAGAACCCTGCAATTGACTGGAGACCAAGCCTATGAAGATCTACTGGGCTACGATCGATTTCTACAAGCCATGGGTGCCTACAATGAAGATAAGATCCCCATGCTGCTGCCTGGTGATTGGGGACAAGGCAAGAACTGCACGTTGTTCATGTTCAACAATGTGCCCAGTGGAAAAGCAGATGACCCCCAGTACCGCAACCCCCGTCAATCGGGTAATACGCGACTGGTGATTGATTTTTCTGCTGCCGTGGGTCATAACATCACCGTGTTGGTGTGGAGCGAGTATGAAAACATGTACGAGATCAATCATCTAGGAGGTATAAAGTACAACATCAACGGATGAGATTGCCTCAGAAGTCAAAAGACATCGGTCATGGAGTTTGTGGCGCTCAGTGATACTGTGTTGCGGACCCTAGCCCTGGAGGACCCCGAATTACGACGCGTGTTTCACGGCGTGTACCCAGCCGACCAACTCCCCCGATCCCCCGCCATGGGTGTCCGTCAAGCCTACATTGTCAACACGGATCCAGCAGGAGAACCGGGACAGCATTGGTTGGGTCTGTGGACGGAAAAGAACCAGTGCGAGATCTTTGACAGTTATGGGCTACCCCTGCACGTGTACACCAACCCGGAGTTGCACCAATGGTGGGGTCGATGGAAGTACCTGACGCGCAGTGACCAGACCCTGCAAGCCCTGGATAGTCAAACCTGTGGCCATTATGCTTTATTTTTCTTGAAAGCCCGTGCGCAAGGACGGTCGTATCAAGAATTTTTAAGTCAATGGAGTTGCGACAATTTAGTGTTGAATGATCAAAAAGTGGCCGAGCAGTTGAAACGGGTGATTAAACAGGAATTACAAGATGAAGTGGATGCCCGCCGACCTGAAGGGGGGCAAAAGAATGTGAGCCGCCAGGCCTTTATCACTTGTAATCATTGTGAGTGTTGACATTAAAAAACCCATAAAACCGACACGTTTTGTGCAGGAGTGGTCATTGTCTCTCATCATGATCACGCGAGCCGATGTCCAGCGTGTGGTAGATGCGTTCATTGTCGAAGAAACCTTGTATTGGTGGGAACACCCCATCGAGCGGGTCAACACGGTCCAAGGCATCGATGCCTGGGATGGGTATCATTGGTTAGTGGCTCGACAATTGGCGCAAGACCAAGACTGGGTCTCCCTCAAGCACTATATGGACAGCATCGGTGAAACGTATTTAAGAGAAACCATGGAACGATTGATTCAGTCCGAGTCCCCCCGCTTATACCGCGAATATTGGACGGTATGCCCAGACGGCGACGACGACAGCGCGCCTCCACCCGACGACCCCGCTTTCGCCAAAATGGGCGAGGTATCATGAGCGTGTTGGCCAAAGCGTATAAAATTGGTGATCAATTGGGACGCGACAAACGGTATAAACGCATGGGCGCTAAAGGGGCCACCGGTCATTATCGACGTCACCCTCGACCGTGGGAATCATGATCCGACAACCTAGGAGTGTGATCATCGCGGGCCCATCGGGCAGTGGTAAGAGCGAATTGGTGGAACAATGGTTACGGTACCTCAACGTCTTTCAAGTCAAACCCCGCAAGATTGTCTATGCCTATGATCGATGGCAACCCCGATTCGATCGTATGCAAAAAAAGGATGGGATTCAGTTTCATCGCGGGTTACCGGACCCCCGTCATTTGACGCAATGGTTTGGTCGAACACGCGGCGGGGTGCTGGTCTTGGACGACCTGATGGAAGAAGGGGGACAAGACAAGCGCGTGTTGGATTTGTTCACCAAAGATTCGCATCATCGTAACATCACGGTGTTGTATTTGACGCAAGATTTATTCCCGCCTGGCAAATTTTCCAAGACCATCAATCGCAACGCGCATTACATTGTGGCGTTCAAAAACCCCCGGGATCAAACAGGTATACGGACGATTTTATTGCAAGCCTTTCCGGATCGATGGCGTCAAGTCTTGCGCCTATTTAAACGCATCACCTCCCGCCCCTTTGGCTATTTGATGTTGGATGTACATCCGGCGTCGGATGATCGCTACCGCCTGTGGAGTCATTTAACGCCACGAGAAGGCAAGGCGCAAGTCCACACCTTGCGTGCGGATGTCCCTGCCGTTCGAAAACGAACTGCAACGAGAACTCGCCAGGGTCCGTCGACAAAGAGAAGGCGGACAACATACTGAGTTAGCGACTCGCATGGACACACCGACCCTCTCGCCCGCGGGGGTAGGTTCCCCGTCGGTCCTCCGAGATCTCAGCAGCATGACGGACATGGTGACCGAATTGTCTCGACCTGTGGATCGTGCCCAATTGGATCAAGAGATTGACGATTTCAATTTGACCTACCCAGTCAATGTAAACGATGCCTTGAATGCGTTCACGCTACCGCCCGTGGCGGGCACTGGCACTGCCCCCACCACCACAGCACCGCCACCACCCCCCATCACCACCGCCCCCATCACCACCACGGCCACTCAAACCCGTCCCACCACATCGACCCGAACACGCCCCACCACCACCACCACCAGTCGACCACGACCCGTCACATCCACCCGAACACGCCCTGCCACCACCGCCACGACCACCACCGCACCTTCCCGCCCCTCCACCAGCCGCCGCAGCGCTGGGGCAGGGACCAGGACCACTACCTCCACGGTGACGACCCCCACTGGACGTCCTACCATTGCTGCCAAACAACCACGACGACGCCCCCGGGTGCCCTCCCCACCGTCCCCCGATTCGTCCCCTCCGTCCGATGACGAGGATGGCGATGATGACGATGACGATCGACGGCGAGGATTAAGGCGACGGTTGGATTTGCTCAATGAAGATGCTCAAGAACGGGCTCGAGGTAGACGGATTCGCAACATCACGCACACCAATACAGTCACCACGGTCTATGAAGAGGGTGGTCGTCCCTCGGTGCGCCGCACGTCCACCCGCACGTCCAGCCCAAGTCCACCCCGACCGCCACGCCGAGGACGGGGCCGTGGCCGTGGCCGAGCACGCGGACGGGGCCGAGCCCGTGGACGAGGTCGTAGTATATAAAAACAGGGACCTTTCTTCCACCGTCCAGTACCCATGTGTAACGAATGTCAAAACACGATGGCCCCTAGACGGAAACGCCAACGCAGGACGACACGACGTCGACCGCCCGCCAAACGATCACGACGCCATGGTCAAGTGGGGGGTGTCGCGGTCAGCCTGCCTATGGGGATTCTCAAAGCTGGTTATGGGATCACCAAAGCCATCGGGGATCATCAAACCAAGCGTGCCATCGCCATTGGTGAAAAACGTCGACGGGAAGTGGCCTCCGGCAAGCGGAAAAAATATGCGGGGGAATCCTTTAATTGTTCCATCATGTAAAAAACTATAAAAGACCAAAGGTGCGTCCTCCATCGAACAGATCATTATCATGCATTGCGGTCCACGACAACGACGAAAAAGACGCCGAAAACAACAAGGGGGTATTCTCCCGCTCCTCATCCCCGCGGCTGTTGCTGCAGCCGTCCTCATGAAGCGCAAGAAAAAAAAGAAAGTGGGTAAGATCAGTGCAGCGCAAATGGCAGCCAATCAACGACGGGTCCAGCGGATGTTTACTCGAATGCCGGGTTGGGGTGGGTTCAAAACGCTAAAAAGACTATAAAAGAAACGCCTGTTGGACACAAGACTCTCATTGAAGATGGTCCGTGGACCCAACGTACGCCGACATCGTTATGTCCCTCGAATACGACGCCGACGACGTGGCTCGCAGCGCGGCGCTAGGTTACCGCTTTTGGCAATGGCTCTCTCGCCTTTGTGGCTCAGGAAATACAAACCCAGAGTCCGCCTTCGACGCCCGGACTAACCGACGCCCTAAACGAAAAGCCGTTACGTTTGCTTTGGATTGGGACGACCAGTATGAAGCCGCCTTGTGTTCACGGTGTCGAGATCACATGCAACGGCATTATCATGGTGAATTGTGTGGTCGGTGTGGCGCCATTTTTACCATAAATAGACCTTGGTCTTTGCCTGAACTCAAGATTCATCATGGGGTGGCGCATGGAACGTCAAGCCCCGTTCTTAAAAAGTGTCTTACAAGAAGCCAATCAACACAAACGCCAAGAATTGTTGCGGATGGCCAATGCGGATCAAATCAATGTCATCAGTGAATTGGTGATGAACACTCTCCGTGGCACGGTACCCCGTTCCCGACAGACCATCACATTGCTCAAACCTCATGCCCAGAGTTTACGCGCTATGGCCAAACCCGCCCATTCTGTCAAACGACGACGCGCCATCATGATGGCTCAAAAAGGAGGTGCCCTCTGGCCGGAACTCTACCGATGTTATAAACGTTGCATGCGCTAGACCAGACCCCTCAGTTGCACCATGGAACCCGAGATGGTGAGCACCACGGTGGACAACGCCCCGGCATTTTTACAATTACGAGACCAGTACAAACAAGAATTGGTGGAAGATACCCGTTTGACTAAAGCGGCCGATTTAGCGGCCAAACAACATGTGCTGTTGACCAGCGATGCCCCCGATGCTTGGAAACGGCCTCAACTCAAAGCCGTGAGCCGTCAATTACGCCATTGGACCAAAAAAGTGCGCCAACCGTTTGGAGCCGCCGCTGGAGGTGTGAGTGCCGCAGGAGCCACGACCCCGGGCGACGATGATTTTGAGGCGGGCCCGATGCAAGCCTGGTTCACGCAATTGGTCAAGGCCACCCAGGGTATAAAACAAGGCACCCCGACTCGTGGACCCAGAAAACCCCCTGTCCCGCCTAAACCGAAGATCACCCCCAGTGCCAAAAAGAAACTCAAGTTCACCACCCCGTTGAGTAGTGAAGAATTGGCGCACGAGTTGCCCTTTTCAGACAAGATCGGAGTACAACCGTGGGATACCCCCCAAGAACGTGCGGACACCATCAAGAGAACGGTCACACGTGATATTCGCAAAAAAACCACGGACGCCGCCAAAAAGAAAGCCGCAAGTATCGCCAAAAAGAAAGCCGCTGGTTGGGCCAAGAAAGCCTTGGATTGGAAAACGTGGAAAACCCCCTAACATGGGACGCAAACGCCGTGCAGCGACCCGATCCCGAGCGAGGCGACGACGACGTTCGCAACGTGGCGGCAAGTTATTTGATGTACAAAACCTTCTCAACAAGACCGGCATTGAATTTCATTGGCCCGGTTATCAGTATATGGGCCCTGGTACTCATTTAAAGAAACGATTGGCCCGTGGGGATCCCGGCATCAACCGGTTGGACAGGATTGCTAAAGCGCATGACATCGACTATGATAAAGCCAAGACTTTGAAAGATAAATGGGCGGCAGATCGCAAGATGATTGCCAAGATTGATCAACTCCCTGGCAGTAAAAACTTGACAGAACGTATTGTTAGACGCATTATGAAAGCCAAACTCCGATTGGGCATGTAAACCCCCTTAGTCATAAACAAGACAACGTTGTTCCATCACACATGTTTTAATTAAACTTCATTTTTTTGTTCTTACAAATACAAGTCCATTTGCTGCAATGCCTCGGCGCGAAGGATCTGCACCCTGTCCTCCTTCTCTTCAGGTTCGGTTTCGGCCCAATCCAAAGGCAGCCACGGTAAGGGAAAGGGACGCTCTAAGGCCTCGTCCAACCAGGACCATTCTCGACGTCGAATCGACTCCACCCGCTTCTCGTATCTCTCTTTCTGTAGCGCTTGCCACCCTTCCTCGCCCAACACACGCTTTTTCTCGGCCGCGATCTCCCGCCGCCGCGCATTCAATCGCTGCTTGTAGGCCTCGTACAACCCCTTGTCTTTCATTTTCTGCATCCAGTTACGTTGGCACTGGGCGTTTTTGCGTTTGACCTCACTTTGCTGTTCCTCTGTCATACCATGGTAACGTCGCATCCCCTCTTCGGTCTTTTTGGCCTTGAAGGCCTCGTACTCCCCATTGGCTTTCATACGAGCCATGCGTTCATGGTAGCGACGACGATGCATGGCTTTCACGTCCTCAATCCCATTCACGGCCATGTTCAAGCTCTGCCGATACCGTTTTTGTTGTTGCTTGTTTTTTTCAGGGTCCCGTTTTCTTTTCTTGGGGGGCTGGCGCGATCTTGGCAAATCCATGCTCTAATTCCAACACTCGGGCCGCACACACGTCCGCCAACGCCTGTAACTTTCGAAAGGGATTAGGCGTCTGTCTGTTCCGGGCACGACGGTCCCGTTGCTGTTGCACAATCTTATCACGGTGTTGACGATAATACTTGCGGTTCAGCGCACGCACTTGGGCTAAATGGCCAGCTCGGTACCGGTTACAGGCCAACCGATTCAACTCTCGGGCTCTGGCAATCTCCTCTGGGGTCGGGGGCGGTTTGGGTGGTTTGGGCGGTTTGAGCTTTTTCTGAGCCGCCCGCTGCTCACGTTTCCGTGCCGCAATCTCCTCCCTGTGTTTCAGGTACCACCTGTGTTTAGCTTCTTTCACCTTCTCAGGATCTCGATTGGGCATTCTCGAACACAACTGACGTCTGGTCTGGACGATGGCCTATATCTAGAAATCTCTCCGCCAATCAGCGATCTCGCTCCAGGCTCAGAGGAGACTGGAGAAATCTGGCACCCCCCTCAATCCTCCTTCTGTCTAATCAACCCCCTCACTTGACTCTCACCTGACTCTCACCTGAGTCCTATCCACCAATCCCCGTTCGTGTGATCACGTGTTTTTGGGTCTATAAAAGCCAGCGTCTGGCGCGGGAACATTCAAATTGTCTCCTCCGTCATGGCGGAGGACCCCTGGTATCCTGACAGTGATGAGGAGGATGCTCTGTTGAACCGCGCTTATGACCGGTGGGAACAGTTAGGAGGGGCCGCTCCCGCCCGAGGCCCTCTCTTTCAATTTACTATGCAACCTATAGGTCGACGACGCCGCTGGCGGAATGTGGTGGAGCGGGCGCAATTCAACGCGCAATTGCGTCAATTGAGGGATCCTGTGCCTGGGGATAATATTGGGATGGCACTCACGGAAGCATTACACCAAGCCATTGAAACGGAACTCGGCCGTGAGCAGCGACCCGCCCATCATTTTGTCAATTTTGCCATTACAGCGCATGGGTTCACCCACGCCTACCAAACCGCTAATTTTACTGTGGGGGAATTTTTACAACGCACCGCTCGTTTGGATGAGATGTTGGCCACCTTGACGGGAAAATTAAACAGCAATGAAGCCTTCAACCCCGATCGCGGGTTCCAAGTGGATGTGGTGTTTGTGTCTATGCCCGGCCCAGGGTCTGGTCGACATAAACAACGCAATGTGGGACGTTTATGCCTGGATCGAGTCAACAAGAAAAAGCAATGCATTGTCACCATCCGAAACAGAGATACCCTATGCTGTGCCCGCGCCATTGTCACCATGCGTGCTCATTGCCATAAAGATCAAGGCGTGGACGGGTTTCGCGACTGGGACAATCTCAAACGTGGGATTCCTGTGCAGCAACGTCAAGCCCAGGCCCTCCATCTGCAAGCGGGAGTCGCTGAGGGTCCCTGTGGTATACCCGAGCTTCGTCAATTTCAACAAGCGTTGGGACCTCAATATCAACTCTTGGTGATGACCCGGATAAAACCGTTCTTTTTAATCTTCAAGGGCCCCACTGCCCCTCATCAGATTCGTTTACTCAAATCCAATCATCATTTTGACGGCTGCACGTCCTTTCCCGCCTTTGTCAATCGTTCGTATTATTGTGTGGACTGTGAACGAGGGTTCAACACCGACGATCGGACCCATCATACTTGTCAAGGGAGACGTTGCTCCGCGTGTGGGCGCTTTGATTGTCCGGATTATGTGCGTGGCACCCGCCCCACTGAGTATTGCAGTCTGTGTTACCGCAAGTTTTACGGCAGTCAATGTAAACGTTATCATGAAGTCAGTGCCCAATGTCAATCCATCAAAACGTGTCTCAAATGTCAAGCTCAATACACCGTGGTTCCCAACAAACGTCACCAGTGCGGGTACGCCAAATGCCCCGCGTGTCAGGAATGGGTACCCATCCAGGACCACAAATGTTACATTCAGCCCATAGTGGAACGCGAGGAGACTGAACCCACAGAGGAGGGGGGAGGTAGCATGGTGGCGCCACCCCCTCCCCTGTTTGTTTACGCGGATTTTGAAGCCATGCAGAATGCAGAAGGCGTGTTTGTAGCCAATTTGTTATGTTATTCGTCCAGTGCCGGAACAACCATCCATGTATTGGACGGGGAGGACTGTGCCCTACAATTTTTGCGTGATTTGGATGATCTCACAGACGTTCCAGACTGTGAGGCTGAGCGGGCTATTCTCGTGGTGTTTCACAATTTAAAAGGGTTCGATGGCATGTTTATTCTCCATGAACTCTACCAGCAACAACGCGAGGTGACAGACCAACTGACCGTGGGAGCCAAAGTGTTGTCATTCAGGAGTGGACCTATCAAATTCATTGACTCGTTGTGCTTCTTGCCTATGCCGCTGGCTTCCTTTTCCAGCACCTTCAATTTGACTGAGTTAAAGAAGGGCTTCTTTCCTCACTTGTTCAATACCCCCGATCATCAACAGTATGTGGGTCGCATCCCTGATCTGGAATTTTACGATCCTGAGGGTATGATGGCTAAAAAGAAAGACGAACTGACTCGTTGGCACACCGATCAAGTCCGTCGTAACCTGCCCTTCCATTTCAAGCAAGAAATGATTGATTATTGCAAATCCGATGTGGCTCTATTGAAAGCAGGGTGTGAAGCCTTTCAACAAGAATTCGAACAGCAGGCTGGCTTCAATCCTATGGCCAAGTGTTTCACCATTGCCAGTGCCTGCAATTTGTATTGGCGCAAGCATCATTTGACCCCCGACACTATTGCGGTGGAACCACTGGGGGGTTGGCGAGGGGCCCAAGTCAACCAATCCCTCAAAGCCCTGCAATGGCTCTATTACCAAGAACACCTCCTTCCCAAAGAAGGGGCCAGTGCTGACCGTATTCGTCACGTTCGTAATGGGGGCGAACAGTCGGTCCGAACAAGCGTCGACAGTTATTTCGTCGATGGCTACGATCCCCTGACTCGCACCGTCTACGAGTTCCACGGATGTCTCTATCACGGCTGTCCCCGCTGTTACCCCGCGAGAAACGTCAAACATTATGCAGTGCCGGACAGAAGCGTCGAGGAACTCTATCAAGCCACGCTTTCCAAACGCATGGCACTGCTCCGAGCAGGCTATACGGTGATCGAAATGTGGGAATGTGAATGGGACCAACTGGTGGACACGGATGAAACCGTCCAACATTTCCTGACGTCCTTTGATCTGGTGGCACCCCTGGAACCCCGTGAAGCCTTTTTTGGGGGTCGAACGGGTGCGGTAGCTCTGCATGCTGTGGCTGGAGAAGGCGAGGAAATACGCTATGTGGATGTGACCTCCCTGTACCCATGGGTCAACAAAAACTGCCCTTACCCCATTGGGCATCCGCGGATCATCACTCAGCCTGCCGACCAGTCCCTGGAATCCTATTTTGGTGTAGCCACCGTGGACATTCTTCCCCCGGCTGCATTGTTCCACCCCGTCTTACCCGTGCGCAGCGGCAACAAGCTCACCTTCCCTCTCTGCCGTGCCTGTGTCCAGACCGAGCAGGCCCAACCCATGTTGACCCGAACCTATTATTGCCCTCATTCTGACACGGATCGCACGCTACGCGGCACCTGGTGCACGCCCGAATTGGTCAAAGCTGTCGAAAAGGGGTACACGCTGATCAAGATTCACGAAGTCTGGCATTTTCCTCCCGAGCAACGCCAAACGGGTCTTTTTGCCAATTACGTGAACACCTGGCTCAAGTTGAAACAAGAATCGGCGGGGTGGCCCGGCTGGTGTCAGACCCTCGAGCAAAAACGCAACTACATTCTTCGCTATCAGGAACGGGAAGGCATTCGACTGGATATTGCCAGCATTGCCAAGAACCCTGGTCGCAAGGCCACGGCCAAGCTCATGCTGAACAGTTTCTGGGGCAAATTCGGGGAGCGGATCAACAAACCCACCACTGTCACTGTCAAAGACCCCGCCCATTTGTTCAATCTCATCTCCGATGCTGCCCTTGATCTCAGCACGCTCCGCCTTTGCACGGACGACATTCTGGAAGCTGTATACACCAGTGTCCAAGACAATGCTGTCAAAGGCACCAAGACCAATATCTTTGTGGCAGCTTTCACTACCTGTCATGCTCGATTGAAGCTCTACGAGTCCCTAGACACCCTTCAACAGCAAGTCCTTTATTATGATACAGACAGTGTGGTGTATAAATGGCGTCCCGGCCAACCCAGCATTGCCACTGGAGATTTTTGGGGGGATATGACGGATGAATTGGATGGAGACGTCATCACCGAGTTTGTTTCGGGGGGCGCCAAGAATTATGGGTACCAGACCCGTGGAGGCAAAGTGGTGTGCAAGGTACGCGGTTTCACGCTCAACGTCCGTGGATCCGCCATTCTCAATTTTCAGACGATAAAAGAGAATATTCTTTCGGAACTAGATTCGCCCCAGGACTCTCGCCGAAATTTAGACATTATCATCCCCTATTATTTCAAACGAGATTTAGAGGAAAAACAAATTCAAGTGGTTCCGCGCGTGAAGCAGTATGGGTTGGTGTTTGACAAGCGCGTCATTGATGTCGCCACCCGATCTAGTTATCCCTATGGCTACGAGCGGATTGGGGATGAACTCGACCTGCTATTAGATTTGTAATGGGCGTGACGTCACTAGGGCGTCACACACGTCCCGCTTGTACCCAGGGCTTTACGCGGTCATTAAAACTATGTCAAGAATGTGGATTCAACTCTTGTGTGCGTGTGTTCTTTATTCCATGGGGTCACGTGGACAATCATGCCCATATATGGGCATTTGTGACGTCAATAAGTCACATGGGCGAAATGCGCGATTCTGATTGGTCGAGACAAATTCTGCTGCGCTCTGATTGGTTACTACCTAGGTAGCCACTATGACTACTGCGGTCAATACTGACCAAGAACACGCAAGAGCATATTATCTTTTCTTTTTTTGTACAGAACAACATTTACTGCTGTACCAGTTTCTTCATTATCCAGTCAGTTTATGTTAACTGTTTAATGGTTATTCAGACCCCAGTTATATTGCCCAGTTTAGTGCCCTGGAGCACCTCATTTTGTAGATAAGAAAACGTATGATTTTAGAAATTGTGTGTATTAAAATAATGTGTTTTTTTCCCTACATCGTTTTCCGCTTTCCGACAGGTCGAGATGAACGTTCCCGTTGCACTAGCAATTTTACTCATGGTTTCCATGGCGATGGCCATGAAGTTGAGGAAACCTTACAAGTACAGATATGATCCAGAGCAAATGAATTACCAGGATAACGAGGTATTATTGATAAAGCAATTTTGATGGAAGGAGGTTATTATGAGGTTCCGCAAGTGAACATGGTAATATTTCACCAAGAGAGAATAATGGAACATTCACCTCTCTTGATTTCACTGATTTATTTCTGTTTTCATGACGTCTTCCTCCTGCCTATAGCACAGCTCCAATATTACATACTTAAATCACACAATCCATCCGGCTTAAAAGAGTCGTAAGAGCAGGTAAAAGTTGATCGAAGGATGAGGTTCAACCAGATCAGCCCACACAGAGATTATATTCCTTTCTATTGTACATTGCATTTCTTTTTTAACAGCTATCGCCATGAGAAAGGCAGAAAGAAGAAAAAGATGAAGCGTACTTCAAAAGAAACCCACTGCCATGCCCTGTTTGACGTAATCAGATGTACGGGTCGTGTTGCTCGCCAAGAACATGGTAAGTACTGACGAAAGCTTCAATTTTTATGGTTGTTATCTTTCCCGGACAACCCCCAGGACTAGTATACACTTTCAGGACCCTGCCGGAGGGGGTGTCTTGCCCGGGGAAGTGACAACAAAAATTGATTGATTAATAGGGTTCTGATTATGTCTGTTTCTGTCTCTTGTTACAGCTCTTCTTCTGGCTATTGCCAATAATAATGACCCAGAAGAACATGGAACTTTTCTGCTCAAGATCTCCAAGCATGTTTCTAGTTCCATTGAATATGTTATCAAAAACATCTGCGCCGTCTGAAGCAAACAAGGTTCTTTTTTCTTAGGGACATTTAGGTACAAAGTAAAACACAATCAAACGATAGCTGCATGAATCAGATATCTTGAAATGAATTTTGTCGAAGTAGCAACCGCAAGCCGCAAGTGCTCAGATGTCTTTAAATTTCGCCCGCGACTAAATTCTCATGCAACGTTGTCAGCCGGTTCAAAGCGATCAGCTGAAGCGATCGCGCATTGTTTAAACTTCATATTTTCAAACGCAAAAGTCTGCAACGTATTTGGCTCAAAACCTCGAGGAAAAGCGATCCACGGGCATCCGTCTTAAATAATCCGCTCTATAATGGGAAGATTTGTGCTTATGTTTGAAGAAATTCCAAGTCTAACTTTGACAAGGGTCGTTTGCCATACTGTAGATACTACAAAAACCGTGATTTTCAATGTTAAGAGTCTGCACCTAATTCTCATTTATTTCACCTAAAATTAAACAGAAAAGATAGATTAATCCTTCGACTTTAAGACTTCGCTCTATAATATTAAAAAAATCATCTTTTTATGTTCGGAAATGACGATTTTAGTCACTCTGCTGTACCAAAGTCGCCCGTTTTCCCTATTATTATGCCGCTTTCAAGGTGCATTCATGCTCGAATAGTACGCCACGATGGCTTATTCATAAACGTAAAAGTCCGACCATTTCTTCCGATGCGGGTACGGTCCACCCTGGCACAATTGTACCGATTATTGAACCAATTTTCCTCATAGGTAGAAAACGAGATGTAAGGAAAACATTTCGGAAAATATGGAGGTTGATATTAGAGGTCATATGTGGGTAAACAAATTATTTCCTCGCCTATTGCGACACCAGAAGTCAGTTTGTAGCATCAGGTGATTCTTGGTGTTCATTGGTGAGTTGTGTTTCACTTTGTGCTTGACTATCTCTGAGTGAAAATGAGGCAGCTTTTATCAATGTAACCGCGTGAGTTAATTTTTCTCTTTAAGAATCAATAAAGAGCACAAGGCAAAAAAACGCTATAAAAAGGATAAAATGCTACAGTTTTTCGCCGTTTTACAGCTAATGTCTATTCCGACTGTCTCTTGGAAATTATTTTCGATCCATGAAAACAGCAACAACAACAAAACAATGATAAATCATCGGACACATTGCTAAACTCTCTTCAGATAACCATTCATATTCCAAGTGGCGTTGTACCTGTGTGAGTTAAAAAAAATGCAAAGTAAGGTGGACGAAAGATAAACTACAACGACATAGATTGTGAATGGTTAACTAATCCAAGAGATTATGAAATCTGTTTATCAGGTCCGCAACGGTTTCAACATTGACTCATGTAATTAACCTCACCGCTGCACGAATCTATATACAGTCAACTCTTTGATCTCTCTTAATGGACACTTCTATAAGACGGACGCGTGGTGTTAATCCCTGCCGTTTTGTCGTCATTTTACTGCAACTGAACTCTCTATAAGACGGAAACCTCTCTAAAACGGACAACAGATACTTTGGAAACCGTCAAAGGACATTTGTGCTTTATGTAGTGAAGAATACCTCAGTTAAATTGGAAATGTAGGTGCTTGATAAGACCGTACCTAACTTACGATTTAAGGAAGCATACAAGTCGAAGTATGTGACTCCTATATTAATGGCGTTTTATTCAATACTGTTATAATGATTTCAGTTTCCAACCAATCTTCTGTTATTAGAACCATAATTTTCGTTTTCAACCACAAACGCCTACCGGAGACACTACTCATAATGCATGGTGAGCTCAGTTCTAAGCCGTTAACATTTGGTTGTAATAAGCTTTTGATTCTACTCTGATTGAGAAATGATCCCCTATATAACCCAGACAGCACTCTAAGACGGAGAACCAAAGCTGATCCCGACCATGCCCATTTTAGAGTGAGTTGAATATAGTATAAATAGGGGAGTCCCCCCACAACCGTACGGTCCCGCACTCAACAAAGGTTAATTAGGTTATGCTCTGCCCCCAGGTTTAAACCCTTATCCTTTTAAATATACCATCTCTGATCGAAAAGGTACCTCTTTTGTATATCTTTCATTGACAACGGGGATCCCGCCCACATATCTACTTAAGAGCACTGCATCTCTTTTAACTGCTGTAGCTTGCTGGTCTTTTTATGTAGTAAATTGCGAAAAAAGAAAGTCTGCTTTCGTAATCTTCAGACAGCACCTGAGCTTAATGACGAACGGGACTTAATCCTGAGGCAGCAGGTCGAACTCCCAAATATCTCTAAACACGCACTACACAAATACAGCGCCGCTTGCAGTACTCTTACGTCAAACAATTTCATTTTACTGGAGGAAAAATGGGGTTTAAGTAGGCCTGTTTGCTTCTACAAAACCACACGAGCTTCCAGCGATTAGAAAGAAAACCACCAATGCAGACAATTTTGGTTCTTACCCGACGAAATCGGTGTATTTCTGATCAACAACATATCTATCGGAACGACCAGTCAAAAAATTCCTGAGTTCATTCATCTTGCTTGGACCAATCGTTTTATAACAACGCTTCTTCACAAGACCTTGCCCTGCCCCAGGAGCCAGAGGATTCGAATCTTCAACACAGATATAGTCGCCAGGTTCAATGAACTTATCCAAATACTCCAACACTCCAACCAAGTTCGCGTGCGCGGCTTCCATCACGAGCCAAGAATGATGCAAATTCTGTTAAATAATGTGACATCTTTGGAAATACTGTTGTTAACAATATAATCATCAAGGAAAGCAAATTTGGTCATCTTTTAAAATGTGCATGCCGTGGTTTAATAGACCATTTTGCAGTTGCGGGTGGAAACGAGGCTCGAGTTGCCCCTTTTTTTGTGCAATCCTTCCCGCTTTATTATATAAATCGTGTTGTTCTTAATCAAGTGCTAACAGGTATTTTTTAAGCATAATTTCGATAAGGAAACTGGAAAGAGGTTTGTATCAAAACAAGGTCAACCTCAGCCTCACGTTCACTCAAAGACTAGGATACTAAGCTCACAACTGTAAAATAGTCTATTGCCTCCTTATTCCATTTTCTGGACATGATTATGAATGAAAATGAATGTCAAACAAAAGGGATTATAATTTGATTTACCGTTCAGTAAGGATGTTATTTCACCTCAACAGTTACATTCAAAATCAGATGACAAAAGAAAACGTCCCTTTCGATATGTTAAAATGATATAGACGAGGAATAATTCCAGCTGCTGTAGAATGAATTTTAATGTTTGTCAACACTACAGAAGACGCCAAAATGTGGTAAAACATCATTGACACAATTGCCTGCGGCTCGTGTGTCACTTTTTTGGTTTTTACCACATTTTGAAGTCATCTGTGATCTATTACTGCACAGACGCAGGGCAACATGATATCTATTTGTCAAACAGAAACAATTTACCAATTCTGTTAGAATTATCCTTGTTTCTCAGATTAGAAAAGCCGATTTTTCGTGGTAACTTAGGTTGGCAACATTGGGGTCGAATGACACTGTTTACAAGAACACGTTTCTACAGTTAGCGTATCCACGAGTTAAAAACCAACCATGATTAGTTTAAAGTAGTACACATGGCAGAGCAAAAGATAGCGCACCGTTTCGTTAACTTACTTCCAGAAACGTGCGTGATAAAACTTTCTCTACTTGAAATGAGTCGCCTTGAATGAACTCCACATCCGAAGACTTGCGAGCTTCAGCATCGAGTAAGGACAGGTCGATGTCAATAGATACAACTCGAGACTGACAACCGAACAGCTTTAACAGGTCCGCTATCCACAAAGCGGAGCCTCCTTTATAGGCGCCAAACTCAATAACAGTTCGAGGCTTTAGTTCCCATAGCAACTGTTGGAGAATCGTTTAATCCAAGGGATCTTTCAAAAGTGATACTCCACGCCAAAAGGTTTGATATTTTCCTGAAAAAAAATACGCGAGATTGATGAGTTTAAGTGTGAAGCACACTAAGGAAGGCAAGAAAGTTAAATTCCAGGCCCAAACGGTGTTTCTTAGAGATCAGCTACTTGAGGTCACAGTTAAAACGTGAACTTTATTGGTCAGCAAACACATAATGACCAATGTAACTATTTCGCATTTTCTTAAATTTTTTATATCAAACTGAAAATTTTTAAAGCTTAAACGGGTAATAAGAAATTTCGCTCAACTTAAACCGACCTACTTTATTTCACCGATAAAATCTAAAAGAACATGGATGACAAAAAGATATCCGTGATCGTCCTTCTGGACATGTGTCTGGAGAATTGGCTGTCCACTCTGCGTGCGACTTGTCTGAAAATGAACTTCCTTTAACAACGGAGCCAAGCTTATTGTGTCTCTGAACTGCACCCGTTGACTGTGGGTGTACCACAAGGTTCCATCCATTGGCCAGTTTTATTAATTGTCAAGGCAATGGGTTGCGTGGACGACAATGAATCTAACGTTTTCAAATCTTTGTCAATATATAGTAAATTAGAAAAAATGCTAGTTATGGAGGAGTTACATATCTGATAATTGTTAATCAAAAAGAGTAGTGGGCCAGTAGTAGTGTTACACAAGATAAAATATAGTGGTCTACCGTATCAAATGCTTTGCTCAGATCTAAACAAACTTCGCAGAAAAAAAATAACTTCTGAGCCACTGTATTTTTCATTTTATTTTAATGGGGTTTTTTAACGAATCAAACAAAGGGGAGAAAAACACAAAGACACTGGGTTAGCGAAATAAACCACATCAATGCTGCCTGATTTGCCTCACCTGACTAGACGGACCCTGAGCAATCGGACTCTTCACCTCGCCGGGTCTCGAACGACGCTGTACTCTGTTGCCGAATTCTTAAAACTAGTTTGGGGTCCCGCCCCCCTTGAAAATGAATTCACAAT
Organism: Porites lobata; assembly: GCA_942486035.1. Lineage (NCBI taxonomy): Eukaryota > Metazoa > Cnidaria > Anthozoa > Scleractinia > Poritidae > Porites > Porites lobata. The sequence goes on along the minus strand of CALNXK010000009.1, from coordinate 6,141,253 downwards.
TTGATGATTCTGAAATAATTTAGCGGCTGCTCGCTCTTTTAAAAGACACCACATATTTCTCAAGTAACCAGTTTATTTTCATAGACGTCAGCTGTACCTCAAAAGACGTATGCCTGATAAGACCAGCTTCTGGCGACCTTTCAAATAAGATAACGTGTCCCAGATTTAGTCAGAAATCATTGTAGGAAGAAAGAAAATGGAAGAAATGTCAATAGAAACTGAAAGAAAAGTCAGATACAAATGAATGACAGACTGATGGGTAAAGAAAGAAAACAGAAAAACAAATTAAGAAAAAGCAAGGGACGAAGCATAAAAGTTTGCATTTAAGGTAAATGATATTTAAAAGAAATATTTCTGATCACTAATATGCATTTAGACAGCTCGCAAGGCTACATCCTCTACTGTAGCCTGCGTAGAAGGCGCTTGGAAGTAGTGGGCACAAGAAGAAATGGGCGCGCGAGAGGGATACACGCGTGTCTCCCTTGCACGCGCCCGTTCTCTCTTTCGCCCACTACTTCCAAGCGCCTGCTACGCAGGCTACCTCTACTGGTGAAGTTTTTGTCAAATCAGGCAACCCAAATATACATGGCATTTGTTCCCTTTTCATAAGGTATTACCATGACTTATTGTAGAAATGACATCAAGAGCTAACACTCCAGTATCCTGCCTTTCTTCTATTGGGGCAAATCTGTCTCTAGTGCTTAATTCCGCTATAACCTCCGCTTCAAGTGTGTGGTAGTTTATCGCTACCTTTGAATCAGCCTCCATAATGACCTGTAAGGATTACAATGAAAAACAACTTAAGTAAAAAAATACTCCTACCGTGAAGGAGCCGTAAGTGAGGTTGCGGTTGCTCGATACAGCTTTTTTGTAGCGACAACTTGAATTGAGTGTAGCTAAATGTCGAGGGTCGTGGGTAGTGGGTAGAGGTCGTGGGTCGTGGGGCTGGGTCGTGGGTCGTAGGTGTGGGTAAAAAAAAAGTATTAAAAAAAAGATAAAGTAAACTAATTGAAAAAAAGAAATAAATAGAAAAAAGTTGTAAAATATTTATAAAACGAAAATCTCCAACTCCTTTATTGCCTTTTTCGTCACGGCTTCTTCTTCGTCCTCTTGCTGATATTTCCTTAGCTACATGGGACTTTGCTCCCTTTTCACAACATCAATGTATAAAAGACATGTTGCCAATGAAGATTTATCCATACCTGAGCTATCGCCGCGAAATAAACGAAACGGACGTAAATTATACCTGAAATTTGCAAAAAGTATGGGACAGCTCAGACTAGCTGAATGGACATAGCTGCTCACTATTAATCTTTATTCGGTCTACAAATAAGTGATCAGCGGAGATTTTTTAACACGATCAATGCGGAATGCAATCGACGTGAGAATGGGTAGGGAAAAAGGACAATTTTGAGGTATTTCATATTTTTGGATAGAAGTCTTTCTTAAAGAAGTTTTAGGTCTTAGCTCTTACCTTACGAAGGAACCAGCTTCATTCCCTATGACATTCTTCAAGAACAAAAACGTTTTTATCGAGAGTTATACAAAAGTTCAAATAGTGATGCGGAAAACCGTCAGAACATTGTAAAGTTTCTAGAGAATTTGAATATACCTCAATTAACCGAAGAACAAAAGTTGACCTGCGAAGGCAAAATTTCAGCTGAGGAATGTTACAATATCCTCGAAAGTTTTCAAACCAACAAAACTCCCGGGAATGACGGAATTCCTATAGAATTCTACAAAGTGTTCTGGCCTTTAATAAGCGATCCTTTTCTTAAATGCGTGAACGAAAGCTTTGAAAAAGGTGAAATGTCTTGTTCTCAAAAACAAGCGGTAATTACTCTAATAGAAAAAAAAGGAAAAGATCGTTCATATATTGAGAACTGGCGTCCAATCTCTCTCGTAAACGTTGACACAAAAATTATGTCTAAAGTGATCGCCACTAGAATTAAAAATGTTCTTCCAGATATTATACACCATAACCAAACTGGATACGTGAAAGACCGATATATCGGCGAAACAATTAGATCAGTTTTCGATATTATGGATTTCACTGCAAAAGAAAGTATTCCTGGACTAATGATATTTATTGATTTTGAAAAGGCATTTGATAGCGTAGAATGGGAATTTCTTCTCTATTGTTTGAAATCCTTCAATTTTGGCCCTAATTTCATCCATTGGGTTCAAACGTTCTACAGAAACATACAAAGCTGTGTGATAAACAACGGACTCTCATCTGAATACTTTAATCTTGAACATGGGGTACGGCAGGGGGACCCGCTCTCTCCTTACCTCTTTGTAGCTACTATAGAAACATTAGCAATTGCGATTCGACAAAATAAAGATATCAGTGGTATCTCTATTGGGAGTGAGGAGACAAAAATTCTTCAATACGCAGATGATACGACAGCAATACTTGCCGACACAAGCTCTGCTACTGCTCTTTTTAGGCTGTTAGATGATTTCAAGATTGTCTCTGGCTTAAAGATTAATTGTTCCAAAACGGAAGCTATGTGGATAGGTTCTTCAAGGAACTGCAAAGCACAGCCTTTTGGAATTAAATGGCCTAACGAACCGATAAAGGCTTTAGGAATTTATTACACGTATGATCAAAAATTGCTTCTTGAAAAGAATTTCATAGAAAGATTAGACAGTATTAAAAACCTGACTGGAATTTGGTCCTCTAGAGGACTTTCTATTTATGGCAAAATTACACTTATCAAATCTCTATTAATCCCGAAATTTGTTTATGTGTCATCTTTAATACCTACCCCAAAAGAATTTGTAAGTCAGTTAAACCAGTTATTATTTCAATTCTTATGGAATGGTCGTGATAAAGTCACACGCAGATCGGTGATAAATGAATACTCCAACGGAGGATTAAAGATGATTGATTTTGATAGCATGATAATATCGCTTCGATTGGCATGGCTAAAAAGAATAGCTAGCTCAAATGATGGCACCTGGAAAAGGTATCTGACACATCATCTAGAACGCTTTGGCGGCCTTTTCTTGTTTCATTGCAATTATGATGTTAGTATCCTTCCACTGAATATTTCTCTATTCTATCTAGAATTACTGCAGTGGTGGTCAGAATTTAGAGATACGTTCTCTTCAGAAAAAGACTGGCGTTATATTCTTTGGAATAACAAACAAATACTCATTAATAATAAAACAGTTTATTATAAAAGCTATTTCGAAGCTGGTGTAATTCACATCAGCGATCTATCCTTTGACTTAAATAACAAAGATTCCTTTTCCTTAGTTTCTAACAAGATTTCTAAAACTAATTTTTTAGTTTGGGCAGGTCTTCGACACTCCATCCCTTCCATTTTAAAAATTTGTACTCATAAATCAACAACAGGTGAACTTTCTCTAAAAATTGACGATAATATATTTGATGTCACAAAGAAGAAATCTAAAGACTATTATACTTTACTTGTAAGCAGAAAGGCTCTCTTTCCAACTAATGTAAACAAGCTGCAAAATGAATTTCATTTCACACTCGAGGAAGCTAAACAAATTTTTATGATCCCGCATAGTGTTGCTCTTGAAGCATATGTTAAGGCATTTCAATACAAAATTCTTAACTCCATTCTCTATACTAATGCTAAACTTTACAAAATTGGCTTTAAATTGAATGACTCGAGCTCATTTTGTTCATCTGAACCAGAAACGCTATATCACTTCCTATATCTTTGTCCTTTCTCGGTAGATTTCTGGCGTGACTTCGAAGTATTCTGGCACCAACTTTTAAAGGAAAACATTCGACTTTCGTTGCAAGATGTTTTAGTTGGAATGATACGACAAAACTCCCCTTCTGCTAAGCTTCTAAACTATCTAATTATGATTGGGAAATTGTATTTGTGGGATTGTAGAAGAAGTCAAATTCTTCCGAATATATATGGATTTAAAAAGAAAATTGCTGTAAAATATGAAACGGAAAAATATATAAGTCTGCATAGTAAAAAAACAAAGGATTTCTTTGAAGCTAAATGGATAGTGTCGCCTCTTGTAAATGCTTAACTATTTAAAGGTTTTAATATGCATCCACTTTCTGTATGTAATTAATATATTATTTACATTATATTTTGTAACCATTTCTAGTTTGTTTGAATATCAGTGTTAATTTGTTGTATTATATTATTAGTATTAGTAGTATTAGTTGTAACATTATAATTATGTAGGTAAGTAACTAATTTGCTGTATTAATATCAATTTGTTTCAATAAAGAATTATATATTAAAAAAAAAAAAAAAAAAAGCTTCATTCCCAACTTTTCAAGTTAAGGCGAAATTGTATGTAAATTTTATTGCGGTACCGAAATACAATTTTCTCTATTCTTTATTTGGTTTGTGTACTGTTTTATGTAAAAAATCTTTGCTCTAACGATTCAAAATATCATTCCTTAGAATGAAAGGACGTTTCAGTCACGAATGCTGACAACTTTGACAAAGAGCAGTTTACATAGTGTACAGAGTTTCTTTTATTTTTCGCCTTAATGCCTTTGCCAGCTAAAGGATTCGCTTATTTGTTTTGCTGACCGTGGCGAAGAGGAATAGGACTGGTATGTAAGCGGAGGTTTTCCCTATTCCCTATTGTTGAAACGGTGAACAGTGAAAACAATGAAATCATTCCGTGTTAAATAGGAAAACTGACTGCTGCACTGGATAGAAGCCCAGCGTAATGCGAACATCAGTCCCCGTTTATTCATACAAACACAAACACTTAGGTAATGCAAAGGCAGTGAAGTAGAAAAAGTGTAACAAGTTCCAAGTAAAGTTCTTTGATCAATAATAAAGATGATATGGTGTCTGCTGCCCGTCAGGAAAAAACCCCCTTCACTAAGGAGGAAACCTGAACCCTCCCGAAAGCAGAGCCAGACACTTAACATGAACCTCGAGGGAGAGAGGTTGAACTAGAATACAGAATTATGAGTACATCATCCACCAACGGAAATAAATTCAAATGACACAAAAAGAAAAAAGCATTGACAAACGAAACTCAGGCAGCGATGTCAGCTTAGAATGATCACCTCAGTAAAATCCCGCCCCTTTATACATGAGTCTCCGTGACAGCTGTCAATAAGCTGGAACCGTGAAAACAATAATTTGCTGCTATTCTTAGAACCGCAGCAAATAACAAGTTTTCCCTATTCCCTATTGTTGAAACGGTGAACAGTGAAAACAATGAAATCATTCCGTGTTAAATAGGAAAACTGACTGCTGCACTGGATAGAAATACAAAGAACGGGAGTGAAAATGTAACTAAAATCAAATTCCTAGAGATTTGGTAACTAGTAAGCGATTATCAAGAGAATCTTCTACATAACCGTCCTTGGCGGTCTCTGAACGCCATCTACCATGGCGTTTCCAGCATCTGTCTAAGACTTGTGCGTTGGCTGCTGTAGTAGCTCCGCCTGATCTGAATGAGTGCAGGCTTATGTTGGCCGTATTGGGCACAAATTCGCGCAACAGCTTAACTAGGGATTCCCTTGCGCGGGTATAACTGAGAGGTTTTACTTTGTCTATAACTTTATATCTGGATCTAACTTTGAATATAGGTTTGAACAAAAAATCTGAAACCTTAGATGTACTGATGTCTATTAATTTCATGTACCTTTCTAGATTTGACACAGGACAGGTAACCTTGCCGGATCTACTGATCACCACTTCATTCCCCTTACGATATTGATCAGTCTTACTATGGGACACTTTGATGGTTAAATGAGTGTCGATTATGCTAATGTCACCGATAGTAAGGTTTGCTAGTTCACTGAAACGGAAGAACCCCGCAAATAACAGTAAGGCCATAGAAATGTCCCTACGTATAGGCATTTCATCGGAATGCTCATGTTTAATACAACACGCTGTGAGGGCCTCCTTTGAAATGGGAGATTTCTTCGAAGTGGGTTTGGCATTTTGACGCTTGGCCCCTTCCACCATATTTTTGACAAAGGTGCTACTCATAGGATTGGGAACCCCCGCAAAATCATGAGCCCATTTTAAAGCACAATAACTAGATTCAATCACAGAGGCTGATACCTGAGAGGTGGCCAAGTGGCTAAAAAACAGAGCTGCATCAACCACGGAGACAGGGAACACAACTAACTTGTTAGTATTAGCAAACTTAACCCAACGATTTAAAGAACTTGTATAACTAACTACTGTTCCACAGGCTTTGGATGAAAGGGCTGTTTGCTGCAACCCTTTAAATAGTTCAACAGAAGTAACTCCTCCATGACTGGATTTCAAACGGTCTTGAATTTCTTTCCATGGACCTTGGCTGAAAATATTCAGACCTGTAAGAAAGAAAATAGACTGTGTGTGATGTGATATAGCATTACATATTTGTGTAAAACTATAAGCAATTAACCAGTATTACAATGATGTTAAGATAGCGCTACCAATAGCTTAAAGCATATTAGTATATAATGTATCGTCTCTCAACTTGGTGTGACGTCATCCATGGACTCCTAACTTCAATGCCACCTGTAAACAAGTAGTACCTTTCCTATGAAGAGAGGTAACATAAAATTGTATGTTCTTTAATTGCCACCTGTGGGCAAGAAAATGCCACCTGTGGGCAAGAGAAGGCCACCTGTGAGCAAGGAAGAGCCACCTGTGGGCTTATTGCTGTACGAATACCCGCGGAAATACTATGTATATATATCAATATTAGCTTAACCTTTGGTACAGTGTTCACACAAACCTTTCACTGACAAACAAAACCCCCTATCACTGTGGCCTTTGCGCACAGACTGCCAATTAACATACAATGCTATAAGTTTAAACTCCAGCTTTTCACCGTGAAACAAAGAATTGTAAGACCTGCCCTTAGTCGTAGCAGCTAAATGGAATTCAGGTACTCCAACCCAGTCAATCACGCACTTAGAAAGATGGGTGCCATCTGGGCAAATGCAGGGCCAGAACGAAGCCCCTTTCCAAAGGGGTATTATGAGTACTCCCTTAGCTCTGCACAACTCAAAGTGACGCCATGCCCTGATTATTTGGCTCGGAGGGGGTACCACCCAATTGTTTTCTCCCTGCCAATTTTGAATAAAGGCATCAACGCCTTCAGACCCTGGGTTCCAGAAGCGGGAATTGAACCTAATGCATTTAGTGTTGTACCATGTGGCAAACCTATCAACTGTGAAAGGACCCCACAAGGTGTTAAGCCACTGAAAGATATCTGAATGTATGCCCCAATCATCGACATCAGTGAGTTTGCTGAGATAATCAGCAAGTTGGTTGTTATCCCGTGGGACCCAGACTGGGATGACTGAAACCCTGTGATTGTTGCACAAATTTACAATTTCTTCAGCCAATGTTTGGAGGTCAGGTTTAGTACTGCCTCTGTCGATTATGCGCGTCACATTTTGATTGTCAGTGTACCACTGTACTTTGTGTCCTGTGAGGATGTGTCCAACGGATGATAACATATAATAAACAGCTCTGAGCTCTCGCCAGGTGGAGCTCTTTCTTTTTTCATCAAGGGACCACTGTCCCTGGCATACTAAATTTTGCTTGTCGGAAATGACATAACCTCCATACCCAAGTTGGGAAGCGTCTGAATAAACAACAGAATCAAAGACTTGGGTTTTGTCAAAAAGGTCTCTACCATTCAGCTGACTCACGTTATTGTGCCAAAACTGAAGCTCATTTATCACCCTTGGGGAGCAGGAAATGAAAGAATCCCAAGAGTCCCTAGTTTCTATGGTAAGGTACATTTGCCTAGTGTACAAATACACAGCGGAACCAATTGCTTTGTGCATAGATATTATGCGACCCGTAACTTCAGCTAAGCGTCTGGCCGTAACCTTGTGGGGGTTTGCGAGAACAGATGAAATGGATTCCCTGAGATTGGACACCCTGGTGTCGGTTACGTACAAGCGATTTTCAGACATATTAAGAATATAACCTAACCAAGTCTGAATAAGGGATGGATTCCAAACACACTTGTCTGCACTAAGAAGGAAGCCTAATTTGGCGAGATCTGCTCTTACTGCTATGGCATCCGTGGAGGCAGACTCGTTACAAGAATTGCCACCTAGGCCGTCATCCAAAAACATGCAAATTCTCCTGCCTGCGCTTCTCCAATAATTAATTACAGGTTTCAACACCTTGGTGAATATGTAAGGTGCGGTAGACATACCGAATGGTAGTACGTTAAAAACAAAATAAGTTGGTTTGCCCTGATATGGCCATTGGAACCCAAGGTAGGTCCTATGGCTGTCAAAAATTTCAACATGATGATAAGCACTTTTGATGTCGAATGTATACAAGTAATATCCTTCCCCTAACAGTTGTTGAGCAGTACTGATGTCTTCGCATTTGAATTTGTACTTGAAAAGATGAGGGTTTACGTGTCTTAAGTCGAGCACAAGGCGTTTCTTCCCCTCGGCCCGCACGGACACGGTTAAAGGGTTCACTACCCATGGTGGACTGTGGACAATTGAAATACAATTGGCAGCTATAAGATCCTCTAGAGCCTTGATGACAAAACAAGCATTATCTATGGCGGATTTGTTATTCGACAAAATGCATGACTCAGGAATAGTAAGCAGTGGTAATTTGTAACCCTCTGTAATAACACTCAGTACCGAGCTAGGGGACCCTATTTCCTCCCATGCTGAAAAATGAGATTTTAACCTCCCGCGAACACTTTCTTTTCCACATTCCAGCTCGGAAAAATCTCCCTTCGCGGGTGTTGCAAAAATACATGAATCTATGGGATCATCGAAAAACTCTGAAAATTCGGAATTCCCTGACACGGGTTCTACATCATATAGATCATAAAAATTAGCACTTAACTTCTTTCCTTCTTGTACTCCGGCAACCGCCAACAGAGGACATTCATTCCGCCAATGACCTGGTTTACCGCAACTAAAGCATGTGCCGCGTTTTGGAGCCGTCCCACTTGAAAATGGAAATGAGCCTATGCCTCTTGGACCTCCCGTGGAAGAAGAAAAACGGGGAGAATAGTTTCCTGCGGATAGAGAGAAAGGGCTGGATGACGGCGATGAGTTTCCAATTGTGTTTCCCGGTGATCTAGGATTCCTGAACCAGGGGCGAGCCTTCGTGGCTTTGGCGGCGCGAGATTCGGCTATTTTCCGTTGGGCTTCTTTTTCTGCTTTCTTCATTTTCTTGGCGTCCTGATCATCGTCCGCGAGCTCGTCATCAAGGTATTCCCCGACAGTTTTCCAGCCGTAGTCAGATTTGTCTGCTATGAGAATTAGCTTTTGGCGCTGATCGATAAGTTCAATACCTTCGTTAAGCTTGGCGATGCATGCCTCGTTCTTTCCCGCCACAACGGCGTCCTTGGCCTCGTTAACCGCAGACTTCACTTGTTCGTTATGCTTATACTGTTGTTCGTGTCCTTTCTTCTTAAAAGTGCGAGGTCCAGTGAGGCGTATTTTCTTTAGTTCGCTCATTTGCGTGTTTGAAGACTCCTCAAGCTGTCTCTTCATAGATTCCATCTTGTTGTCCATGATGGACGAGAGTTTTTCCAGCATTGTTGATTGTTGCCGTTCCAGTTCGGCTTGGATTGTAGGATCCATGTTCGGTGTAAAGCACCGAAGAGAAATGTGACTGCTGAGCTTCGAATCCAAAAAGATTAGAGCGATAAAAATCGAGAAAAGCGAAAAAAGCATTGACAAACGAAACTCAGGCAGCGATGTCAGCTTAGAATGATCACCTCAGTAAAATCCCGCCCCTTTATACATGAGTCTCCGTGACAGCTGTCAATAAGCTGGAACCGTGAAAACAATAATTTGCTGCTATTCTTAGAACCGCAGCAAATAACAAATTTTCATTTCACGAATTTACAACTTTTTGCTTTTTACAGTCCGGGCCACAACCAGATCTGGATATGAAATTTCCTGCAATCTGATTGGCTCAGAGCTCAACCAAAACATTGACTTGACCGCGAAAGGACTAAGCCCCACAGAAATGTCGAACAGGGAAACTCCGAAGGAAATAGCTGTCGAGTGCTTTGGGTGGAATGTACCTTGAAGAAAAGTAACAGCAATACGGAGCCGATTAATCGAGATTATTTTATGCGTCATAGCGTTCGATTTACGAATATCGAGATGTAAATGATCGAGAACGCTTTCTGTAAACACCCGTGGATTTCTAATAATATTTCAAGAGACCAGAAACAACTCGACGACTCCGATCGAGCTGGAAGAATAGGGAATTTGAATACCGCGATACATTGTAAGTAGAAAGGTTTTAAGAAGTCCTGTTTGGAGTAATTTCTGCGAGCACAGCATCGACCTGGAGAAGTCTGTTCTATTCTACTTCGGGGGCAATTCCATTCGCGCTAAAATCTAATTTCGATCGAAGGATTGATAATGATAATCTTAATGCTAATTATTCTTGCTGTATATAAATTTCCAGTATATTGAATCGTCACACATGTTGGAAATATGCGAAGGTCAAAGAAATAAATAAAATTTGTAGAAATTTCCCTCGCGAAGAGCCGCAAGCAGTCATTAACGAACTTCTGTCTTTGCTTATTGCAAATTGCAAAACCCTATTGCGGATGAAAATAATGCAAGTGGGCGTATTCGTGTTCTGATAGCTGTTAAATAGGCACTGAGAGGACTAAACATAATTTGACAATTGTATTTTGAAAAACAGCTTTGACAAATGAAATAGATGTGCAGACTTTACTATTGTTTGTGTCAAAATATTTAATAGAATGGTTTTTCACAAGACAAGAAAACATTATATATATTTATATCTCTATATATTTTTTAAAAAAAATTGTTGCTGTAAATTATTTTTATTAAGGGGGTGCATCATTTGAGACGACTGATGCGGTTCTAAATCTCCAAGGAAGGTGTCACATTGGGATGCAGGGCTAGTACAGCATCACAGTAGTTTTTTGGCATGAGACATTTCATAATACCATTTGTCTACTACCTAGGATATAGTAGTTTTACGGTAGATAGGAATACCACGACTGTAATATGGGTTACAGACGGATACAATTCTAGTTTAGTCACATTCTCACCTCCCTTGGCATTGCAGTAGCAACATTCACTTTTATTGCACTAGAAATCATTTCCCTCCCTCCCTCCCTCCCTCCCTCCCTGTTGAGTTTTATTTTGTTCTATTCATGGACAGTGTGATCACTTTTATTATTTGATTGAGGTTGTTTTAATTTTTTTTTAATTTGGTCTTTCTTATTTGTTGGAGCACTTTATTTTTATACTAAATATCACCTTTTACTTATTTACCATTTATTGTATTTTGTCAAGATTAATAAAGGCTGTCTTGTACCCCAAACAATGCCTGGGTTTCTGAGTTTTGTTGATTTAGTGTAAAAACTATGCCATTATAGTAATATCCTGTCACTGTAGGTGGAATACATAGATCGATTTTCTCGAGACTTCCGTGTGTTTTCATGGAGAGAGTCTGCAGAATAAGAGCTCAGTGATGTTTAAAGATGTTAGTTTGATGCTGTAGTATTTCAATAAAAAAGTGTATTTTTGACTTTTATAACAGGACCTGCTTGATATGGACACCTCCGTTATATAGACACTTCGTATTGCCCCTTCAGTGTCCATATCAATGGGGTGGGACTGTAATTATGAAATATGGAACAGTTTTGTAAGATCGATCATTTGGTGTCCCGTTTAAAGTGTATTTTGAGCCATTCTTCACATTTTCCACCTTGCATGTCATAACCTAAAGCAAAGTAAACTAACAAATAAATAATAACTTAAAAAAATATATGAGCAATCGAAAATACAGGCATTTTTTTATGTACCTCAATCTGTGTAAATTTATTTCATTGAAATGAAAGGCTTATCCAGGGATGACCAATGCTCTTATTATATTGTCAGCAATGACATTTTAATTCAGTAATCGAAAATTGCACTGGTTTGCATTGTTGCATAATTCCTTCTTTGAAGGCCTTCCCTTGAGTTTCTGCAGGCAATAGCAGTTTGAGGAGTGTTCCTTCCACAGAACAGTTTTATTCCTTGCTTTCTCCCTTCAGAGGTTTCGGGGTCCAAGTTACCCGAATTTAAATGATAAACGACTCTCCTACAAGCGGAACAGACTTTCTGTGGATGGATTTCTCTGCAGTCCAGCCCAATATCTACGCCAAAGAAGTTCAAAAGTTCCCTTCGAAACGCTGTTTTGTCGCAGTTCTGGACAGTTTTGACTTTACAGAAAGTTTTCCCACACAAACGGCATCTTCTTTCCAAAAAACCAAGGTGCTTTTCCATCCGACTGCAAAATAACATAAAATAAACATGGCGTTACAAAAACCCGCACGTTAACTGCGCAACTGACTTTTGCATCTTTAAAAGCACAGCACTATGTGAAAATGCTTTGCACTACACCAAACAGAGCACTATCAACAAGCAAATTTTATGTAGATTTCAAAAAAAGTTTTTCCAAAGGCCCAAAAAATGACACTCACCTTCTTTTTTTCGATGTTTTGCTCCTTGTCGGGCATTTCTTTGAGCTGAAAAACTCTCGTGTTCGCTCGTTTTACCTCCCAAGAACGCACAAACGTTCATCGGACGGCATTTTTTCTTCACACCCCTGATTTCTCATTGTCTAAAATCACAGCTCTCAAAGTAGTGTGGGCAAAGGACACTTCTAGGCGCAGCAAAGAGCCAGGAAGTGACCTTCCCTCGTGTTTCTCGGCGTGGGCGCCATTTTGCAAATGTGGGTGACGTCATCATATATCCAGATCTGGTTGTGGCCCGGACTGTTTTAATTTTTTAATTTTAATTTTTTTTGGAAGACTTTTTTTAGCCACCACATTTACCCACACCGCACACCCACGACCCACGACCTCTACCTACTACCCACGACATTTAGATTTGTTATACTTAACAAAGTTGAGGTGGCTTGATACAGTTTTTTTGTAGCGACACCTTGAATTTGTTATACTAAACAAATTAAACTTTATTATATCATACTATTTTTTGGGTGATAGTGGCAATGACATCACAATAGTTTTAGCTCTGAATCAAATTTCAGCCCTTATCGGCAATTTCTTTGGAAATGCTTTAAAAAAAGGCTACGTATACTTTGGGTGCTTGTCTTCCTTTGTGCGAAGTTTCATAAAAATCTATTGGAGGAATTTCGTCGGATATCTTGGAATTTCTACAAAAGGTATTAATTATGCATGAACTGAAGACTGGATTTAATGCAGACAAATTTGCTACTTTTTGGATGCTTCCAGAAAGTTTTTATCGCTTACTCGCTGGAGCGAGCATGCCGAGCACTGCAATTTTTTTGCGAGCACGAGCAGAAACAAAAAATTTGCCTTGTGAGCAGCGAGCAGTTTAGAGAGTACAACTCGCGAGCAGCGAGCACTTCTTATATTTTCCGCTTGCAGCAATCCATATGGAAATCCGTTTCTTTAGAATAAAACAGAAAATACCGTAAAATTCCGAAAATAAGCCCCTGCATGTATTAGCCCCTCCAAATATAAGCCAACCAAACCGGTAACGCAAAAAACCCTCCGTTAAATCGCCCCTCCAAATATGAGCCCCCGGGGGCTTGTACATGGAAAATTGCCCTCAAATACAAAGTAAAACAAAGCAAAAACGGCAAATTTACTTTAAACTATAAGGCTAGTCCAATCGATTTTGAAACGCAAATTTCCCTCCGTAGATAAGCCCCTCCGAATATAAGCCCCTCCAAAAATAAGCTCCTCAAAAAGGGCCTTTGAAAAAAATAAGCCCCGGAGCTTATTTTCGGAATTTTGCGGTATTTTAAAACGGGGTTTTAATTTAGAGCGCACCAAGTTCTCTGAAGCTAGTTTGAGTGACACCTTATCGAGATCTAACCAATTACAGTCAAATGACGTCAGATTTCCGCTTTACTTCATCATGCACGTATTCTTACGGTATATAGCCAGATTAGCTAATTTATTATTTATCGTTGTCATTCATCGCGTGCATTTCCACTTAACTTGATAGCCATATTTATAGGAATTAAGCATCATACAGAATTACATTTACCCAAAGAAGGATTTAAAAAATTTCGAACGACCTTGCGAGAAACTGCGAAAACTTTGGGAGCACCAGCAAGCGAGCACTCCTTTAAATTTTACGAGCAAATCGAGCAAAGGTAAAATTTTGCAAGCAGTTAAAAATTCTAATGGACCATTCATCACCCCTATCAGTGCCAAATCCTCGACCACTTCGCGTTCAGGCGGTCAGTGCATGAAATGGATATAACTTTATCTGTTTCCATATTTTTCCATATTCTTAGGTCTCAAGTTTTTTAAAAAATCTTTTACGATAATTCATATTTTATGTTGAGCGTTTTTAACCAGACAGAACAAAAGATTCTTCTTCTCGTGCTTACGCCCTCGTTTATCGCGGCTTCGCCGCTCGCGTGATTGGGTTTCGCGTGCAGTAACTTTGCAAAGAAAAATAAGAGACTGCTTGCAGCCTATGACCAGCTGATCAGTGCCAAATCCTCGACAACGTCTCACTAATGTGACCAATGTTAAGCTCTCAGGCTGTCAGAGCATGAAATGGATATAACTTTATCTTGCAAACGCTGGGCTTACTACGAAGAATTAACTCATTGTCTTCAGCCCCCGTGTTTTCTTCCATAAGATATCAGACAACTTTTTATTAAGATGGCTCCGTAATTAATAAAAGGGCATTTAGCTGTGACAAATTTTCCGTCATAACTTTTTCGATTTTAACGCGATGGCTGCGAAACTTTGCAAAAAAACACAGATATCATTCAGCAATAATACGAAATATTCCGATTTCATTGATGGTAAATATTTCTTGAGAAATTAGCGCTTAAAAGGACCCTACTGTTCAAGGAAAATCGCGTCTAGTAAAAAAATTTGCTGATATTTTTTACTGAAATTTCTGGTATCGGCTTTAATTGATATAATAAATATGCCAGAGAAATTTCAGAAAAATCGTTGGAGCAGAAGTCCGTAACTAAAAGTCTCTCAAAATTCAGCTGTGAAATTGTTTTGGAATTTCAAAAATAAATTACAATAAGATAGAAGGAACCACCAGTTTGAATTTTGGGGACAAGTAAATTCAACGTTTGCTAATTATTAAAACAAAAGCCGATTGCCTATCGTGCTATTCTTTAAAAGGTACTTTTTAGTTTTAGAAGCACTATAAATTGCTCCAAACCTTGCTCTGAAGTAGAATGACTCGTTCTTCGACAGTTTTAAAATATCCCTTGGCAGTTTTGGCTCAAACTCCTGCCGCATACATTTTGAAGTATTACAATGCATCCTCAACGACTTTTACTGCTGTTCGTTGCTTCCAACTCAGGAAAAAAGTATTGAGATTAGACGTTACCTCGTATTAGAGCTCAGATAGAACTGTCCAGCACCTTTGTTTATGACTACAAAATGAGCACGAGCGGCAATTCTGTGAGGAATTCGCACCTCACCCAGGGGGGACGAACGACGATGATGACCATGCCTGTGAACCGAATTACATCACAGTGCAAAATAAAATTATCGCAAAAATACTGCCCGTGAATAAATCTACAACTCTGAAATTTTTGTCACTCCTTCCTTCAATGAATGGGTATTTTTTCCTTGATTATTACGTTTTGCTCTGCAATACATGTTTATACAGATCGTTTCACAGACATGGGCATCATTGTCATTCGTCCCCCCTGGCTGAGGTGCGAATTCCTCGCAGAGCTGCCGCTCGTGCTCATTTTCTGGTCATAAACAGAGGTGCTGGACAGTTCTATCTGAGCTTCGATACAAGATAGCTTACAATCCCAATACCTTTTTCTTTAATTGGAAACAACGTACAGCAGGAAAAGCCGTTGAGGATGCATTGCAATACATCAAAATGTATGTAGCAGGAGTTTGAACCAAAACTGCCAAGGGATATTTTAAAAATGTCGAGGAACAAGTCATTCGACGTCAGAGCAAAGTTTGGAGCAATTTATAGTGCTTCTAAAACTGAAAAGTACCTTTTAAAGAATAGCACGATAGGCAATCGGCTTCTGTTTTCAGAATTAGCAAACACTCAATTTACTTGTCCCGAAAATTGAAACTGGTGTCTCCTTCCTCCTGATAGTAATTTATTTTTGAAATTCCAAAACAATTTCACAGCTGAATTTTGAGCGACTTTTAGTTACGGACTTCTGCTCCAACGATTTTTCTGAAACTCCTCTGGCATATTTATTATATCAATTAAAGCCGATACCAGAAATTTCAGTAAAAATATCAGCAAATTTTTTTTACTAGACGCGATTTTCTTTGAGCAGTAGGGTCCTTTTAAGCGCTAATTTCTCAAGAAATATTTACCATCAATGAAATCGGAATATTTCGTATTATTGCCGAATGATATCTGTTGTTTTTTGCAAAGTTTCGCAGCCATCACGTTAAAATCGAAAAAGCTATGACGGAAAATTTGTCACAGCTAAATGCTCTTGTATTAATTACGGAGCCACCTTAAATAAACTATAATACCTTTGACTATCCGGATGTCACCTGGGGACTCGCTACGCCAAAAGTGACAAAATATCAAAGATGGCTCCTTTATAATTCAAATCCACCAATTCACCATCAAGATCGATAAAATTAACATCAATTTGCTTTTTGAATGTGTCAATTTGAGTTCCCACGTGTTTCATGTCATGTAATATGCTACGCAAAAAGTGACAAAATATCAAAGATGCAACTTTATAATTCAAATCCACCAAATTACTATCAAGATCGATAAAATTAACATCAATTTGCTTTTTGAATGTGTCAAGATGGTAGAATTTAATTTCAAATCCCACGTGTTTCATGTCATGTATCAAGAGACACGTTTTCTAAATCAAGATGCATGTTTTTTAAATCAAGAAGGGAGACGACAATTTTTGATCAGTTTTGTTTCCGAGAGGGACTGAAACCGAGCACACAGGTTGGAATTCAAGGTTTAAAAGTGTTGACGGGCCTGCACGACTCCTGCAGTTCGCAAATAGATTGGTCTTAAAACCTTTATAGTTTAGCTCTAACTTGAGTGTCTTTTAGGGATTTTCCTTTGTGATATGAAATGAGGGGAGGTTCCTTAAAGATGTCTCTGAGATATGGTTGGTTCTGTATAAGGTGCCATTTCCCCATGACTATGTTCTTGAGGTTGGGCAACGCAGGGTGGTATTGCGTTACGGCAAAGGGTAGTATTTTCTTACTTGCAAATTTGTGTCTCTGTTCTAGTGCTTTCTTTCTGTCTGCGAAAATGACCTCTGAGAGATGTTTTTCTACAGTTGTAGCTGGGTAATCTCTATTCTTGAGGCGTGTTGAAAAATTCCTCATGTTCTCTTCAAAAGTGATTTCAGAGGAATTTGTTCTTAAAGCTTCTCCTTTGATGAAGCCTTTTGTAATCAAAAATTGTCGTCTCCCTTCTTGATTTAAAAAACATGCATCTTGATTTAGAAAACGTGTCTCTTGATACATGACATGAAACACGTGGGATTTGAAATTAAATTCTACAATCTTGACACATCCAAAAAGCAAAAATTGATAGTAATTTGGTGGATTTGAATTATAAAGTTGCATCTTTGATATTTTGTCACTTTTGGCGTAGCATATACATGACATGAAACGCGTGGGAATGGAAATTGACACATTCAAAAAGCAAATTGATGTTAATTTTATCGATCTTGATAGTGAATTGGTGGATTTGAATTATAAAGTTTTATCTTTGATATTTCGTCACTTTTGGCGTAGCATACGATTATGTACCGTTTCGCCCTTGTACAAAAAACGTTCCGCTTAGGAATGTTGATCATGTAACGTTTGATGTCCCTTTCAGCCGGACTGACGTCTTTAAGAATTCTTTTTTTGTTCGGATCCGTCGCCTGTGGAATGAATTACTTCTCATTATAACAGAGTCAAATACCTTGTCAATCTTTGCTAAGAATTTGATGGCTTTTTATTATGATAAGTTTAATGTAAATTTTCCCTAATTTACATTGTACTTTACTCGATCATTTGTCCATTTATGGTAATTTTTTATTGAATTTTCATTTTTTATCTCATGTCTTTTTTTGTAATTTTTTAATAATACTTTTTAAAATAACGTTTTATATAATTTTATTACTTAATTAATTCTCTAGATCTATTTATGATGTAATAATAGGTGGCTTATTTTTAAGGAGTCTTGTACTCTGTTTTAAGCCTACCTCGGATTGAGCGATTGATTGATTTAATTGTCATTGTAATTGTAAATCTGAAACTTGATTAAATAAAATAAATAAATAAGTTTTCAACTACTTTTTATTTCCAAGACCTTTCAGTACTTTCATACGTCTTTCATGTGTCAATACCGCAGGCATTTTGTTACGGTTATAGGTAGTGGATCTATTTGATCTAGAAACCTGTTTACCTTCAAAGTCTTTAAAAACAAGTTAGTAACCCTTCAGTTTCTTTTATTTTATTCTGCACTGTATATTGTGTTGGACGTGGCTGCATTGCAGTTTGTTGGTCACTCAATATCAGTGTTTTTAACTTTTAACATTATATTTTGCACTTTATATTTGTACTGGACGTGGCTGCATTGCAGTTTGTTGGTTACTCATTATCAGTGCTTTTTCTAACAACTAACTACTTATGTTTTAACCATTTTTATTTTGTCTTTATGCCTACAACGCTCCCATTTACACACACCCTCCGTCCCTTCTATCTTGCCCACTGGTTCAGTGGAGACTAGGAACCCTTTCATTAGGGATCCCATACTTTAAACACCTGTAATGCCACAAAGGTTGCCAGGTGAATCTACTGTTATAATTTTTTCTTTTTTTTTTCATAAAGAGAGGCCCCGGAAAGAACTGTATCCGAGGCACGTTTTCAAATAAGCCATAAAGTCCTCCGGTTCAAGTTGCATTATGTAAATTGCGAAAATAAAAAATGACAATAACAATGACATTTTGCAGCAAACAAACCCATGCTTTAAATCACGTCTTTTAATGTTCCAGTCTAGAAGTAAGTAAATAACACACAATTGGCTTGAAGATTAAACTCTTTTCAGATAACCATTCATGTTCCAAGAGGCATTATACCTGAAGTAAATAAACAAAACAACAGTTAAATAAAAATATAAGGTGATATAAACGTTCTGGTGACTTTTACACCTAAATTTGTTGTATCGCGCTGCTACTTATCAAACTTCGAAGGGTTTTTCGGTTTTCTCTTTCTTCAATCATATAAGTGAGGGCAAACCTTATACAAATTTCAACTCAGCTTCGCTCGCAGATGAATTCCCGGATATCGTACCGATTCTACCAGTGTTTTAAGCCCAGTGTAAACGGTCGCAACATTGTCGGCAAACAACTCCCAACATTGCCTGTTGGATGTTACATATTTCGTCCGTTTGCACACCCTGTTGCATATTGTTGCGTGTTGAAGGGAGTTGTTACGCAAAGTTTGAAACCGGTCAAAATTTTAGCTACGTGCAAACCGACGCAACAAGGGGAGTTTTTACGTCCGTTTGCACGTAGCTTTAGTTCCCAGAGTTGTATCTGCAATCAATTTCACTTCATAGGGTTACTTTAATTTGGGTATGCTCCGGAGGGAGGAATTAAGTTTGTTACCACAAGTTTTATAATTTGCGAAATTCTTCAGAAGGTTTTATGATATTGCCCATGATATGATATTTCCGTGATCACGTGGCGCAATGTTTGATCCGTTTGCACAGCTCTTCCAACATTGTTGCGGCCACGCACGCAAATTACGCACGGTCTTTAAAGTCTTATGGGTTGTATCCTTCCTATGAAGCACTGCAGGTCCCAATATTGTTGGGAGTTGTTGCGTCCGTTTCCAACCAACATTGTTGGGCCAACAATGTTGGGAGTTGTTGCGCCGGTCCGTTTGCACCTAGCTTGAAGCCGACATTTCAAGCACCCAGACGAAGAACTAGCACTTGAATCGTCCGCTTTTAAATCTCTCCTAGACGCTGGCTAAATTTACTTTATTAATTCAATTGATTCCTCTCGAAGCAAGGTTTATACGGAATTCGCATCGCGCCTGTAACGTGCGTGATCGCCTAGGGAGGCAAAAACACAAGTTGGCTGCTTCGTGTCCGCCGTTCCCTAGCAACAAAGCCGTAACCATAACCGCAACAAACTCCCCGCGGGGTTTCTGCGGTCGTTTCAGCGGTCAAGAAACGCCAGAGGTTCTTCAAAGATCACATGGAAGCGATCTGTACCATAAGCTTGAAAATAACAGCGAAATTCGAGGTAAACGAACATTTATTTTTAGTATCACTTCGCGAGTTTTATTCGCCCCGTCCGTATGTTCAAATGCAATGTTCGGCTTTCTACCGCCAAAAATCTCTTATTTTCCTAAAATATAGTCTTGCATTCATCTTTAGTGCGGCTCGAACAGCTTCAAAGATGCGTTTTCCGGCAGAGGTTCCAAGGAAAATGGCTTTGAATATAATATTTTCGAGTTCATGGGGTAATAGAGATATTTAGCACCCAGGTTTCTCGCGATAACGGCAAATAGCAAACGGCAGGTTCGCAACTTTACAGTGAAGCCACTTGCCTGTGCTTCGTAGACCCCACTTGACTTCTGAAGATCATGAAGTCGATTCTATAGGCTATTAGAATATAGGCAATGCGAGATGTCTGTTTTTCAAATATCTTAGAGCAAAAGTGACCTTTAAAATGTTAAACCGCGGAAGGATTAGCTCTAAGTCGGTAGAGCGCTTAACTGCAGAGCGTGAGGTCGTGGGTTTGATTCCATCCAGGGGCCGGACCAATACTCAGGGTTTTAAAAACAACTGAGACATAAAGGTACTGCCCCCAATTACAGACACTCAAAGCGATTTTTGTTTTGCAATGTCTTTGAAAGGAATGATCTCTTCTTACCCAAACATGTCGGTGTATCTTGTATCCACCAAGTATTTGCCCGGGTGATCCATCAAGAAGTTCCTGAGGGTGTTCATCTTGGCGGGACCAAAGAGCCCATAGCCGAGTTCTTTTACAAGTCCTTGTCCAGCCTTCATGGGAATTCGTGGATTCGTATCTTCGACGCAGATGTAGTCCCCAGGTTGCAAGAATTTGTCCAAGTACTCCAATACGCCAATCATATTTACGTGTGCGTCTTCTACTAGAAGCCACGGATGACTTAGATTCTGTGAAGGAAACCATAATAACTTATTTGAAGTTTGGATGGTTGTACTGGCGTCCTATAGTGAAAGCAAGTTTCATAACTGGACAGAAGAAAATCTAAAAGTAATACGCACTCACTAAAACATGTATATTTTGTTGACTTATGGAACTTGATTTCTGGTTAAGATACATTATTATTCATTCATAAATTTCTCTTTTTCTGATTTACTCAAACCCCACGGCTTATTCTTCACAACCAGATAACGTTGACCAAATTTGAAAGACGTTTGCGATATGTGAAAAATGACGTCAAGAGTACAGCATAAATGCCAGAAAAATGGACAGCAACCAAAAAGGGCTGGGGAGTGAGGTTGCGTTGTTGTGGTGGGAAATTTAATTACTGCCTAAATACATAGCAAGAACAACAAGAATACAATTCCAAGGACGACATTCACTATTTGGAGAATATCTGCAGAACTAACCATCCCTTAATCTCCCGGCCTTACCGAGAAACAGGCAAAAGAAGATGGAAACTTAACATCGATCGAGGTAGGCATGCCTTGTTTTAACCTGAGATCAGGATCAATTTTCCTTGGTAGCCGTTAGAGAGAATGTATGAGAACCGCTAAAATTGGGCCTGATCTCAGGTTAGCCTTGTTTTTAAACTGTGAATTATTGTGAATGAGTAAAAAACAATTATTGGATTCGACTTCGATATGATCTGAAGAATTATGGAGATCTCGGCCTAATCGGAGGATAACGCTCCTCAATCTCTCTAATTCTTTAGATCATACTTTACCGCCTCCAGTGATTGCTAATTATAAAATTTCTGTAAAAGTACAATTGGGTCATTTTGTTGATTAGATGCGCGGCACCAGAACGAGACGAGTAATGAAGCTGGGCACTTGCTAAAAAGTTGATAAGCAGGGGGGCAGCGTTGGGGGGGGACTTGGAGAAGAGACGAGGTCTGGGACCGAGAAACGATGTTCTCACAACTTGTAAAGCGGTCACCCTGCGTGGTGATCAGCGGATAATGGCAGTATTTTTCCCACAATAAATATTTTGATAGAAGAGAGAAGCGAACCGGCAGAGGAAATGGTTCAAAAAATAAAAACAGTAATATCGTGCATCTTTGTTTTTCTTGCATAACATATTTGTCTTTTGGTACTGAAATTGCAGGGGAAACTAAAACGCAGGTAGCCGTTTTAGATCTTAACCAACAACAACGCGCTCGATCGATTTATAGGTTACATCGTTTTTGCCGGGCGAGGACATCAGAAAATTATAGAAGTTATGATGCTGATAAAAATTACTGGAGAAAGTGTCAAATTTATCGGAAGTAAGTATATTCGAGAGAGCCTTATAAATATGAGCTATCATACCTGCATAAACATTCACGGTATAACATTTCACTTCGTTTATTACGATCAGTCAACACCTTGAATTCAAAGTTGAGATTCAAAACGATCCTAATAAACATATCACAACTACTACTGAAAGCTCTGTACCTTGAAGTGACCTTAACTTTGCTAAGGTTTGCAGCAAAACACTGCTCGATAGCTCAGCTCTTCGGTGGTTATTATCAGCGATAAGCTATGCGCAGCTATATGTTGTATATTCCAAACTCTGCAGAGGGAAATTGTTTAACAGAAAACGAAAACCACACACTATGTCTGAAAAGCGACATAAAATCAATAAATTTGCGAATTACCAAAAATATAATAATGAGAAACAGTCCCGCCTTGGACCGCCATGTTTTTGTTCATTCTCAAAACCGTTGACCTCATTCTCGACCCCAGTGTTTTCTATGGTTTTTGACGTAAAGCGCATGATCAGTACACAATTCCGCTGGCAAGGCCCCTGCTGATCGCTTTGCAAGTTAAGATTAGCCTTCATTAGTCTTTTTACATGTTTTCAACAAAAACGAGCTTTACATCCGCTTGAACGAAAGTTACTAATAAACTTACTTTGCCAAATGCAAGCGAACTCTTCTGGAGCTGAATTTCTATCAGCCATATCCAAGTTCATGAAGAGAATGAATTTTGTCATTGCTTGTTAACGTCCTTCACAAAACATGACTGATTAGGCATTTTCCCAGGTAGTCGTGCAGTTGACGCCAAAGAAATGTACAAAAAAGCGCGATGCACGTGCAAATTTTTTTTTTTTTGCCTTGTCAAGCTGTTGCTAATTTAACTTTCTCGTCGCCGCCACATCTTACAGCGGTGATCATATTGGCGTGAACACCTAAAATATGTCTGGAATGTTTATTGTGATGTAACCAATCACAGACGAGATCATCACACCACAGAAACCACAGGCAACGAACGGTTTCCTATCTGTCACGGAACAAATTATTTTCATTTTGTTTTAACATTCAGTCTTTTTACAAGTAAACAATTGCTTTTCCTTCCTATTTGTTTACAGTATTTGCTATAATAGCGAAGAATACAGGTTTGAGCGATTTTGAAATAAATTACAAAGCCGATGTGCCGGGCCTACGCACGCGACGGTTTGGCGCGCGAATTTTCAAACTTTTGTAACGATAGAAATCGGTAGTTACGCCTGATCGTAGGTAGTTGATAGTCAATGAAGGTTCAATCGTTAGTTCACGCAAATCGAATCCCCTTGTTCTACAAAAAATATCAGCAAGGATTGTGCTATCAGAAACGAAAACATCACAATTGTTTCATTTTTATTGTCTTCATGTGATATGTCGTTACATGGAAAGCTGGTCGCCGTCGCGTCGCGTTGGCTTCTAAAACTTTTCTTTCTAAAATCGAACGATGTACTGGATGCGGTCCTCGACACTGATCTTGGGGAACAGCGGTGTTTTAAATTCCTAGTAAGGCAATTTGTATCCTTAAACAAAACGAAAATAATTTGTTCCATGACCGATCGGAAACCGTTCGTTGCCTGTGGTTTCTGTGGTGTGATGATCTCGTCTGTAATTGGTTGCAACACAATAAACATTCCAGACATATTTTAGGTGTTCACGCCAATATAATCACCGCTGTAAACTTCCAATTATTTACGATATGTTGTGATGAGTCAAAAACAGAATATTCTCGGAGTAAATTGAATTGCTCCTGTGCTCCTGCTGATGGCATCCCAAACGTTTTTTCGACTCATCGGTAGTTCCTTTGTTTCTGGTTAGGAAAGTAGAAACTAAAAGTTTCCCTTGCACGCACAAGCTTGGTGAACGAACCGGGCAAGTGTGGCAAGACAATAGCCGTCGTGTACGAACTCACGAAAAAACTCAGGAGAAACTGTTCGCCGATTGGGTACAATAATACAAAGCATTTTTGTGCTCAATCAGGAGCAGGTATGCGCTCGAATTTTTGGAAATATTTCAATGAGAGTCCGTACCCAGGGGCTCTTTCGCCCGGAGTTGAAAACTTTCGTCCCGCCTTTTCTCCCGACCCGACTGACTGCCCCTGGGTCTCCGAGGATGCTGACCAAACATGCCAAACTAAATTCTCCTGGCTTCAAACCATGAACAGAGGCTTGTAAGAAAAGTGAGCTCAAACCGTTTTAACGACGAACGAAAAGAATCTATCGAACTGTAAGAGGTAAGATGAAAGCAGTGAGTTGGTGCAGGAGGCAAAAAGGAAAATTGAAACACATAAAATTTCGGAGAATGCAAAGCAGACAATACACTCCTAAAGCGCGTATGATTTTCTTATTATACGTAGAAAACTACCCTCTATTTGGTAATGTTGATGCATCTTGATACCTTAGCAAGTTAAAAACAACGGTAAAAAGGATTTGGTGTTCCTTGAGTATAGCACTTTGAATGTAACCTCCACAAATGGCGTTTCATTTATAAAAGTACCTTTAAAAATTCTTCTGGCAAGCATTTTTCAACTTGAAGCAAATCTCCCTCAATAAACTCCACATGTGGGAACTTCTGGCTGTAGCATCCAATAAAGACAAATCGATATCAATTGAAATGACACGTGACTGGCACTCAAATATCTTTAACATGTCAGCTGTCCACAAAGCCGAGCCACCCTTGTAGGCACCAAACTCAATCACAGTTTGAGGCTTGAGTTCCCACAGCAACTGCTGGTTTATCGTCAGACTTAAAGGATCTTTCAAAACTGTTATTCCTCGCCAATTCGTCATAAATTTTCCTTCAAAATAACACGAAATTATATTGTTTAGTTTATTAGCTGATTTTTTTGTTAGTTGTAGAATATGCCAATAAATTAATTAACAATTATTGAATGAGGTTGGAATCTCAGACAAAAACCTTCAAAAACTTTTCGCCGCCTTTCCATTCCCCCCACCCCATCTCCCTTTTGCAATGTTGTTGTAGCCACGTAACTTTGCAATCACATCTCAACATTGCAAAGAGAAAGGGAAGTGCATGGGTGTTCCAAGGATTTTTGGTGAGGATTGTAGCCTCCGAAATCTGCATAATTCTTTACATCATAGAAAAGCCCAATTCAATAATTGTTCAATTATTTGTTCAAAATATTTACTAAGTTTTAACAGCCTTACCTCCTCGTAGACTTTCCTCAAGCATTTGCCTGTTTCTCGGCACGGTTTCAGAATTTTTTTTGTTGCAGATACTCTTCTTAAAAAGTGGATGACTTCCATCGAGCAATTTTTTGCATTTCTTTCGTTCAGTTTTAGACAGAAATTCGACTATTTCGTCGTAGGATAGCCTTGAACGCCATTTTTCTTTAGTTCAAACAGGCATAAACAGCTAGGCTGCCGCGCTTTAAGGCTACGCACAACTGAAGCGGTTATTGCCTGGAAACGAGGCTAGCGATGTACTATCGAATCGATGGGTTATTCCTACATCTCTTCCATACATGATAAGCGCAGGCTAGTTATGAAGAACTAGACGGGGGATTGGAGCCAATCGGAAACGGCAAAATCTTTCCAATGAACAATAAGCTGTATCAGAATCCGTGAGGGAATAACGATTTCTATGTTTATTACCTATTTTAATTCAATATCCGAGAAAGCATCCACGGCTCGGAGATCTTTCCTATGAAATTTACCATTTACAAGCCTCTTGGTTTAACTCTAGAAGACTAATACGGCTCAAAAGTATCTCTTTCAACACCTACAACTGTCACCTTAAAAAATATATGTCGACTAAATAAATGCATCTCGTGCATAGGAAAGCTTTAGCAGCGTTTCAGGCACTACGTACGGGTCTCTACGACAATTTTTTCTGATTTCGTGCCGCCTGCCGGTCGGGAGTCGTGGAAATCATTAGACTACCTCCTTAGGTGTGCACCAGAGACCAGACCACTGTCGGGGTATTAAAAACAGCTCCAATTTCATTTCTTTGTTATATCCTGATTCAATAAAAGTTGCTTTGGGCATTGGGCAATTGTGCATATGGAAACTATTTTATGGTAGTCACTCAAGAAAATCATTGCAATGGGCATAGTATCCCCAAATGTAAATGCCCAATGACCAATTGCGAAAGCAACCCTAATTGAATTAGGTATATGTAATTATTACCATGTGATAACGAAGAAATGATCTGATCTGTCAACACTCCGCTGTCTTGTCGGTCTTCTATTCGAACAAACCTGCCTTCGTCCGTTATTTCCTTCCTCAGCTGCTCCTCCACTTCTTTGTAATCTGTCAAGTCTTCCACAACCTCCATAATAACCTAGAGCTAGTGACAAAAAGTAAGGCAAGCAAATTTCGTCATCTATATGAAAGAGAGGCTGTAGGGTTTTACTATACATTTATATCAAGGCATCTCTGGTGACTAAGGAGTAATTTACCACCCCAGTGATTTCCTGGCTATCTTTATAATATTCAACATTTCGATAACATCGTTTATACTACTACATGAGAAATTTCTGCAATTTGATTGGCTTAGAGCAGTGGTATTTCAGCTTAATTAGAAATACCTACAAGTGAAAATTACAAACATTTTGCAGGTAGTAGTATAAACAAATAATAGCATGATTTTTACGTGATATCTGGCATAAATACCACTCGTGATATTTCAAAATTATCTCAAATTTCACTCGCCTGACGGCTCGTGAAATTACGTATAACAATTTCGCTTGTAGTATTTATACCAAATATGACTAAAATCATGCTATTACCTATACTAATTTTTTCCTAGAGATTGGAATATAGTTAAAGTTGCCACAGATTGACAACTAAAGGCCAGTTTCAATATTATCTGTGATTAGCAAAATTTCTGAGAAGATTTTATCC
Organism: Porites lobata; assembly: GCA_942486035.1. Classification (NCBI taxonomy): domain Eukaryota; kingdom Metazoa; phylum Cnidaria; class Anthozoa; order Scleractinia; family Poritidae; genus Porites; species Porites lobata. The sequence continues at coordinate 6,113,969 of CALNXK010000009.1, read as the reverse complement.
AAAAAACTAATGGAATACTTAGAAACTGAAAATATTTTGACAATCAACAGTTTCCGGGCGGTTTCATTGCGGTGACTTCGTCTGCTTTGTTCGATTGTACAAATGATTGGTATGTGAACATGGATCGTGGCGTTTGTAATCTGTATTTTTTCCTAGATGTTTAAAAAGCGTCCAGTACCGTGGATCATATATAAGACTATTTTTAAACAACTCATGGCCTATGGCACCACAGATAGAGGGCTTAACATATCATTTAACAGATCGTGAGCAATACGTGAGGTGAATGTTATATCCTCTCAGCTAAGACAGATACGTCAAGGACTTTCTCAGGGGTCTATCCTGGAACCTCTCCTTTTCTTGGGATGTATCAGTATATTTGGCCCTGGCTCACCCTCACTTTGTCTATTGTTTGTGACTCACTTGGCGATGTTGTGCTAGGGTGATTAAGAGCAGAAGAAGCGAATCTGGCCAATCTGTCTATGCGAGCTCTAGGTCGGCTCCAGGTCAGCTAGGGCTGGACAAAGAGCTAAAATCAAAGCTAAATTAATTTTTAAAATGCTTCGTGGTTTAACTGCTTTTATAGACTGGTGAACTTAATATATGGACATGTAATGAATTAGCAGTAATATTACAAATTGTAACAGGGGCACTCCTTGTAAGCCCGATAGGGTTTGTTGGGAGCTCTTGTTCCTTATTATATATGTTCATTATATTACTGTAAATTAGTGAAAACACGGGGCAAATCAAAAACTTTGATTGATTGATTGAAGTGATGATCGTGAATTGACCAAATCACCATGAATATTTAGTATATCGGTGTATTGACTTAAATTCGGTACTCTTGATCCATTGTTGTTTTTGTCTGTTATGATTTTTCTTATCAAATTCTAGAAATTCATAAAAATTAGTTTTTGTAAAATCAAGTTGGTAATTCTCCGCCATGGTTATTGCCACACAAAACGTTCTTTCATTAAACTCAAGATTGACTGGATATTCATTGTCTTTACCTTGTTGTTTTATTACTGTTATAGCCTCTCTAATATGATTGTTAATATCTGCAAAACTCCAAACACCTTCAGGAAAAGAAATACTTGTAAATTCTTTACCAGAATCTTTGCTATATCTTATTCACTGCTATATATTTGCTATATGTTATATCCAGCATTTATGTTAAACCAAGTGAGTCTAGTCTCATTGTCAAGATGAAAAACCAATCATTTGAAAACGAAATTGGCAATGAAACCAGATGGAAGAGATTGATCTTATCTCATTTGTACTTCGTACTCTTCGATAAGATCGCGACCCTCCCATTTAAAAACCTTTTTTTTCTCTTGAATGAATTATATCTATAAAACTATTTAAAGTAGTGGCAAAAGTTGGAAATCCGCCTCTTTGTAGCGGCGTTATAGCGATTCCAAGTGGGCTAAAATCCCATACATTCATTGTAATTTTAGCCATGTTTGGCCCCCAGCCAAGGTGGCGTCATAAACGGTGAAAAGGTCTATTGCAATCCATACAGTTCCATTTATATGAAGATAGCAAAAGCTGTGTCGTTGTTTGTACTACATTTGTTTGAAGGCAGCAGTGGCATTTCTGAGATGAAAGACACTGTGAAAGCCTTAAAAAAAAATGGCACTGCTCGACGCGAAACACAGGAATAGAGTGAAGTGCGGCTGATGCAAGCAACAGCTCACCACCGACCACTTCGCTAGAAAACCGGCTGAGCACCAATCCGGAAAGCTTCTCCGCGACGTCCTGCAAAAGGTGGGTGCTTTGGACACGCAAATTTAATTTATTACAGCCTTTAACATTAAGAAAAAATGTAACAACTGAAGATTGGACTTACTGTTTGTCTGGATAGACCGCTCCTCTCGGCGAAATTAATACGTTCCTCAAGATTAAACAGATTATGGATACAACTCAGCACAGGCAGCCCAGACGTAGTATGTGTCTCTGAATGAATATATTAATATTCACATGGACAAAATTAATTAATGCGATGAGTCGTCGAAACTCCCATGGACTAAAATAGTCTAAAAGTCAAAATATAACAAAACAAAGCTTAGATACCTTCAACTGAACGTATCCTTGTCTTTCCTGGCTGGTTTAAGTGGCATTTTGTTGAGTTTTGCAATTGTAGGTACTATCCACTAAAGAAGAATTAAAGGCTGGCTACAAAACAAACAGACCATCTCCACGCGCCTTCACACGAAGCGCTATAAATTCGAGGATAATCGACGAATCCGCTCCAAATAACCATCGGCTAATCTGCAGGTAACGTGTGCTCCTGCTTCTGGTTCGCTTGCTCCACAAAACCCATCGCAACTGCACAATAATTGCTCGCTCATCAACAACCACTGTTGACCTTTACGCTTCGATATGACCGCAAACGACCAGGTTTAATACGCGCCGTGAATATTCAAGCTTAGCGACCGCGTTCGCGCAACAATCCAGCACTTGCTATGGGAGGGATGGTACCATTGCTTCTAGGTCAATCAATCGGGAAAATATTATTGAAACCTTTGTAATTTTTAAAAAGATCCAATTTGCCCTAGGAGCACCGAACAGATACGAATCTTATAGCGGAGCTAAAAAAAATGAGCGGCAGTGGAAAAAGTGAACAAAAACATGTACCACATTTTCTCCATAAAAAGTGAAAACCAGGAAGTTTTCTGGACGTTTCACGTTGCAGTCATGCAAATCAACGGCAAGGAAATGTACAAGAAAGTGTGCTGCAATTAGACCTATTGTTGTTTTTCACAGTTCTGGTCAAGGGCATCCAAATTTTAATTTTTGACATTTCACTCAACGGCTGTTTTTCGTAGAGAGTAAAATGAAATCCTAAAATTTTCGGATTAAAAAATGTGATGAAAGAAGGTATCTGAAGAATTGTCTCCTTCGTAATACGTTAAATTGCATCTAAAATTTTCGGGAAAATAATTCTGAATTTCTCGTAATTTCGAAAATACTCAAGTTCCTCTAGAATGGCCGAACACTGAGATGCAAATTTTATAGCGCCACTTAGAATGCATTTCTATAGAGCTAAAAGTACTTTATGAATAGCTACAAAAGTGTTTTCAATTGAAAGTATTTGAGGAAACAGTCGTTGGGTGGCCCTGTCTCGTTGCCTTCTCCGCTTAGCATTACACGAAATATTTTATATTTAGTATGAGCAAACTATAAACCATTAGCTTCGCTTTTAGCCCTCCTGACTAAATTTATGTAAGCGCTGTTTAGAATGCATTTTTCGATCAAAAGTACTCTGGACAGCCTTAAATGTATTTTCAATGCATTCGGGGGGAAATTATCGTTGGGTGCCCCTGAGTAAGAGTTTTGAGAATAATAATGATAATAAAAAAAGATATCGCGCACAGAAATTTTACTTTACGATATCTTCAGCTGTATCTTCTATTCAGCTGCATAGCGGGGGCCAGATTTTGCTTTTTTCCTGGGCGGAAAATTCTCGTCGTCCTTCACCAGTTTGGACAACATATTATGGAGTAACAGCAAGTGGTAACGTTGCGAGTATGCGCGAGCCGCTGGACGGAAGTTTGTGGTGGTATTGGATCGCAGCGAACGCAGCAAAGATCAGCAAAGAAAAATGGCGCCTCTTTTAAAAATTACCATCGTCTTAGTCATCCGTTCTATTTTTGTGGAGTGCAGATAAGACAAAGTCTTCTGTGTAATATGCGAGGTTGGTCTCAAGGCTAATAAGTCGCAGATCATTCACAATTTTACGCTTTGATGGGGTTCTGTGTAACAGCTACAAAACTCTTCTATTAAAGCACTGGGTAACTGGGAAAAAATCTCCTCATATAAGTTGTGACCAAGTACAAAACGTCCGACGCTTAAGATTTGAATAAAACGCTGTGAAAAAAATTCTAAATGCTATGCGACAATCTCCTTGCAATAATACGATTCCAAGTCAGTTATGGTTCAGGAACGCCCTGTTGTTTAGAGATGTGCAAC